>JARHVA010004388.1:1180000-1547500 GCA_037957365.1 Torreya grandis
GCATGAAATGAGGATTATGAGTCTAGTGTTTATAAGAGCACTTAAGGGTGTCAAGAAAGCAAAGTAACTAAAATAATAAGGCATTAAGATCAGAGATCAAAGTTGATATAAGAGATCAGAGAAAAGAATCAGAGCGAGGAGGATGAAAGAGGTATGTATAGACATAGACCCTGCATCATTACCCAAGGAAGGAGGATTGAATTTAAGAAATTCCTTCTCATCCTAAACCTAATATAATGGGACTAACTAATCAATCTATAAGATATAATATTGTTGATAAGATAATGAGTACAACAACTAAGATTTTCATGCTAGAATTGTTTCAAAAGGCTACTATTTTCAATGATATTCTATACCAAACATTGAATCAAACACTTATGCATCATGACATAGATCCTTCTTACTTTGGATAATTTGTAAACACTTTTAAGAATATTTAGGATGTTATCTCTTTTATAAATGAGGATTTGCCTTCACAGTCAACTATTGATCAAAATTACCTTTGTTTATACAACTTCAAATCAAAGTACAATAGTAAAAAGGTTTTTAATTAATAATGGCTGAAGGTTGAATATTTTAAATATTACATTATTGTACACATGGGGTATAACATGGATACTCTTCAAAATAAATATAATAATATCAAAGGATTTGGTGATTTTCCTCACCAAGCTTTGTATTTTATCACTTTGGATATTATAGTAGGGACCAAAAGTCTATCTATGCAGTTATAATTAATGCATAAGCATTTGTATTAGAAGTTACTATTGGGCAGGCCATGGATAAATTCAATGAAATTTGTACCTTCTAATTTACATGTGTGTAAAATTCATACATGATGGATATTTATATAAATTCCAAACCGATAATCAACCATTCATATATCATAATATTACAAATTCTACTACTAAGAGTCCACCATAGTTTAGGAAACCTCAATCTACTATACTGGCATCACCACATATCATTCTTATTGAAAAAGTGTACACATATGAGGTTTTTGAGTCTAGTATAAATGATAAAAATTTAAAATCTTTTGATATCTTAAAATAAAAAATTAAACCTCAAAAGGTGGAATCTACAAAACTTATACATGAATTACCTTTATTAGTCAATTTAAAAGATTTAGATTTCATATCTACCAAGGTCATTGATGTTAATTCCAATTCTAGTTTTGATGATGATTCTAATGTAGTGAAAATGAACATAGATGATTATTTACATGATTTTAATTCTAAAATAGTTAGCCTAGGTGAATACACAGATGATTCAAAGGCAATCATTCTAGTATATACAAATATAGGAAAAATAACTACTACACGACATATAGTTCTATCATATGTCATATGGACTAACATATTTGTCAAATATAGCATTTTTAGAGAGTAAGAGGCACAATACACTGGTCAATGCATTACAAGAACCGATAACTCCCCATTCACAAATTCAATAAATAATGTGGGACTAATGGATATAGAGATAGTTATTAAGATATATGATAATAGGGAACATGATAGACCACATGTTATGTTACATATGTTACATGATAATAATAAATTTCTTTTACAATAATATGACATATATCTACTAATTTTTTTCCAAATTAAGAGGGAAAACCCATTTATCACTTTCATAGAATAATAGGTCATGCCATAGATACATGTTCAAAATTATATTATAAATGCCAAAATTTAATGATAAAGTAACTCTTCAGATTATATAGTCCATACCACAACCTACTAGGGATCAACTAAAGGGTCACATACATAGAATCTATAAGAATTCTAGGATGACTCCTTTGACTATTCATATTTTTATCGAGAATGAATATAAACCACATGTATAAATAGATGAGGACATAGAGCCAAATGTATGCACACTTGCATTTATTCAACACATTGGTTATGATCGAGATGAATTATATATATATATATATATATATATATATATATATATATATATATATATATATAAGATTCAATAGGATAGATTACCTTACCAATTTCATGTGGTCTTAAAGATGTGGATACACTCCTCTTTGTTATAAACACATAAAATAAGATAAGTTCTACATTAGGTTAACAATGGTTTCATGAAATGGAAGCTACAATTGATAAGCCACATAAATGTATTACATTCAAATTTGAGGATAATATAATTCAAATTCTTCACGATGGTATGGATGATAATTGTAGATTTATAAATAAAAAATAAAGCTCAAAGTTGGTTTATTAAAAAACCTCACATGAGGCTTCTTAAACAATAGAGTAACATGCCATAAAAAATCAAAAGATTCAAAATAATGACAAAAATAAGGTTGTAGTTATAGAGCATGAATGGTATAATGACCAAAATGATGATGATATATGGTAGTTTAACAAGATTAAATATCCAAAACTTGATGATATTCCAATAGATCCACCTTTAAATTATTCAAAACCATTTGATGTGTTTATTGATTCTTAGATTGTCATATTATTCAAATATGAAAAAAAATAGAAAACAATATTTCAAAAATTTCAAAAAATCAAGACCTATGCGAGATTTGTGTATTTTATTTGCATTGGTTATTTTGTGATGATTATGTTCATTACACACACACACACACACACACACACACACACACACACACACACACACACACACAAAATCAAAATTAATTCATAAATTATACATTAGTGAATGCATAGAATATAGGTTTCCATTTACAGACATAGTTACATGTTATTTCACCATCTCAGACTCTAATAATTTATAGGGATCATATAACTTGTTTATACTTTTTAAATTTCACTATAGTCATCTCATACATAGGTTATATCATTATTTAGCTATCACTTATTTTCCATACCTCATTTCATTACATTACACAAAATCTATTAATATTTATCACTTATATTCACATCTCTTTCTTATTATATACTTAATTTACTGAATATATAGATGCTAAAAATTACCTATCTTGATCAATTACATTTATTCATGCATGGTTTCTTTCTTCATTCATGTCTTGTGTGTATTATCTATTTTGACTTATGGAAATTTGAACATGTCATTGTGTGTGGTTATAATCTTAATTCATGCTTATATGTTTGTGTGAGTGACATTTGAATATGTCCTTCGTATCTGTCCCCTTGGAATTATATTGCACACTTTGTGTGCTTTGTGTTTACCCTTTTTATATGTGTGTTATGGCCTAACACTTGTTTTATCTTTTTTACTCAGTTTTTGATTCCATGATTGACATCATGCATCTTACCCATTTATAGATTCCATGATCAGTATCAAGCATCCCTCCTCGAATAGTTCTATACAAATTTAATCATTTAATTTTGATCACATATTTGCGTGCTTCATTGCTAACATCTACCTTGATAATGTCACTTTGTATGATTGTTTTCCACATGCATCTTACATTAAAAATATTTTACTTAATTTATATATGATGATGACAAGATCCTTCATATTATCATTACTAATATTTGTAAATTTTCATAACATATCTCACATAACCTTTTATTTTTATTTATTTTATTGTGTAGGATCCACAACTAACCTCAAAAGAGGTGGCACACATAGTGGCTTGTCTTAGAGAATAAGATCCTAAAATAGAGTACACAAATAATTTTATAAGGTTTACATATTTGATAAAGATTCATACCAAAAAATCACCCAAAAATTAATTTTAGATAACAACACTTTATTTAAATAAGGGGCATAGGTTAGACATGTAAAAAATCATGTGTTATTATCATAATATGTATAAAATAGTCATTTTCAAAAAATTAAGAATCACAAGTAATATAGGGTAGTTTTTAATGGTATACATAATCAATTTTCATAAAAATAATCATGTTTATATAATATTTTATTAATTTGGGGGGCATCATATGTGGCATGTGTTCTAGGTTAGCACATAGATTTTGTTTAGAATTTTAGTTGTTAAATTTAGTACCAGAATCCATAAAGACCAAGATGTTAGATTGGGGGCATGTGTGTGGAACATGATCACCTATTTGCTTATTTTTGCACTAGTTCCATAGATGGAGTGGAAATTTATGCCATTATCCATGCCTATACAATAGATTCATATCATAATATATTATTACACTAGTATTCAACTGGGTTTGTACCAAAAATTAACCTTATTCCATATGTAGTGGTTGGTTCACCTTTTGCACTAGGTTTTAAACCAAAACAATCCATTGGAATTCATATAGGTATTTGAAACTACTTCACTACTTTGGATATGCAATGATGGAGTAAAATAGAACTTGATTATTAAACACAATAAATTATCGATGAGACATAAGAATATATTAGGGGATGATTATTTGATGACCTTTTAAGTGATTCAAAATCATAAAGAGATGCAAAAATATATGTGTAAACTTTCCTTCCAGAGTCAAATATATCATTACTTGAAAGCATATATCAGGCCACCTCCTTGGAAGGTTGACCCTAGGGAAACCCTTTTTATCAATTTGAAAAAATGAGTTTATCTCAAAAAATTCCTACATTAGTTCCTAATTTTCCCTTTTGTCCTTGAAGGCTTTGGTGCATTCACAAGACATGCCAGTAACATCCCTGACTAGTTCTTCAGTGATGTCAACTGTTGACCAAATTTGACTTTTATGTCAAATTAGGGAACCCCTAGGTAAAAAATTGATTTTTAAGTGTTTTATGGGGCTTAATGTTTGGTAATAAGGTATATCATAGGTCATTTAACATTATTCAATGATATATTAGAATTAGTCACTTATTTCATTAGCCAACATGTCCTTTTGAGTCATTTTAGGGGTAAAAAAGGTGAATTTAATGAATTATATGGGGTTATTGGGAAGTTTAAAGGTTTATAAACATTATCTCACATCCTATGTGTCTTAGGAGGTCTTACATAATTTAAACCAATTGAAAAGTGGTAGGTTACTAAAAAAAAGGTAGTTTTCTTGAAAAAAAAAATAAATTTGGTTGCATGACTTCTTAAGAAGTTTAAGACATGATAAAGGATCATGGTATGTCTCTTTAGCTTCCCTAAGCTTAGTTACATGTTTGGTTTTCTCTATAAGTGCCATTTTTGGACCAAAACCATTCTAATCCTTTTTCAGTCTTCTTAGCAAGCATAAGTGACCTTCAAGTTTGTGCTTAGTATAGATGACTTAGGAGGTTTTAGATAAAAATAATTTGAGAGATTAAATTAAACTTAGATAATTTCATTTCCATATAATTTTTGTGAATAATCATGACTTTTACTTCATGAACCATCCTCATGAAGTTGATTGTATTTTTTTGCCTACTAATCTATGTACCCTATAGGTTTTACCTTGGTTTGATTAATTAAGAAAAAAACACTTTTTGATTTTGTTTTGAGTTTATTTTTACCTCGTCCTCAAATTATTCCCATTTTTTTTCAATTTTAATTAAGTTTTGACATGTTAATGACCTTAGGTTGTAAGAGGGAACACCTTTCTGAGTTGCAAGTAGTTTTCACTATTTCCAGGAGTTTCATGTTTGTTCATGGTTTTATGGGATTATGATAGGAAATTTCACATGTTTAAAATTATCTCATGATTCATTTCACATCTTATTCTCCTTTCCCAAGGTATTTATTTATGGAATCACAGTGATATGCAAGAAAACACAATCAAGCAGCCATTAACGTGCATCTACAAGAGCTTCTTGAGATGATTTCATGTTGAAACAAGAATTTTAATGGTTTTTCAAAGTTATTTGATCTATGAGGAATGTATTAATATGGATATTGAACCCATTAAAGGCTAATTTCCATGCTCATTTTCCATAATTGCATTTTGTTGTCTGCACACTAGAATATGCACCTAGAGGAAACCTTGACAGAGAGCAAAGTAATCATTTTGAAGTGTTGGAATTGATTATCAAACCATGTTTGAGGTCCAAAAATGAAGAGAAATCACTAATAACATTTTTTAAGGGCTAATATTTGCAAACAAAGTTGAAAACCACCTCCAATGGCAAATGACTAAGTTTTGAGACCAAATCCCTAAAAATGGAAAACAAAGGTCCATGAAGATTTTGAAAATATCATATGACATGGATACATGATCTATTGGGGAATTATAATGGCTTGGACTTGTATCCTATAGCATAGAGAATTACTTGGAAGAGTTTAAAGGACAAAGGGTTAGGGGATATTAGTAATTGATAGGTTTAAAATTGCTCACAAAAACACTATTTTTAGGTAGTAATTTCTATAGGCTTGGAATTTCAAAATGACCTTAGTGTTTGAAGGAGATAACAAAGCATAATTGCATGTTTTAAATGACCTTGGTATGTGAAAAACACACTAGGAAACATAAATATCATCAAGTTGGGTTGATGCATAATGTTTTGAACCCCACTTAGCATCTACAGGGGTCTCTCCTACTAAAAACAAGCACTTACAGGCATGTGTTTGACTTCATGAATAATGAGCTGAAAGGAAAAAGTTCCTTGGTGTTTGATACATTCAAAACAATATTGAATAGTTTTATTTTATTATGTGATCTTAAGGAGGTTCAAATAAGTCCTCTCATACCATGACCATCTTAGTTAAAGCTAATAATACCTACAAGTAGAGTCTAAAGGTGCAGAGTACCTCAGTCTAACTAGTGACCCAATTTTGATGCCTAAAGTAGTGTTTTAAGACAAATGAAGAAGTGAAAATTCAAACATGTATTTTTGTTACTAAAGGGGGATTAGTGTAGGTTATCAAACATCATACCTAGGTCTCAAAAGGAAAATAACACCTACAATCCATATAATATAGAAATATGCACCTATAATAGAGTATAGGGCAGTGACCCTAAACTGATAACCAAGTGGTGTTTAAGGTCTTTCAAAGTTGATTGTGTGAACTAAGAATTTGAATAATAAGAGAAGATTAGTATTGTGTTAGTGACAAAATGACCAAAGCAAATTGACAAATAACACACTAAACTAACACCATGCCTAGTTACTAGGGTGAGCTTAATAACCAAAAAAAATGACAAACACAAATAAAAAGTAAAGAAAAAAAAGGAATCCTTGACCTTCCTTGGATGCTCCAAATTCTTATTGTACTGGCTTGCTCAGATTGTGCTCATGAAGTATTCATCAAAGGAGGCTTGGCTATCTCCTCTTCTCCTTATCACCTTGTGGCTTTGGCTTGGCTTGGAATCAATTTGGCATTGTACCACTAATTAAAATATCTTTTGGAATCATTTATGAATTATAACATTTCACAAAAATAGCTTAAAATTCAATAGGCAAGGCTTCCTATTTATATATTTTTTAGATTGCTTAGAATCAACCTGAACCTTCCATCTTGAGATGAAGATGTGTGGTTGAGGATTAATTCAGTTTTTTAAAATTAAATATATAATTATCCTCATCATGAAATTGGAAAAAGGGTCAATGAAGAGGCATGGAGGGTCATTATAAGTCATGGGAGACCCATACTCCTAATATTTGTGGCATTTATAACCTAGAGATGTCTTCTCAAAAAATGAGGTCACCTGATGATGCAAATATTTAATATTTATTTCCAAAAATAATTACTCAACAAGTTTTCATGGAATTATTAATTAGGATCTAATTTTGTTTAATTATCTCTTAAGCATGATTAAGCACTTTGTGCATAAATTACTCAAGTTGATCAGAATGTGTTGTTATTGGTCCAAATTTTGACTAGATTAGAATTATAAGTTAATGTCAGATGTGTTAGATCTATTATCCCATTTAGGATGTTACCAATAGTAAATAACAAAGGAATGTGTCTTGTGCAATAGATTTTGATAGGAAATATTAATCCAGAGCACTTAGGTGCAAAATTGGCATTTTGACTCAGAATGATCTGATCAAAGTTAGCTGGCCCATAAATTACATTATCCTATTTAGGGGTACCCTAGACAAAATTAGAACTTGAATATGTTAGATTAAATTATTTTAATACATTTTAGTTTTTTAAGCCAAATAGTGCACTTGGTGGAAATTGGTCAAAAGCCTAGTTGGAAGTCATTGGTGGCTAGATTTAGGTGTCTATAATTTTCCCCTATTTGGGAAGGCATTGCAAGCTATAAGAATAGTAACATATTCTCAAAGAATGAAAAGGTCATGTATGCCTACAACTATAATGATGATAAACTAACTATATGATGCCCCCTCAAAGGAATGGTTGGCACAAGTAGGTCGGTAAATAGTCCCTCGAAAAGAAATAAGTGAAACGAGGGGACCATAGAAAGGAAAGATGAAGGGGTGAAAACATAATGATATTGAAAAAGTAGTCAAAATCACTGAGAAGCAAGTGGGATGGTGTACAATGGTTTCCCCATAGGTGGTTATAAACATTATATCCTGATAGTGGCAATGTGGTATGATAACATAATGATTTTCCCAAAGGTAGTTATAATCATTGAGAAGATGGAGCTACCCCAGTCAAGAAAAAAAATAAGATAAAAGCATGCCCTTGTATAGGAAAAAAAGTAAAGTGATGACAACACAATGATTTGCCCAAAGGTGGTTATAATCATTGAGAAATGTAGGTGGGATGGTGTGCAATGATTTACCCATAGGTAGTTATAATCATTGATTGGTTGTTTGATTGACGATTTTAACTTAATACAAAGGGTAATGATGAATTGGAATAACCTACTAGGAGGGATATGCTCATCTAAACTAATAAATGTTGAAATTCTTTCATGGTTAATTACTCTATTTAGGATATGATTAGGATTGAATCAAGATGTTAGTGTTGAAGAGATGTTGATGCCACCATTTATGAATAGACTTCTTGAAGCTAAGGTTTGTTGTAGCATGTGTTAGTATGCATCATGGTATAAGATCATGAGGACTTGGTTGAAATATGCATAAGGACTGACTCTCAAAATCCAATACTCAAATGGAAAACAATGCACCAATGATAAAAACCATGATGACAATATAAACATATGAATATGGATGGATTCAAGTATAACAATGGGCAAGGAATCACCCAATGAACACACATAAATTGAGTCAAGGCAATAGTGCTAAAAATAAACAAATAGGCAAACAAATAAATAAAATAAGCAAAAACAAACAAACAAACGTAAGAGAAACCATACAAACATTGCACCTAGAAAATAGGCAACAACTTAACAAACTAACAAAATGAGGGAATAAAAGAAATAGAAGGGGGTGTCCAAGCTATCTCCATATGCACTAGGCAAGTGGACGTTGCCTACATATTTCCATGGATGTAATATCCAATAAAAAACTTCAGGCTAAATGTAGTTCTCCCAAGGATTGGGAAGAATGTGATAACTTATGAAAATAAATGGAATGGATGTGATATCATAATAGGAATGGTCTTACAAAATGGAAAGCACATGAGAGAAAAAGGCTGAAAATGATGGAGAAACTTGGAAACAAGTGATTTTCTTACAACTTAGTAAGGGTTCCTAGAATCCTTAAGGCAAAGAAATAGTTAATGTTCTTGGTTTTTTCTAATGATTGTACCAATGTTTTTAGAATTTTTAAAGTATATCAACTCTATCAAGAATGATGAGACCGTAAATAGTTCAAGCTCATGAAATGGTGAGAGCGTTTAAGCTTAGGTTGCTCATAAAATGATGAGAGTGTGGCTTAATTTTCTCATAAAATGGTGAGAGAATGGTAAAAAGGGTGACTGAAGTGAACTCAACAAGTATCAAGCACTACCTACATAGTCTCAAAAAAATACCTCAAGTCACTATATTTCTACCCTACAGTCAAGGAATTCAACCAATGTAGCTATCAATTCAATTAAAAATAGACATAGTTGGTAAAAATGCATAGTATGGCATAGGAAGTGACAAGTTGGTATGTCAAGGCTAAATAAACAAATGTTGCCCCTAGTTTTCCTATAGGTGATTATAACTAGGACACAATGACATAGATCAATGGTACTAATTTGCTAATAGGTGGTTATAGTTAGTATCAAGACTGGTGATAAGAAATGAATAACAAACGAATGATGCAACTACCAAAACTTCTATCATATTGCTCCAAAATATGATCTCTATCAGAAATACTTAAAACAACTGATGAAATTGGTTGGATTATTTGAAGCTAAAAAGGTGCAACAAATGGAAAAAACCAAGGTTAAATGAGCTAGGCTTTATAACACATTTAGTTGATAGAATGGGATGGTAGAGAAGATGGAATAAGATTAAGAGGAATGATAAGAATGAAATTTGTATAAAGAAGAATAGTGATAAAATGGCACCACTAAAATAGTCCTTAAAAATAATACACCTTAGCACTCAAGCATAGTACCACTTGAGTTGAATAATATTCATCAACTCAGGAAGTTCATCTCTATCTGGTGTGGCAAGCCTGTATGCTCTTGATCCATAATTTGTAGTAATGATGAAAGTTGCTATCCAATTTGGTTTGAATTTACCTTTATGATTTTTATTAGTTATGGTATTATTTTGGTTTTCTTTAAGAACAAGATCACCAAGTTCAAATGTTCTATACTTGACATGCCAATTGTAGTGGCCTTTGAGTTAGTTCTGATATGCTTGAATATTGTTGAGCGTAGCTATGCATTTTCAATTCAGTAGTTCTAGCTCTTTTAGGTGAGCTACTCGATAGTCATGATCATCTAGGACATGTTTGAAAGATTTTTATAGTGAAGGCAACTCAACCTCAATGGGAAGGATGGATTCTATCCCATAAACAAGTGAATATGGAGTGGCTCCTTTGGGGGTATGGTGATTAGTATGATATGCTCAAAAGGTAGGGAATATCTATAAGTGCCAATCACAACCAGCATCATTGACAATCCTTTCAAAAATATTGACAATAGTTTTATTTGATTCATTAGCCTAGCCATTACCTTGAGGGTAAATATGTCTAGACACCTAAATCTAGCCACTGATAACCCTCAATAAGGATTTTGGCCAGTTTTGACTCAAAATGCATAATTTGGCCTAAAAACACTAAAACACGCTAAATGATGTGAAAATAACATATTCAAGTGCTGATTTTGGCTAGGGTATCCTTAAATAGGGCAATGCAATTTATGGGCTAGCTAACTTTGATCAGATCATTTTGAGTCAAAATGCCAATTTTGCACCTAGGTGCTCCAAATTGATATTTCTTATCAAATATTCTACACAAGATGCATGCCTTTGTTATTTTTTTTGGTAACATCCTAAATGAGATAACAGTTCCAATGAATCTGACATGGACTTCCAATTCTAATCTAGTGAAATTTTGGACCAATAACAAGGCATTCTGATCAATTTGAGTAATTTGTGCACAAAGTGATTAATCATGCTTAAGATCTAATTAACCCAAATCAAGGCCTAATCAATAATTCCATGAAAAATTGTTGAAAACTTATTTTTGGAAATGAATATTGAATATCTACATCACCAAGTGACTTCATTTCTTGGGAAGACATTCATAGGGCATAAATGCCACAAATATTAGGATTCATGCCTCCCATGCCTCATCAAAGCCATCCATACCTCTTAATTTCCCCTTCTTCCAATGTCATGATGAGGATAATTATAAACTTAATTCCAAAAATTTAATTAATCCTCAGCTACACATCTCAATCTTAGGATGGATAGTGTAGGTTGATTCTAGATAATCTCAAAATTCTATAAATAGAGAGGCCATGAACATCATTTCTAAGCTATTTTGGTGAAAATTTATAATGCCCAAATGATTCCAAAATCCATTACAATTAGTGTTACCATTCCAAATTTATTCCAATCGAAGCCAAGCCACAAGCCAAAGGTGCCAAAGAGAGATGTTGCGTTTGTCATTTGATTCTTTTAACTAAGCTCTCCCTATTGTCTAGGCCTAGAGATGTTATACTATTAGTGTGTTCATTTTTTTTTTCATTTTGGAACTAACACCATACTAACCATCCTCTCTTGAGTCAAATTCCTATATCACATTATGGCATGCCCGATAGGACTAGACACATCTCACACCTAAAAAAGATCATTTCAAAACTCTAAAATATTTATTTAGACCTTTAAAACTCTTACAAATTGATTTTCTAACTTTATTTTTCCATTTTTGGTTGTCATGGTTTTACATAGTAATCGATGTCGGCAAGTAAGACCAACATTGGTTACATGGCTTAACTGACATCAGTTAGCAAAACTGACATGGTTAGATTTTGTCTATCTAAGGTAACCATCATCGGTTGTAATAACCAACATTGACCACTATTTTTTTTTAAAACATAGACCCAAGAGCTATTTTTCCAAAGTTTATTATTTGAAGCTAAAAAGAGATTTAAAGCTAAAAGACATGCTAACATTTTTTCTATAGGACCAAGCTTTATATTTATTCAAAACATGTTTAATTCACCTTTGCATGCTTAAAAATTAATTAGGAACCTTGTTTTAGTGCTTAACAAAGGACTTAGATGTTTTGGTGAATGTTTTTAAAGTTTACAAATAACAACACCAAGGGGGAAAATGAACACCACCAAATATTTCATTTTGGGTTTAAAATTGAACACACTTGTCAATTATTGTTTACAATATTTTTTTAATCAAATTTTTTTTTGGAAAAAAGAGGAATGTTACGTGTATGCTCTTCCATTTATCTCCTATAGGGAACCCTTGGAATCAAAAGTTTCATTCCTATTGCAAATAGCCTAGTCCAAGGCTTAGAAAGAAAGTCATATAAATCACTCCCTAAAAACTCATAAAAGTTTGGGTGACCTTGAAAATGACCCTAAAGTCTTTTTAATTTCATGATTTCTTTATTTTTATGCATCTTGGCTTCAGAGGGGAATTTCATCACCTCCTGTAAGTTCTTTAGGGAAACTTTGACCTAGGGTTTCGTCTCCTAGCATTGACTTCATTTATCTCCTTTGGAGTTGCACATAGGACGTAGTGGCACTTTAGATATCATAGTACATTGAGAAAATAGCAAGATGTAATGGTTGATAAAAGGACTAGACCTTTTTGCAACAAGCCAAGTGATATGGATCCTATGTTTTTCTTTTGCATTGTTTGACATTAAAGTCATTGTGATATTGATTCCCCAAGATCATTTGGAGACTTGTTAGATCCTATAAAAATCCCCACTTGTCATGAAAGTATTTTTGGTGCAAGGTGCACCTCAATGTCCATATAGTAGTAATATCATTTGAGAGAAGGGGGGTGTAAAAACCCTACTATATAATGCACATTTACTTTTAGATTAACACTTAAAATCCTCTCAAATAATGTATATTTATGGATTCCAAAAATACCAAGTAACCTTGTTAGTTTAGGATCTAAGAATGGTTAATTAGTTGGTCTTGTCCTATATTAAAGTATTTTTTGGAGTCAAAACTTTGTGTAAACAAATAATCCAAACCAAACACATAGTCCAAATTTTCCTTTGAACAAAGAGGCATTATGCTTCCCACGTGAGATCATCGATTTTCCTTGTTCAAAGTTTCATCAAAAGCTTGAGAGTCATATCATCCACTTTGGCATAGTTATGCTACCCAATTGAGTCTATACCTTTACCAAAGTTGTTTAAAGTCCTTCACTTATAACCTAAATTTAGAATTACACCTTTATAAGTTCATAAGGTTGATGTGTTAAGTGGGTTCACCATTTCCACTAAACTTAAGGGAACTTAGGTTTAATTTCTAGTTTGGGTTGAATACCATTTAAGACTCATAATCATTATCAACATTTGATAGAATTAAGCCATTTTGTGCTAAACACTTGCACTTTAAGTCTATGCACCACAATATTTTGAGTCAAAAAAGGTAGTGTTATGCTATCAAAATTGTAGGAAAGCATCTTTGCCTTAGAGAGTTTTTGAAACAAACCATTTTATCACACCTTTTTGGGTAGTATAGCATCATTACGTTGACTAAAACATTTTGAATATTTTTTTATATACCTTTTTGCATACGGGTTCAAATTTGTTCCTACATTTTTAGACTAATCCAAGTGTACTTGTGTGATTTTAGTCTTAAATAGTTATACTATTCACTTTTATCTATCTTATTTGTTAAAAGAACCTAGTTTTATACCATTTTCTGTGAGAAAATAAACTATTGCTAAAGTGATTTTTGTTTCATATATTATACTTAGTTGATCAAGTTCATGTCCAAGAATCAAATGCCTAGTGTTTGTTAGAAGTGTTTCAAATCCATTAGATTAAAACTTTCATCTATTTTCAAAGCCTAGCTTTTGACACCATTTGGCCAACAGTCCTAGTACATGCCTTGTTTAAGACTAGTTTTTGACGTTGTGTTTGGACAAAAGACCTAGCAAATTTTAAATTCCTAGATTAGACTAATTTGAAACACTTTGACCTTAGATTTTGGCATTTTTATTTTTACGACCATTTACATGCTTATCTTTATGTGAATAGTGAAACATTAGATACTTCATGCTAACTTGTTTCCTCATAAAAATTTGCATAAACCTTTTGATCCTTTTCACAAATCTAGACCAAGTTAAGACATCATCTATTTTAGACATTATCCTTTTTAGAGTTTGTAGAAGTTTTTGACCTTTTATCATAAAAGCATTAACTATGGATCCCAACATGCATTCCTACACTCGTAGTAGACTCATGTACAATCTAGGGATTAGTAATGTGGTTGCATAGGAAGAAATGGTGCAAGACCCCTATGTGGATAATATTACTTATGAGATGGATTCTTATCCCTCTTATAATACTTAATTAGGGGCACAAAGACAAGATCCATTGGCTAACTATCTAGTTAACACACCACCTTATTTAGAACAAAACCAAGAGCAAACGATGCAATACCTAGCTATAATACCTACAGTGGATGAACTAGTACTTCAATAGTAATATTCTAATAATACAACTTTCATGTATGATCCATTTTTTTTTGAGTGACATTTTTAGAGAACAAAGATGAGATTTTGCTTAAAGCCATAGAGGTAGGGCCTAAGTTTCCAATAGACTTCCTTCATGAAAATTTACCAAGTCTAGTAAAAGTGCCCCATAATATCATTTACGATCAACATGCTTCTTTTAGAAATCCTATGGCTCTAGTCCAAACAATGTACCAAGATCCTAATATATCTGATCAAGGCAAAAACATCATGGGAGAACACTTTAACCAAATGTAGACAACATATCAAACATATATAAATCTAGAATGTGATTTCAATCAGATAAAAATGGAAAGTAAGCCTCTCATTGACCTATTTCCTTCAACAGGAGTGTTGATAGAGTTAACTAGACAAGAGAATTAAAATTTTGACCTATTCATACAAATTATTTCAATATATAACTTAATGTATATGCTCATTATTGAAGAAGTATCTTCATCCTCTACACTAAATAGTGAGACAAACATAGTAGATAATGTGCAAATAATGTCAAGTCCTGATCAAAGTGATACTAATGTGCAAACAACTAGCCAACAACATGTGCCTATAGTTAATCTTATGAATAAGTCATCATATTAGGGAGTGGGAGTTTTTACACCCAACCTCAACCGACTGCTTCCTTAAATGTATAAACTATGGGATTAGGTAATCAAACAATGGACAATATCACACCTCAATGATAGAATGTGATGAATCCCACTCTTCCTCAACAAGTAAAGAGTAGTATTCCAAAACAACATGTACAATCTAGTGTATCAATGCAATAGAGGACAAATAAATTACCACCTCAATCAAGGGAAATAAATGTTCCACCTCATTAGGTAACAACAAACATACCTCTTTAGTCATAGACTAATATGCCAATCCAAAACCAAACAATGACTAGTCAACAACATGCAAATATTAGTCAATGACAGATGCTAAATTTGTAACCTACTTTCACTTCCTCATAGGGATTCATGCAACAAAGAGGTCCCCATGTTTCTCAAGTACCTATTAGACAAATGTTGGTTTAAAATGTGCCATAAATCTAGAGTAAAAAAAAAGGTTTGATTAGTTGATAACATGTCCCTTTTCAACCATAGTAGGCACACTATAGTTATATCCCTCCATCACAACCACAAAATCCTCCAGGTCAAACCTTTATCGCCAACCTAGATTGGAATATTGCACAACCAAGTGTGCAATTTCAAGTATATCCTAATCCATGTATGAGTATTTCTAGTCCATTCCCCAACCAAGCCAATGTACCCTAATAGGTAGCTCCATCATACTTGGTCAAAATGTTCCACTTGTGACCTCCCAACCATCTATCCAAACCCAAATTCTCCCTCAAACCAATATTCCTTCTAGTTTCCTATCCAAAGAATTATAATAGATGAAGGATGTAATTGTTTCCATTCAAGATGTTAAACAAACTAAAATTTTAAAATTGGATGACGTATGTTCCTATCCATTCAACATGGAGTATTTGCAAATACCATTTCTTCCACAATATGAACCACCAAAATTTGATAAATATAAAGGGAAAGGTGACCCTAAGGCTCATTTGACCAAATTATTTGTTGCATGTCAACCAGTGGCATATAGTGACATATACCTTTTACTATTTTTTCTAAGAATCTTGGCTAGACAAGCCTTATTGTGGTTTTTAGAGTTTCCAAAAAATTTAGTAACAGATTTTGATGATCTTTTTGATAAGTTTATGTAATACTTTTCCTATAATCTCAAGCATGAGATTTCATTGGTGGATTTAATGCAAGTAAAGGAAAAATATGGTGAGATTTTTGCAAGTTATTTACTGTGATGGAGAGCCCTTGTGAGCCATTTCACCCATAGTATACTAGATAAACAATTAGCCACTATGTTTACCAAAACTTTTCATAGTGAGATAGCTTATCATTTGGAACTACAATGAGCACATACGTTTAAGGAGGTCATTGATAAATGTTTGTTTATCGATAGGGAACTCATTAATAAATGAGTCATCAAACTTAATTCAACTAATAAAAATCAAGGTACCAATCAGGGAAATGACCAACATCCCATCTAAGTGTAAGCATCATAACTGGCATAGGCCAATAAACATGAAATATTGAAGTAATTCAATCACAATAGGAATGTCATGGGAAATGGAGTAACTAAATCCCATCATGTGTAAATAGTAAAAACATCATCTACACCACCTTTTCAACTTACTCCTACTCAACTAGTGTTGTTAGTGAAATAACTAAAACCTACACAACAAATACAACAATTGTTACCATTACAAACCCCTACTCCTAGAATAATCATGCTTGCACATCACGTCTTTAGTGACCTAAGAGAACCTATTAAGTTTACCAAAACTTTTCATAGTGAGATAGCTTATCATTTAGAACTACAATGAGCACATACATTTAAGGAAGTCATTGATAAATGTTTGTTGATCGATAGGGAACTCATTAATAAATGAGTCATCAAACTTAATTCAACTAATAAAAATCAAGGTACCAATCAGGGAAATGACCAACATCCCATCTAAGTGTAAGCATAATAACTGGCATAGGCCAATAACCATGAAATATCGAAGTAATTCAATCACAATAAGAATGTCATGGGAAATGGAGTAACTGAATCCCATCATGTGTAAATAGTAAAAACATCATCTACACCACCTTTTCAACTTACTCCTACTCAACTAGTGTTTTTAGTGCAATAACCAAAACCTACACAACAAATACAACAGTTGTTACCATTACAAACCCCTACTCCTAGAATAATCATGCTTGCACATCATGTATTTAGTGACCTAAGAGAACCTATTAAGTTTATATTTCACAAGGTTGCTACTACTAGTCTAATTAGTTGGCCTATCCCAAAGCATTATATATAAGGTATTCCTTATCCTGATTGGTATCATAAAAATGAATTCTATGACTAGCATCAAGTCAATGGGCATAATCTATGAATATGTGTCCAAATCAAGCATTTAATTAAGAATATGTTGGAGCATAGGGATATAAAATTAGACAATGGTGCTTCCACTTCTAATCAAACTTTTGGGATCTATTAGAACCCCTTTTCTTGACATAATAATCAACATCAGTAGAACAATCAATAATAACAACAATAGATAATGCAACAAAAAAATCAATAGTATCAAAATCAAAGGCCAAACTAGTAGAATCAACAAAATCAATAGTAGATCCCACACTGATAGAAAAATGGACAAAACCAAGGTTAGAATGGTAAAAACTAATAAACCTACCATGCAGTTGCACGTGACTACAATAGGGTTGTAGGTCATATTGCATGGGGTAGTGTTAATACCATCTCCATTAATCTTAGGCCAAACACTAATCAGTCTAGACTATTACTAAATAATAAAATTCAACCAAATTATATAGATAATCCTTCTTTGACCTAAGAATGCATACATGTAAACCAACAAATTATGACTTCCCCTTTTGGACCGTATATTGACAACTTGTCCTTGCCATGTGACCACATACAAGTGCATTGGTAACTGAGACTTATCCTATTTGGTCCCATACCATTCCCAATATCAGTTAGAAATAATGGTCTAGTATTTAATCCTAATTGTGAAATCATAACTCAGAGGTCGAAGATTTTATCTTAGGCCCAAAACCATCCACCACTTTGCCTATCATCCAACCAACCATTCAGCTTTGAAATAAACCATTCACTACTAAACAAAACAAGTAGTTTGATATTATGGAACAATTGCATAAAACACTAGCACAAATATATATTTTAGATTTGCTACGAATGTCAATAATCCAAAAAAACATCTTGAATGATTTTTTGACCCAATCCACTGTTGCTAGTGACAAATCTCCTGATAACTTTCAAACTTTTTTTGGACACCTAGTTCTAACCCAACAAGTCACATTCAACCAAAGCAATATGTCTTCTCTTGGCCTACTCCATAATAACCCATTATAAATGGAATTTTGTATCAGATGACATAAAATGAGATTTATCCTTATAGATAATGGATCTAGCCTCAACATAGTGTCTATAAAGATCATCAAGCTTCTTGGGTACACAATGGAAGATCTCCAACCAAAAATAATAACCATCAAAGCTTATGATAATTAGGAAAGAGAATCAAAAGGCACCATTAGTTTTCTAGATATCATTAAGCCTTTGACCCATGATACACTTTGCCATGTGCTTGATTTTGAGTTATCATGTAATATGGTTCTAGGTATGCCTTGGTTACATGAGATTTATGTAGTCCTATCAATGCTATACCAATGTATCAATTTTTTCCACTCAGGGATGGAAGTGAATATCCTAGGATATTTACACCTATATGAACACTACAAGCATCTTGAGGCCAAATTTCAAAGATATAATTATCAGTATGATATGAAATTAAGTTCCAAACAAGATAAAGAAAAAGTTATACTCATTTCACTATTATAGATAATGGATAAGGAGAGTATGTGACCCATGATACATTCCACATTGCTAATCTTCCTCAAAATCTAAAAATCTTTGGGTGACCTAAAGTCATCCCACATATGCACTTGCAACAAAAGAACAAAGATAAGGGCCCTGTCACATTTGTACCAGCATATAACCTAGGACCTAACCCTCTTAAAGGGGATGATCATGGTTATACAATGAAAACCAAGCTGATTGTTATATAAATGCCAAGTATCCTCTTCCTAATAGGATCATGGAACATCATAATTATGAAGGAAGAGGCCTTGAACCAAATCAGTAAGGAACCATCAAGCCAATTTATTTGACTAAGTATAAAATACCTTATGGAATTAGATTTAAACCACCTAGGGGTGACCCCACATATCTTATTCAAACTCTATCATCAGTAACTAGTAATGATGAGATTGATAGTGAAGTAGAGTCTAATCATAGCCCCACCTTTGATGACCTAGCTGAAACCAACCTGTTTGATGACAATGCCATTTGTACGCTTACCTTGATCATTCATTACAATCATTTACCACTATATTATCCCCAAATAATACATTGGGACCAATAAGAATCCAGTCTGTTGATTGATGAGTTCTAGAATGATAAGGCATTTTATGAATTTTTAGGTCATAGAGACAATGTTCTATTGGGAGATCACAAATTAGGGTTCTCAATCACATTGGATCTTGTAGCCTATTTTGGAGAGTGAGTGAACACCCTTAGCAAAAAACAAATAAGCAAAACATTGAGGTCCCAAAGTGAAAACCTCTTTGAGGTAGTTTTTGACTAGGGAAAAAGTAAAGATAAAGGCCAGTCTAGTAGTGAAAACTTGTTTTAGGTTCCATTAGATGGGGGTGTTCATTCTTCTTTGAATTTACACCAGGAGACCACCAATGATGAAATTGCCTATGGATCAGAGTTTAGCTTTGAGTAATAAGTATTTGATCAAATTCTTTAATAATTTCCAATTTTTTTAATCACATGGCTAGATCTCTCATTAGAGGACTCAGATTCATCATGCTTAGGAGAAGTTGAAGAGCAAGTACTAATGGAGGACCCTACCATAATTCAATAGTTCAAGTCCCTACCTACTATCTTAGAAGATGGTTCGACCTTTCTAGTTGAAGATACAATAGAGGTAAATATTAGGACTCCATCAGACATAAAATGGATAGAATTAGGAATGTTCCTCACTGAGGAGGAATGTGTCATCTTTACATCTCTATTGAGAGAATTTGTAGATATCTTTGCATGGGCCTATTCTGACATGCCAAATTTAGACCCTGCCTTGGTTTTGCACCATCTTATGGTTAATCTTGATGCCAAATTGGTAAAACAAAATCTACGTAAGATACATCCTCACATTGTTGTGTTGGTAAATAAAGAGTTGGAAAAACTCTTAGAAGCATGATGTATCTGATCCCTTGACTACTTAGAATGGATCTCTAATGTGGTACCTATTAGTAAAAAGCCTGAAGGGATCAAAATTTGAATTGATTTTTGAGACATCAACAAGATTTTCCTAAAGATGATTTTCCCTTGCCTAATATTGACATGATCATTGAATTTATGGCTAGTTATAAAATGCTTGCACTCATGGATGGCTTTTCAAGATATAACCAGATTAGAATAACACCAAAAGACCAACATAAAATAGTGTTCACCACTCCATGGGACAAATTTTGTTATTAATTAATGTCATTTGGCCTTAAGAATGATGGAACTACATATCAAAGGGCCATGACTTTCATATTCCATGATATGATGCATGATAATATTCAAGACTATGTCAATGACATTAGGAAAATCCAAAACCAAGGTCGACCATCCAATAGTGCTACGTAAGATATTTGAAATATTATAGGATTAAGACATCAAACTCAATCCAAAGAAATGTGTGTTTGGTGTAATTTTAGGAAAACTACTTCGCTCCATTATGTCTTGTAGAGGTATTGAAGTCGATCTAGCTAAATTCCATGTTATAATTAAGATGCCACCACCAACCAATTTGAAGCAAATTCATAGTTTGTAGGGTAAGATCCAGTCAATATGATGCTTCATATCTTAGTTAACAGACAAGTGCCACCCATTCACACACCTTTTGAATAAGGGATTTGCATTTCACTAGGATGATCATTGGCAAACACCTTTTTAACAACTTAAAGACTATCTTGTTAATCCACCTATTTTATTACCTCTTATTCTAGGAAAGCCACTCTTGTTACACCTATCAGCTACCAACCATGCTCTAGAAGTTCTCTTGGCTCAACATGATGACAATGGAAAGAAGCATGTCATATACTACCTAAGCTATAACTTGGTTACATATGAACATAACTATGCACCTATTGAAAAAGCTTGTCCGGTCATGGTTTTTATAGCTCAAAAACTATGTCATTACATGTTGATTAATAAGACCATGGTCATTTCAAAAGTAGATCTACTCAAGTATCTACTATCTAAAATAGCGTTTTAAGGTAGAATGGCCAAATGGATCATGCTTCTTAGTGAGTTTGACAGAGTATGTCAATTAAAAGGTAATAAAGGGACAAGTTCTTACATATCAACTTGTGGAAGCACCTCTCATAGACACACACCACTCACATTTCAATTTCCTGATGAATCCATAATGACCATCATTAACACACCCCTTGAGGAGTAGCCTTGGAAGTTATATTTTGATGGTTCATTTATTTCACATGGATCATGGGTAGGCCTATTATTTATTACACCATAAGGGGATCTAATCCCTGAATAATTTAGAATCAACTTTCCTTATACGAACAGCATGATCGAGTATGAATCACTTATTATAGGACTTTGACAAGAAGTGCATTATAATATATCTCATCTTCAAGTTTATGGTGATTCTTAGTTAATCATCAATTAGGTCATAGATCATTTTCAAACCAAAGATGATAAGTTGGTTCTGTATAAAGTCATGGTCGACACTCTTAAGTGACAAATTTCCAATATTTAGTTTGAGCACATACCAAGGGCTAGTAAAAAAATTGTAGATGCCATGGATACTATTAACTCTCTAATTTGACAAATAGATAAAGATAGAGAATATTAGTTCCTCATTGAGAATTTGTCAATACCAGCTCATGAACCTTCAACCATTACCATGATTTGTGATATTGTTGGTCCTAATTCTATCTGGTACTCAAACCTTTACAACTACCTTCATGACCAAATTTTTCCATCTAACCTATCTTTGAAACAAACCAAAGCCTTCATTCATCACTCCACTCATTATACTTTACTTGTATCCACCCTTTCCCATCACATTTTTGATGGACCTCTACTTTGTTGTTTAACTTCAGTAGAGTCTACACTAGCATTAAGAGAAGTTCACGAAGGAGTGTGTAGAGATCATTCTAATGGGGTAGTCCTATCTAAAAATATTTTATGTACTTTTCATTATTATCCCATAATGGATGCAAATTCCACTTCATATGTAAAAAAGTGTGACAAATGTCAATGACATGCTAATCTAATTCATGCCCCAACAAAAACTCTAAAATTGATGTTGACACCATGGCCATTTTTTACATGGGGACTTGACCTCGTTAGGAAGATTAATCCCACTTCATCTGATGACCATAAACATATCCTTACCACCACTGAATATTTCACTAAGTGGGTTGAGGATATACCCCTCACTTACATGACTGGAAAGAAAATTTCCAAATTCATTTTCAACCACCTCATTTACTGCTATAGTATCCCCTTTGACATTATATTTGATAATATAGGATCATTTGAGAATAAGGATATAGAATAGTTATGTACAAAATATAACATCACACAACATTTTTCTACAACATATTACCCTCAGGGTAATGTCCAAGCTGAGGCATCCAACAAAACCCTTATAAATAGTCTCAAAAAGATTATCAATAATGTCAGTCATGATTGGCACCTCTAGATATTCCTTTCCCTTTGGTCATACCATACCAATCATCATACTCTAATAGGATCCACTCCATACTCACTTGTTTATGATACTAAAGCCATCCTTCCCATTGAGGTTGAATCACCTTCACTATGCATCTCTTTCCAGCATGTCTTAGATGATCATGACTATCATGTAACTCACCTATAAGAGCTAGACCTACTTGATGAGAAATACATAGCCGCACTCAAAAATCTTCAAGCATATCAAAACTGACTCAAAAGCCACTATAATCGATGTGTTAAGTATAAAATATTTGAACTTGGGGATCTTGTTATTAAAGAAAACTAAACTAATACCACAGCTGAGAAGAAGCATAAAGTGAAATTCAAACCAAAATAGATAGGGCCTTTCATCATCACTGTAGGTTATGGATCAGGATAATATAGGTTTGCTACACTAGCTAGAGAGGAACTTCTTGAGCTGATGAATATTAATCATCTCAAGCGATACTATGCTTGAGTGCTAAGGTGTATTGTCTATAAAGACCATTTTAGTTATGCCATTTTATCACTATTATTATTTATAAAAATACCATACTTATCCATCCTCTTCACTATATCCAATTTATGCTTCCATCTTATCGACCTAATGTGTTCTAAACCCTAGCTTGTTCAAACTTTATTTTTGTCATTCATCATGTAGTTTTAGCATCAAGGTATCTGACCAATTCATTAGTTAGTTCAATTAATTTAGATAGAGATCATATTTTGGGATAGTGTGACATAAGTGTTGACAGTTGCATCCTTCATTTTTTATTGCTTTCTTACCATCAATCTTCTTACTAATTATAACCACCATTGAGAAAATTAGTACTATCAATTTATGTCATTGTGTCCTAGTTATAACTACTTATGGTCAAGCTAGGGAAAATATTAAGCCTTGATGTACCAAATTACCACTTCATGTGTCATACTATACCTTTTTACCAACTATGCCTACTTTATTTGAATTGACTACTACACTAGTTGACTTCTTCCGTTATAAGGGAGAAACTACAGTGACTTGAGGTCCTACTCTGGGACTATGTAGATAGTGCTCGATACTTATTGAGGTCAAATCAATCACCCTTTTACCCATGCTCTTACCATTTTATGAGCTACCCAAGTTTGAATGCTCTCACCATTTTGTAAGCAACCTAAGTTTGAATACTTTCACCATTTTGTGAGCTTGAACCATTTAGTGTCTTATCATTCTTGATTGAGTTGAGATACTTCAAAAATTCTAAAAACATTTGTAAAAGTGTTAGAAAAGAACAAAAACATTGACCACTTCTTTGCCTTAAGGATTTTGGGAACCCTTACTAAGTTACAAGTAAATCACTTGTCATTTGGTTTCCCTATCCTTTTGTCCTTTTCCTCTCATGCACTTGCCATTTTGCAAGACCATTCCTCTTCTTATATCACATCCATTCTATTTGTTTTCCTTAGTTATCACATTTTTCTCATTCTTTAGGAGAACTAAATTTGGCTTGAAGTTTTTTATTTGATATTACATCCATATAACTATGTAAATAGCATCTACTTGCCTAGTGCATATGGAGATAGCTCAACCACCCCTTCATATTCTTCTATTCCCCCATTTTATTCATTTGTTAATTTGTCACCTATTTTCTTGGGACAATGTTCATAGGGTTTATATTTCTTTGTTTGTTTATTTGTTTACTTTTAGTTTTGTTTCCTTAATTTAATTTATGTGTGTTCATTAGGTGATTCTTTTCCCAGACTTATACTTGAATCGATCCATATTCATATGTTTACATTGTCATCATGGTTTCTATCATTGGTGCATTGTTTTCTATTGAGTATTAGATTATGGGAGTCAGTCCTCATGCATATTTTGGCCAAGTCCTCATGATGTTATATCATGATGCCTATCGACATGTGCTACAACAAACCTCAGCTTCAAGAAGTCTATTTAATAATGGCAGCATATCTTTGACACCAACATCCTGACTCACTCCTAATCATATCCCAAAAGGAGTAATTAAACATGAAAGAATTTAAATATTTATTAGTTCAGATGATCATCTCCCTACTAGTAGGTTGTTCTACTTCATCATTACCCTCTATGTTAAGTTGTCATCATCCTCAACCAATTTTATCATGTTTTCCATAATTGGGGTCCAATTATTATAACCACCTATAGATAAATCATTGTACATCATCCCACATACATTTCTCAATGATTATAACCACCTTTGGGAAAATCATTGTGTTGTCACCACTTTCCTTTTTCTACCTATACAAGGGCATGTTATTATCTTATTTTTTTGTCCTAACTGGTGCATCTCCATCTTCTCGATGATTATAACTACCTTTGGGAAAATCATTGTGCTATCATACCACATTGCCACTATCAGGGTATAATACTTATAACCACCTTTGGGAAAACCATTGTACACCATCCTACTTGCATTCTCAGTGACTTTGACTACTTTTTCAAAATCATTTTATTTTCACCCCATCATCTTTCCTTTTTTTGGTCTCCTCATTTAACTTCTTTCTTTTCAAGGGACCATTTGCTGACATACTTGTGCCAACCATTCCCTCGAGGGGGCATCATATAATTATTTTATCATCATTACAGTTGTAAGCATATATGACCTTTTCATTCTTTGAAAATAAGTTATTGTGCTTATAGCTTAAAACACCTTCCCAAATAGGGGTAAACTATAGACACCTAAATCTAGCCACTGATAACTTCTAATTAGGATTTTGGCCAATTTCTACCCAAAATGCACAATCTGGACTAAAAATATTAAAACATGCTAAATGATGTGAAACTGACATATTCAAGTGTCAATTTTTGCCAGGGTATCCCTAAATGGGGCAATGCAATTTATGGGCCAATTAACTTTGATCAGATCATTTTGAGTCAAAATGCTAATTTTGTACCTAGGTGCTTTAGATTGATCTTTCTTATGAAATATTTTGCACAAGATGCATGGCTTTGTTATTTTATATTGGTAATATCATAAATGGGATAAAAATTTCAACACATCTAACATGGACTTCCAATTCTAATCTAGTCAAAGTTTAGACCAATAATAAGGTATTTTGAACAATGAGTAATTTGTGCAAAAAATGCTTAATCAAGCTTAAGAGATAATCAACCCAAATCAAGGCCTAATTAAGAATTCTATGGAAAATTGTTGAAAATTTATTTTTGGAAATGAATATGAATATTGACATCATTAGGTGACCTCATTTCTTAGGAAGACATCCCTAGGTCATAAATGCCAAAAATATTAGGATTCATGCCTCCCATGCCTCATCAAAGCTCTTCATGCCTCTTAATTTCCCATTCTTCCAATTTCATGATGAGGATAATTATAAACTCAATTCCAAAAATTGAAATAATTATCAACCACACATCTCAATCTTAGGATGGATGGTTTAGGTTGATTCTAGACATTCTCAAAAATCTATATATAGAGAGGCCATGAACATCATTTCTAAGCTATTGTGGTGTAAAGTTATAATTCATAAATGATTCCAAAATCCATTGAAATTAGTGTTACCATGCCAAATTGATTCCAAGCCAAGCCAAGCCATAATCCAAAGGTGCCAAGGAGAGATGGAGGTGGCCAAGCTTCCATTGCCAAGGACTTCATGAGCACAAGCTGAGCAAGCCACTACTGTAAAGGCATTTGGAGCATCCAAGGAAGGTGAAGGAATTCTTGTGTTTTCATTCATTACTTTTTAGTTATGTTTTATCATTTTATTTTCTTAACTAAGCTCTTCCTAGTGTCTAGGCCTAGAGATGTTATGTTATTAGTGTGTTCATTTCATTTCATTTTTCATTTTGGAACTAACACCATACTAACCATCCTCTCTTGAGTCAAATTCCTAGATCACAATATGCTATAGAAAAATGTTGTGTGATGTTATATTAGGTACATATATGGTCTAAATCCTTGTTCTTGAATGATTTTCCATTATAATATATAATGTCAGAGGGGATACTATAGCATCAAATGAGATGGTTGAAGATAAATTTAAAAATTTGATTCTCGGTTAGGTGAGGGGTATAGCTTTAACCCACTTAGTGAAATACACAGTGGTAGTAAGGATATGTTTATAGTTTTTAGATGAAGTGGGGTTGATTTTCCCAATGAGGCTGAATCCCCATGTAGTGAATGGCCATGGTGTCAACATTGGTTTTAGAGTTTGTGCTAGGACATTAATCATATTAGCATGCCATTGACATTTGTCACACTTCTTTACATATGTAACTACATTTGCATCCATCATGGGCCAATAATAACCAAT
Organism: Torreya grandis; assembly: GCA_037957365.1. Classification (NCBI taxonomy): domain Eukaryota; kingdom Viridiplantae; phylum Streptophyta; class Pinopsida; order Cupressales; family Taxaceae; genus Torreya; species Torreya grandis. The sequence goes on from JARHVA010004388.1 coordinate 1,207,549, forward strand.
ATGCAAGAGATTTTTGGATAGGACTGCCTTGCTAGAATAATTCATGAACTTCTCTTAACACTAGCATAGACTCTATTGAAGTTAAACAACAAAGCAGAGTTCCATCAACACTATGGTGGTAAAGGGTGGATCCAAGTAGAGTATAATGAGTGGAGTGATGGATAAAGGTTTTATTTTGTTTTTAAGATAAGTTAGGTGGTATAACTTGGTCATGAAGGTATTTTTAAAGGTCTGAGTACCATATAGAATTAGGACCAACAATATCACAAATCATTTCAATGGTTAAAGGTTCATGTGCTAGTGCAAACAAATTCTCAATAAGGAACTGATATTCTCTATCTTTATCTATTTGTCAAATTAGAGTGCCAATAATAGCCATGTAATCTATAGTTCTATTACTATCCCTTGGTATATTCTCAAATTAGATGTTTATAATTTGTTGCTTTAAGGTATCGACCATAGCCTTATATGGAACCAACTTGTCATATTTAGTCTAAAAATAGCCTGTGACCTGATTGATGATTAATTAGGAATCACCATAAACTTGGAGATGAGATATGTTTCATTGTACTACCTATTGAAGTCCTATGACAAGTTATTCATACTTGTCCATGTTTTTTGTACAAGGAAAACTAATTCTAAATGATTTAGTGATTAGATCCCCCTATGGTGTAATAAATAAGAGGCCTATCCCCGATCCATGTGTAGTAAATGAACCATCAAAATATAGATTCTAGTGCTTATCCTCAAGAGGTGTGTCAATGATAGTCATTATGGGTTCATCAGGAAAATGAAATGTGAGTGGCTTTGTGTCTGCATGGGGTGATTTTATAAGTTGATCTGCAAGAACATGTCCCTTGATCACCTTATGATTGACATACTCTATGCCAAACTAACTAAGAATCATGATCCATTTGGGCATTCTACCTTGTAAATATATTTTAGATAGTATATACTTTTGAAATGACCATGGTCTTATTGTTCAACATGTAATGACATAGTTTCTGAGTTGTGAAGACCATGACTGGACAAACTTTTTTAATAGGTGCATAGTTATGTTCATATATGACAAAGGTAAAAATTAAGTAGTATAATATAATATATTTTACATTATTATCATTTTGAGATAAAATTTACCTCAAGGTATTGTCAGTTACTGATAGATATAACAAGAATGGCTTTCCTGGCATACAAGGTAACCAAATAGGTGGATTAACTAGATAGTCCTTGAGTTGTTGAAAAGTTGTTTAGTAGTGATCATCCCAGTGAAACACAACTCCCTTATTTAGAAGATGTTTAAATGGATGACACTTGTCTACTAACCAAGAGATGAAGCACTAGATTAACTGGATCTTGTCTTGTAAACTATGGAGTTACTTTAAATTGGTTGGTGGTAGGATCTCAATTATAGCATGAACTTTGGATAAATTGACTTAAATGCCTTTGTGAGACATAATGAAGCTAAATAATTTACTCAAGGTTATGATAAACACACATTTATTTATATTGAGTCTAATTTTTTACTCCTATAGTCTTTTAAATATCCTACACTATTGAATGGTTGGTCCTGGTCTTAGATTTTCTTAATATGTCATCGACATAGTCTTCAATATTATCATGCATCATATCATGGAATATGACAGTCATGGCCATTTGATATGTATCTCTATCATTATTAAGACCAAATGGCATTACCTAATAACAAAATGTTCCCCATAGAGTGGTGAACATTGTTGTATGTTGGTCTTCTAGTGCTATTCTGATCTGATTGTACCTTGAAAAGCCATCCATGAGTGAAAGTAGTTCATAACCCACTATGGAGTTGATGATCATGCCAATATTAGGCAATGGGAAGTTATCCTTAGGACAAACCTTGTTTATGTCTCAAAAATTAGTATAGATTTGGATTCCTTTAGGATTTTTTCTAATAGATACAAAATTAGATATCCATTCTTAGTAGTCAATGGATCAAATACATCCTGCTTCTAAGCATTTTTCTAACTCTTTATTTACCAAGACAACAATGTGAGGATGCATCTTATGTAGTAATTGTTTCATCGATTTGGAATCAAGATTGACCATAAGGTGGTGCAAAACTAAGGTGGGGTCCAAACCTAGTATGTCAAAATAATCTCATAAAGAGATATCTACAAATTCTCTCAACAGAGTTGTAAAGACTTCATGTTCCTCCTCAATGAGGGACATGCCTAATTTTATACATTTTGGGTTTGATGAAGTTTCAATGTTTACCTCTATTTTATCTTCAATTATAAGGGTTGAACCATCTTCTAAAATAGTAGGTAAAGACTTGAACTATTGGACTATATAAGGGTCCTCTGTTAAGACTTGCTCTTCAATATCTCCTAAGCATGATGAATCTGAGTCCCCTAATGAAAGATCTAGCCATGTGACAAAAATAGTTCAAAATTATTGAATAATTTAATAAAATACTTGTTTTTATGTAAAACTAAACTCGGATCCATAGCCAAGTTCATCATTGGTGGTCTCCTAGTTTGAACTCAAAGAAGAATAAACACCCCCATCTAATGGCACCTGAAATAGGTTTTTAACACTAAACTTGCCTTTATCTTTACTTTTTCTCTAGTTAGAAAGTGCCTCAAAGAGGTTTTTATTTTAGGACCTCAATGTTTTATTTATTTGTTTTTGACTAAGGGTTTTTACTTGTTCTCCAAAATAGGCTTCAAGATCTAATGTAATTAAGAATCTTGATTTATGATCTCCTAATGAAATGTTGTCTCTAAGGTCTAAAAAGTCATAGAATGCCTCATCATTTTGAAACTCATCAATTAGAAAATTGGATTCTTGTTAGTCCCAATCTATCAGTGGGGATAGTACAATGGCAATGGGTTGTGATGAATGATTGGGATAAGGGTATAAATGACATTATTATCGAAAAGGTTAGTCTAAGCTAGGTCATCAAAGGTGAGGCTATGATTAGACTTTCATTTTTTGTTAACATCATCATCATTAGCCACTAGTGATGGAACTCAAATAAGATATATGGGGTCACCCCCAGGTGGTTTAAATCCAAGGCCATGTGGTCTTTTGTACTTAGTCATAGAAATTGGCTCAATATTTCCTTGTTGATTCAATCTGAGGCCTCTTCCTTCATAATATTGATGCTCCATGATCCTATTGGGAATAGGATACTTTGCACTTTTATAAAAAATTTCTTGGTTATCATTGTACAACCATGATTCATCCCCTTCAAGAGGGTATTGTTCTAAGCCAGATGTTGGTACAAACATGATAGGTCCCTTATCTTTGTTCTTTTGTTGCCAATGCATGTGTGGGGTAGCTTTAGGTCATCCAAAGGTCTTTAGATTTTTAGGACGATTGGACATACTCCCCTAGTCCATTATCTAAAATTATGAAATGATTAGAAGCTTTAGGAGGTGGCATGTGGGAAAGGGAATCCAAGGTATTAGGATCTATGTAATTATCCTATGGAGAATCAATAATTATGGCCTTTCCTTTATCCTAATTGGAACTTAGATTCATGCCGTATTGGTAATTGTATATTTAAAAATTGACCTCAAGATGTTTGTAGTATTCTTATGGGTGTAAATCTCTTGGAATATTCACATCCATCCTTGAGTGAGAGAACTTGATAGATTAGTGTAGCGTTGATGGGACTACACGAGTCTCATGTAACCAAGGCCTTCCTAGAAGCATATTATATGATAACTCAAGATCAAATACATGGTAAAGTGTATCATGGGTCAAAGGCCTAATGATAAATTGTAAGCTAATGGTACCTTATGATTCTCTTTCTTGATTATCATAGGATTTGATAGTTATCATTTATGGTTAGAGATCTACCATTATGTACCCAAGAAGCTTAATGAACTTAAGAGACACTATGTTAAGGCTTGTTCCATTGTATATAAGGACATGTTTCAATTTATGCCAATTTAAAGAAATTTTTATGTACAATGGATTATTATGGAGCAGGCCAAGGGAAGACATATCACTTTGGTTGAATGTGACTTGTTGGGTTAAAGCTAGGTGTCCAACCAAAGCTTGAAATTTATCAAGGGATATATCACTAGCAATAGTCGATTGGATTAAAAAATCATTCAAAATGTTCTTATGGATTATAGGCATTCATAGAAAATCTAAAATATAAATTTGTGCTGGTGTCTTCTATAATTATTCCACATTATCAAACTTTTTGTCTTGGTCAATGGTGAATGGTTTATTCTGAGGTTGAATTATTGGTTAGATAATAGGCAAAGTGATAGATGGTTTTGGGCCTAGGATAGTAATCTTTGACCTATAATTTGTGATTGCACAATTGGGATGAGATGTTGGACCATAATTGATAACAAATACTAGGAATGGTGTGGGACTAGATAGGACAAGTCTCGATTGTCGGTGCACTTGTATGTGGCCACATGGCAAGGTGAGTTATCGATATAAGGTACAAAAGTGGAAGTCTCAATTTATTTGTTTGCATATGTGTAGTCCTAGGTCAAAGAAGGATTATCCATGTAATTTGGTTGAATGCTATTTCTTAGCAATGGTTTAGATTGATTAGTACTTGATCTAGGATTAATGGAGATGGTATTAATGACACCCCCTACAATATGACCTATAAACCTATTGTAGTCATGTGAAACTACATGGTAGGTTTGTTGGTTGTTACTATTCTAACATTGGTTTTATCCATTGTTCTGATGTTGTGGGTTCTATTGATTTGGCTGATTTGGCCTTTGATTTTGTTGTTGCATCAGCCAATGTTATTAGTTTTATTGTTGATTGTTATGCTTCTAGTATGTGTTATGTTAGGGAAATGGGTTTTGATAAATCCTAAGAGTTTGAATAGAGGTGGAAGTACCATTATCCAATGGTATCTCCTTATTATCCAACATATTCTCAATCAAATGCTTGATTTTCACACATCTTCATAGATTATGCCCATTGACTTGATGATATTCATAGAATTAATTTTCATGTTACTAATAAAGATAAGGAATGCCTTATGGATAATGCTTTGGTATAGGCCAACTAATCAGATTAGCAATGACAAGTTTGCAAAATATAAACTCAATAAGCTCTCTTAGGTCACTAAAGAAATGATGCGTAGGCATAGTTATCCTTAGAAGAGGGGTTTGTAATGGTAAAGGTCGTTGCATTTGTTACATAGGTCTTGGTTGTTGTGATTATGGTGTTGGTTGGAGAGGTTTTTGGGTAGGAGTGAGCTGAAAAGGTGGTGCATATCATTTTTGCACCATTTAGACATAATGTGACTTGATTACTCCATTACCCACAACATTCTTATGATGGTTGAATTGCTTTGGTTTATCTTGGTTATTGGCCTATGTTGGTTATGATGCTTGCATTTGGATTGGATGTTGGTTTTTGCCACTTCCCTAATTGGTACCTTTATTTTGATTAGTTGACATAAGCTTGATGATCTCTTTATTAATAAGGTCTCACTCAATCAACAAGCCTTTGTCGATGATCTCCTTGAAAGGATGTGCACATTGTAGTTCCATATGATAAGTTATCTAACTATGCAATTTTTTAGTAAACATAGTTACTAATTTTCTATCTGATAAACTATGGGTGAATCAACTTGCAAGGGCTCTCCATCAATGTAGATAACTTGTAAAACTCTCATCGGATTTTTGTTTTGCTTATGTCAAGTCAACTAATGAAATATCATTTCTGAAATTATATAAAAAGTGCTGCACAATCTTATCAAAAATATCATCAAAATCTATTACTAAATTCTTGGGTAACTTTAAGAACCACTCCAAGGCTTGTCTAGCCAAGCTTTTTGGAAACAAAAACAAAAGGTATATATTGTTATATCCCACTAGTTGACATGTGCAAAGAACTTGGTTAAATGGGCCTTAGGGTCACCTTTCCCTTTATATTTTTTGAATTTAGATGGTTCATATCCTAAAGGAAATGATATCTGTAAGTAATCCATATTGAATGGATAAGAACATGCTTCATTCTATTTCCTATCTTAAATGGAAATACTTATATCCTTCATTTGTTGTAATTCTTGGGATAAAAAAGTGGAAGGAACATTGGTTTAAGGGAGAATATTGGTTTGGGTAGATGGTTGGGAGGCCATAAGTGGGACACTTTAACTAGGGCATTATAGAGATATCTATTGGGGGTACATTAGGTTGGTTGGGAAATGGACCAAGAATATACATATGTAGATTAGGATATACTTGGAATTGCACATTTGGTTGTGCAGTATTTTGATTTGGGTTTGCTATAAAGGTTTGACTTGGATTATTTTATGGTTGAGATGGAGGGATATAACTATACTATACCTATTGTGGTTGAAAATGGACATGCTATCGACCAATCAAACCTTGTTGTTAAGTGGGAACTTGTGAACCAAGACCTTGTCTCTGAACTTGTGGCACATTTTGAATTGATTTTTGTCTAGTAGGTACTTGATAAACATGAGATCATCCTTGTTACATGAATCCTTATTGGGAAATGAAACCATGTTGAATATTTAACATCTATCACTCACCAATATTTATACATTATTGGCTAGTCATCATTTAGTTTTAGATTGGTATACTAGTCTATGATTGAAGAGGTGTATTTGTCACTACCTAATGAGGTGGAACATTGTTTCCCCTTATTAAGGTGGTAATAAATTCAGAATTTGATGAATTGGTACACTATATTATGCCTACTACTGTATAATACTACTCATCCCTTATTGAGTAGGAGTAAGATTCATCACATTCTATTGTTGAGGCATGACATTGGTTGTTGGTTGACTACCTAATCCTATTGGTTTCAGACTTGATGAAGTAGCTGATTGAGGTTGAGAAGTAGGTGGTGAAGTTTGGGTTGTAGAAGATCCTATTCCTCTGTATGATGATCCACTTGTGGTATTAACTACAAGCACATGTTGTTGACTAGTTGTTTGTGTGTTAGCACCACTTTGATTTGGATTAGATGTTGCTTGCATACTGTCCACTATATTTTTCTCATTATTCTATGTAGAAGTAGAAGAAACTTCTTCAATAATGATCATATGTATCAAGTTTTCTATCAAAGTGTCTTGCATAAATGGGTCTAAACTTTCATTGTCTTGACTATTTACCTCTATCAAAACTCCTATTGAAGGAACTAAGTCAATAAGAGGTTTGCTCACCATGGTCATTTGATTGAAATTACATGCTAGATTCAGGTAGGTTTGATATGCTCTATGCATTTGGTTAAAGTGGCCTTCCATGAGGTTTTTGACTCTATTAGGCATATTAAAGTCATGATATATTATTTGGACTAGATCCAAAGAATCACTAGAAGAAGCCTATTGATCATAAATTATGTTGTGGGTAATTCTTACTAGGCTTGGTAAATTCTCATGAGGGAAGTCTATTGAAAATTTGGCCCCTACCTCTATGGTCCTAACCAAAATCTCATATTTTTTCTCCAAAAAATGATGCTAAAAAAAAAATGGCTCATAAGTGGAAGGTGTATTAGTAGAGTGTGACTATTAAAGAACTAGTTCATCAGTTGTGGGTATTATAGTTAGGTATTGTGTAGTTTGTTAGTCTTATTCTAAATAAGGTGGTGTATTAAAGAAATAGTTAGCCAATGGATCTTGTCTTTTTGTGCCTAATTTATTATTATAAGATGGATATGGATCCATCTCATAAGCAATATTATCTGTGTAGGGGTCTTGCACCATTTCTTCCTGTGCAACCATATTACTAATCCCTAGATTATACATGAGTACACTACGAGTGTAGGAATACATGTGGGATCCATAGTAAATGTTTTTTCAATAAAAGCTCAAAGTATTATACAAACTCTAAAAATAAAATTTCTAAAATCTGATGTTCAAACTTGGTCTAGATTCGTCAAAAGGATCAAAAAGGTTTATGCAAAGATTTATGATAACACAAGCTAACATTACACATATTACACAAAAATATTAAGTAAATGAACTAAAAATTAAAATGCCAAACTATAAGGTTGAAGTGTTTCAAATCAGTCTAATATAGGTAATTTATAAAGTTGCTAGGTCTTTTGGCAAAAATGTGGCCTCAAAAGCTAGGCTCAAACAAGGCATGTGTTAGGACTCTTGGCCAAACGACATAAAAATATAGACTTTAAAATAGATGAAAGTTTTAATCTAACTGATTTGAAACACTTATAACAAAGACTAGGCATTTGATTCTTGGACATGGAATCGATCAAATAGGTTTAAGGTATGAAACAAAAATCACTTTAGAGATAGTTTATTTTCTCATAAATAATGGTATAAAATTTGGTTCTTTTGACAAATAAGATAGACAAAAATTGAACAATGCAATTGTGCTAGACAAAGGTTCACAAAGGTATACTAGGATTGGTTTGAAAATGTAAGAACAAATTTGAACTCTATGCAAGGAGGCCTATGAAATAACATCTAAAATGTTTTAGGCAGTGTAATAGTGCTAGACTACCCAAAAGATGTGACAAAAATTATTGTTTCAAAAACTCTCTAAGGAAAAGATAATTTCTCACAAATTTGATAACATAACACTACCTTTCTCAACTCGAAATGTTGTGGTGCATAGACTCAAAGTGCAAGTGTTTAGCACAAAATGACTTAAGTCTATTAAGTGGTCATAACAATCATGAGTCTTTAAATGGCCTTCAACCCAAATTGGAAATTAAACCTAAGTTCCCTCAATTTTAGTGCAAATGGAAAACCTACTTAACACATCAACCCTATGAACTTATAAAGGTGAAATTTATAATTTAGATTATAAATAAAGGACTTAATATTTTTTGGCAAAGGTCTATACTCAATTGAGCAACATAACTATACTAAAGTGGATGATATGACTCCAAGTTTTGATGAACTTTGAATGAGTCAAATTGATGATTTCATGGGGGCTTCGTAATGCCTCTTTATTCAAAGGAAAATGAGGACCATGTGTTTGGTTTGCATTGTTTGTTTACACCAAATTTTGAATCCAAACAAGACTTTAATCTAGGACAAAACTAGCTAATTAATCACTTTTAGATACTAAACTAACAAGGTTTCTTGGTATTGTTAGAATTCGTCAATATACATCATATGATAGGATTTTAAGTTTTCATCCAAAAGTAAATGCACATTATATAGTAGGATTTTTACACCCCCCTTCTCTCAAATGATAGTACTATGACATGGACCTTGAGGTGCACCTTGCACCAACAATACTTCTGTAGCAAGTGGGGATTTATCTAAGATATATGATTTTTTGAATGTTCTAGGAGAATAAATTACATAATGAATTTCATGTCAAATAATGAAAAATAAAATCATGGATTTTGGGTTCGTATCACTTGGTTTGTTGAAAAAAGGTCTAGTATTTTTTGAAACCACTACATCTTGTTATTCGCTCAGTGTAGTGTGATGTCCAAAGTGCTTATACATCCCATGTGTAACTATAATATGAATCAAATGAAGTTAATACTAGGAAATGAAACCCTATGTCAAATCTTCTCTAAAGAACTCATGGGATGTAATGACGTCCCCTTTGTAAGCCAAGTTTGCATGAAATAAAGAAAACATAAAATAGAAAGACTTTAGGGTCATTGTCAAGGTCACCTAATAATTTTTTGAGTTTTTGGGGGGTGATTTAGATGACATTATTTTCATGCCTTGGACTAGGCAATTTGTAATAGGAATGGTGCTTTTGATTCCAAGGGTTCCTTAAAGGGGACAAATGGAAGAGCATACATGCAACATGCCTCTCTTTTCTAAAAAAAATTAGATCAAGTAACTATTGAAGACAAAAATAACAAGGGTGTTTAATTTTAATCCCAAATTAAAGATTTTGTGGTGTTCATTTGACCTCTTAGTCTTAATTTGTAACTTTGAAAGCTAACTATAAGATTTAAGTAATAACACCCTAAATGAACTAAAATGAAAAGTTTGATTCATTTTAAAACACCTTAAAAGAAGTTTAAAAGGATCCATTTAAGCATGATTTGATGATTTTTAAATTAAAACCTAAAAAAAAATGTTAGCAAGATGTTTATCTTAGAATCAATTTTGAAGATGAAACAACCAACTTAGAAAAATGAGTTGTTGAGTTTAGGTAAATAAAACATAGTCCCCATCGATGATTATACTAACTGATGATGGTGATGTTTATGTAGAATAATGATGGTTTTAATAAATAGTGATGGTTATGTACACTGATGAATTTTTACTAATGCTAATCGATGACAGTTGAAAATGACCATCAACGGTTTACTCAATTGGTGATAGTTACTATGTAAAATCATGACAAAGAGAAACAAAAAAAATGTTAGAAAATCAAATTGTAAAAGTTTTAATGATCCAAATGAAGATTCTAAAGTTAAAAAAATAACTTCTTCATGTTTGGGATGTGTTGGGTCCCACTGGGCATGCCATTATGTGAACTAGGAATTTGACTAAGAAGGGGATATTAGTATTGTGTTAGTGACAAAATGAACAAAGCAAATTGATAAACACCACACTAAACTAACACCGTCATGCCTAGTTACTAGGGTGAGATTAATAACAAAAATAAATGACACACACAACTCAAAATTAAAGAAAAAAATAATAATCCTTCACCTTCTTTGGATGCTCCAAATGCTTGATGTATTGGCTTGCTTAGCTTGTGCTCATGAAGTCTTCATCAAAGGAGGCTTAGATATATCCTCTTCTCCTTGGAACATTATGGATTTGGATTGGATTGGAATAAATTTGGCATGGTAACACTAATTGAAATAGATTTTGGAATCATTTGTGCATTATAACTTTGCACCAAAATAGCTTAAAATTTAATAAGCAAGGCTTCCTAATTATAGATTTTTGAGATTACCTAGAATCAACCTAAACTGTCCATCTTGAGTTGAAGATGTGTGGTTGAGGATTAATTAATTTTTTTGAATTAAATATATAATTATCCTCATCATGACATTGGAAAAAGGGGCATTGAAGAGGCATGGAGGGTCATTATGAGGCATAGGAGACCCATAATCCTGATATTTATGACATTTATGGCCTAGGAATGTCTTCCCAAGAAATGAGGTCACCTAATGATGAAAATATTAAATATTAATTTCCAAAAATAATTATTCAACAAATTTATATGGAATTATTAATTAGGTTCTAATTTAGTTTAATTAGCTCTTAAGCATGATTAAGCATTTTGTGCACAAATTACTCAAATTGATTAGAATGAATTGTTATTGGTCTAAAATTTGACTGGATTGGAATTGGAAGTCAGTATCAGATATGTTGGATCCTTTATACCATTTAGGATGTTACCAAAAAAAAATAACAAAGGCATGTGTCTTGTGTAAGATATTTTGATAGGATATAGCAATCCAAAACACCTAGGTGCAAAATTTGTATTTTGACTCAGAATGATCTGATAAAAGTTAGCTAGCCCATAAATTGCATTATCCCATTTAGGGATACCCTAGCCAAAATTGGAACTTTAATATGTTAAATCCAATTCTTTTAATGTGTTTTAGTGTTTTTAAGCCAAATTGTGCACTTGGTGAAAATTGGTCAAAAGCCTAGTTAGAGGTCATTAGTGGCCAGATTTAGGTGTCTACAGATTGAAAATTAAAACACATACCTAGATTATAATAAAACTTCAAGGGAGGTCCTTTTACATCATTTTATAAGTTTAAATGGGCTAATAGTCACCTATAGGGCCTGTTAAGTAGGGTATACATACATTGAGTTAAAATCATGGTATTATTGATGTTATGAAGAAGATAAGCATGATTTGAATGACCTATATGATATTTAGATCACCATATATGGATTAAAGAGAGTATTTAGTCATTATAATAAGGGATAAGTCATGGGCCAATGAATACCTACAAGTCCAACTTTTGGAGCAAAACATAGTCATGATAAGAGTTTAGTCTTGATAAGTTCAAAGTGGTTTAAAATGAATGAGAAAGGTGAATAAATTCATCTAAAAGGCATTATATGATCCAAAGATGATATAAATGGGTTTTAAACACTATATTATTCCTACTCATTTGAGGTTACCTATAGGCATGGTATCAAAATAGGTTAACACAATCAAGATTATGTGTACAGTCTTGACTAAAAAAAAGGGTTTAAAAAGTTATCAAGGGTATGTAATGAATTATAAGGATATAATGGTTTAAAACATAATAAAAATTATTTTTTTCCATTTAAGGTGATTTCCCATGAAAATCATGCCATGAAATAATTCTAAACAAACAGGAAACATAATCAAACCCTTTCACTCAATCTTGATTGGTCAAGGTCTTGGAAAGGGATATGTCAAAGTATTAAGTGATGATTAGACTTGAATCACATAAATTATGGTCACAATAACATCATTTAATTCTCACAAGTGGATTTTTAATATATAAAGGTCTCAAAGGATGCACATACAGTCCACTTGGGAAAGGTTCACACATAGTCCTTGCCTAACTATTCTACCTTATAAATTGAGGCCTTGAGAGGGTTAAAATGACCTCGTAAAGAGATTTTTTTTTAAAAAAAAATAGTAAATTCATGACTTGAGGAGGCTCATAAAATATTAATTTTTGTCTGAAGAGGTAGGGGAGTGCCTTTTATTTTGTCTTAGATAGAGAGCACTCCCCTCATACATGAAACCTACAATCTTTGGACCCTTAAAAGGGAGTAACCAAAATCTAAGGATATACTTCAAGAGTATTTTTAAATATTAAGGAAAAATATGGAAAAATTGGAAACCAAGTAAAGAGGATATATTTTCAATATAATATCCTAAACTACAAGGTTTGTAGATAAGCCTATCAGGTAGGTTTTGGCCTAGTGCCCAAATGAGATGTAAAACCCATTTTAACCATAATATTAGATATCTATTCATTTAAAAAATGTTTTTGGGGTAATTTTTTATGTTCATAATCTTTTGTAATGCAAGGAAGCTTATTTGGATGGTCTAAACATCAAAAGTTGTAGGTAGGTCTATTGAACAAGGTATAGGCCTAAGGCCAAATGGGGGGTCATCCACCATTTTAGAATGAGATTAGAATCCATATGGATTTAAAAATGTTTTTAGGGTGCATAAAGTGATGTTAAATATTTTGGAGGGTAGATAAAACCTGTTAAATCCATTTTTGGACATTAAAACATCTCAGACCCATAAAAATGGTGAAAACAAGTTTGATAGGAGAAGTTCAAGTACTCATATATTTCATAAGGCATTGAATGGAATGAAACGGAGTTTAGGGAGGTTAATAGGGTCCTTTAATATAATTTTAGTTATTTTTTTTGCAAATTCAAATGTTAGGTTTTTATGAATGAACCTTAAGAGTGGAAACATACCTAAAACCCTTGTTAAACCCTAGCAAGGACTAATTTGGAGAAATGGATTTGGATAGCTAATATAATGGAATAATTTTACCATGAAACATATTTTAACTTTCACAATAATCAATAAATATCCCTCCCATGCATTTTATCTATATGAACTTGTATATATGGGGTGAGAAACAAGGTATTTTTGACCATTTTTTATGTTATACAGGTTCTAGGAGGATTCTAAAGATGAAAAAAAAATTGGGAGAAATATTAAAACTTTTTACTCCCCATTCTAATTTCATGCCTCATAAAAACTCCTAAGTGCCTCAATAAGAGCTCTCATCTTAGCTAGTCAAAACTGGCCTAGTGGACATACTAGTGGGAAGGATGGAGAACTTTAAGTGAGCTCATTTTAATGTGTCCATAATTATTATAAGGACATAGATGGTATTAAAAGGTTTAATCCACTCTCTCCCATGTATTTTCATGGGAAAATTATGCCAATTTTGAGGACAATTGTGCACGGTGTATGAAAGAAGAATTTTATGGACTACAGATGATGATCGCTCCTTCCTAGATGATTCTAGAGGGACAATCTAGAAACCAATGAATTTATATGAATTAATAAACCCCTTATCATTCATTCCAATAATTTTAATTAGTCTTAGTTATTTATGAGGTTTTTAAACAAGGCCAATCATGAAGGCATTTTTTCTGAGCTAGAATGAGGAGTTTTATGCCACTTTGCAAGAGTTTCATGACTTGGATGGACATTTATGCTTCATGACCTTACAAGTTTCATACCATATCCTATTATAATACAAATATAACTACTTATCTCAGCTTGAAAATTGTCCTTGTGACCCTTTTAATTCTCTCTTCTCCTCTCTCTCTCAAGTTCTATAAGAACTAGCCATTTTGGCCATTGTAATCTATGCTCCACCTAAGTATGGTGAATCCATACTCATTTTTATACCTTTTGATCAATAATAATACTGATGTTTACCTCTTACATGACTATTATTAGTGTTTTTTTTAATGTTTTATTTTTTATAAGTGATAACTCTTGTTTTCTTAGCATGATTATTTCATTCTATCATTTATTTGCAGTTGGAAAGCTTCTTCTTGTAGGGCATGTGAAGTGTTATAATAAATTTAAAGGATTGAGTGATTTATTATATTAATTATTTCCATCATATTCATATTTGATATTCCTCCTATATTTTCACTTTCATCCATAACCTCACAATGTAACGTTGATGTGAGAAGATAAAGATTGGAGAAGTGTATGTTTAATTTGTCCCTTGATTTAAAGTGTAAAATGCATATGGTTGGAATTCATAAATATATTTGGTGTATCATCTCCCTTAGGACAATTGTTTTTAGTTATATCTCTCCCTTTTCACCCCTCAAGCTTAGTTGTAGTTTTGATCCAAAGTGGTAAATGAATGGAGTCAGCCCTATCTAGAGACTCACCTCACTCCGTAGGCTTCCCATAAGCCTAGATATGTTTCCATTGTGCCAATTGGATGAGGAGAGATTTTTAAAATCCTCAAAGGGTGAAAATCCAAGTGACAATATTTTTGGCATGCCTAGTATGACTCTTAGCCCAAGAACTTGAGATATTTTTGGTGTTGTCTCTCAACATTCAACCTTGGAGGCATCTATTCAAACATCAATTACGACTCCAAAGATATATCAACTGGTTGAGCAGCCTAGGTTATACTTTGAATATTGTTGGTAAAATTTTCCTTTATGTTCTTTCTTTCAATGATGTTTCATGGCTGACTTTGGTATTGAGTTTTTTTCTTTACAAGTTGGTGAGACATTGCAAGCTTGTACCATTCCCTATCAACAATAGCAAGTTCTTAATAAACCTTGGTCTAATTATTACCAATCTTTTCATGACCATTTCCAATCACATCATGATATTTTCATGAGTTATATCAGTCTTATAGATAGCTTCCTCAATATATTTCTTCTCCTAGTCAACCTAGCCACTCCTCAACTCCATCCATTTCTACCTTTAAGCAAACACTTTTGGGATATGAGAGGTACATGTTAGAGATTGATACTCTAAGAGGATGTGGTAAGTAGGTCCATATAAGTTTAATTTTCAAGGTGAGATATGCATTATATTTAGTCAAAAGAGAGTGGGAACCTATTGAAAGAGCCAATTGACAAAGGGCTTATAAATGAGATGCTAGATATGAGTGGTTTGATGGCATCCTTGGAGGATAATCTAAGAATTCATGAGAGGCATCCTTAAAAAATCTATAAACCTTAATATCCACTTCACCAAGTTTTATATGAGCCATATTTTATCCCTACTAATAAACCTAATCAAAATTACCAAAGTCATCTTATTCCAAATCAAGTGGAAGAGAGAGTTGAAAGACTAGCCTTGTGTTTGAAGCAAACCTTGATAGAAAAATTGAGCTGGCCAATAAACAAATACAAAAATCCATCTTAGTAGCTAAAGAAGTAAAATTTAATCCCTCACTTCCCTCTCAAATTTCATCCCCACCACCTCAATAAATAATTTTAATCCAAACATCCTAATCTAGAGTAAGATAGTGGAAACATGGGGAAAGAAAGAAGATATAAGTTTGGTTGATAAGGAGTGTGAGGTTGTGAATGAAGTTGACCTTTTTCAAGTTCATCCCACCCTTCCTCAATAAACCTATTGTCTTCCATATGAATCCCACTGTATTCCTCATGCTCATGATGATTTATATCCAATTAAATAAATACTTTTCCAAGAGAACCTAGCCATGTAAATTGAAGATTTAGAGTCAAAGATGAAGCTATTAAGTCAAGGTGTAATGAAAGGTTTAGACCCAAAAGAAGATCTTATGCCTAAAAAAACCCCATCCACCCTTATTCAAGAGATTCATCAAGATAAATTAGAAGCTAATGAAGTGTTTATAAATTGTAAGGAATAAAATCAAGTGGTTTTAACCTAAGGTCTTCCTCCCCTTCCTCAAGAACCTCCAAAATAACCCCTTACATTTCGCGCTCAATCTGATTTTGAGTTCTATTGCCACCTCCACCAACTAGTTTATATTGTCTTCACCTCATCAAAATTTTCATTTATGGACATATAGTATGGGAACCTAAATAGGAGAAACTAATTTATAAATAAATAGAATTCTTGATTGAACAATACATACATCCTTGGCAACCTCATTGGACTAGGTCACATGACTTCAAGATGCCTAGTCTTGGAATTACCATGATGGAGAAAGAGATGGATGATCTTGTATCACTTAAAGAGGACTCTAAATCTGATCAAAATGTTTTAGATGATCACATCCAACATGAATATGGATGTGTTATTTTAGATGGAGAACAATTTTAAGTCTTTCCCAAAGAGGTGGCAACCCTAAAAAGTTCTATTGAGACCAATGCACAAGAGTTGGTTCTTGAAGATGACCCAATACCTCATCCTAATATTGAATCACCATTAGAATAATTGGATATTTAATAACATCATATTGATGATATCACACATTAAGAAGAGAAGATTAAATAGGTAGTGGTTCTAGAGGATAAAAAGGATAAAGATGATTGACATATGCAAATGAAGATATTTCAAGAGATTGAAGAGATTTTCCATGTTGAGGGCCAAGTACATGACAAGGTGAAGAAATAATATTACATGGAGGATAATGATCAATATTGGATAGAGTATGCAAAGCTCCTTGATGAGCTAGAAGAACTTACAACTGAGAAGAAACCCAGTCTTATTGAGATCCCTATGGAAATAAAGAATGAGGTTGCAATTAAAGATCCACATGAGAATTTTGAGGTTATTTGGATTAAATAAGAGTTAATTTATATATAAAACATGTTTTAATATACCTATTTTTCAATGAACATCATGCCAATGGAGTTGGAAAACATTATAATAAAGCTGGAGGCATCAATGCCAAGGATCAAAAGGTTACATGTCTCACTAAATGCTTCATGTCATGAATCAAGAAGAGTTTAAAACTTACCCATTGATTTAGGAGGGATTTATATCTCAGGTTAGTTAGTGTTTAAATTAGTTTGTTCAATTTAGTGTGTGTGTTTCATAAGTGCTCATGAAGCACATATTGTCTTATTTTATATGTGTCCTTGATTTGAGTGGTTGAGGTAATTAGTGGTCTTTTCTTAATGGTAAATGGTAAAATGTTTCCTTGTTTGAATTATAATTTATATGAATCCTAAGCCCAATAGGCTAATAAATATATTGATCTAGGTAGAATAGTAGACATACTACCCCTATGAGTCACCAATTTATTGACCAAATTTGACTTTTAGATCAAATTGGGGCACCCCTAGGTAAAAAATCGAGTTTTAAGTGTTCTATGGGGATTAATTTTTGGTAATAAGGTATATCATAGGTCACTTAATGTTATTAAATGATATATTATCCTTGGTCACTAATTTCATTAGCCAACATGTCTTTTTGAGTCATTTTAGGGGTAAAAAGGTACATTTAATGAGTTATATATATTTATTTGGAATTTTGAAGGTTCCTAAATGTGATGTCACATCACATGTGTCCTAAGAGATCTTAAGTGACTTACATTAATTAAAAAGTGGTAGGTTCCTTAAAAAAGGGTAGTTTTCTTGAAGAAAAGAAGAAATTTGGCACTTACATATCTTCTTGGGAAGTGTGCCACATGGGAAAGGATCATGGCATGTCTCTTCAGCTTTTACAATCTCATTTACATGTTTCTTTAATTTTAAACTACCATTTTTGGACCAAAACCATTCTACTCCTTTTTAGTCTTTTTGGCAAGCAGAAGTGATTTTCATGTTTGTGCTTAGTACCAACAACTCAAGAGGTTTCAGCTTAAACAATTAGGGAGATTAAAGTAAAATCATATACCTTAATTTAAATATAAGTATTTTGAATAATGGTGGTCTATGCTTCATGAACCATCCTCATGAAGTTGAATATAGTTTTTTGCATGCTAATCTATATACCATATAGGTTTTTTCATGGGTTGAGCAATTTTGTAAAAATTAGTTAATAATTTAGATTCTAGATTATTTTGACCTCATCCTCAAATTATTTCCATGATTTTTAAAGTTTCATGATCTTTTGACATGCTAATCACCTTAGGTTTCAGGAGGGAGCACCTTTCTAAGTTGTAGGTAGTTTTCACTATTTCTAGGAGTTTCATGTTTGTTCATGGTTGAAAGGGGTTGTGATAGGAACTTTCACATGTTTATAATTATCTCATGATTCCATTAAAATATTAGTCTCCTTTCCAAAGGTATCTCTTCATGGAATCATAGTCATATGCAATAAAACATAATCAGGTAGCCATTAACATGCATCTATAGGAGCTTCTTGAGATGATTTCATTCTAGAATAGGAGTTTTAATGGTGTTTTTAAGTTATTTTATGTATGAGGAAATTATTTTAATGTTTTAATATGGATACATAACCAATTTAAGGCCAAATTCCATGCTTACTATACATAATTACACTTTGTTACCTACACGCTAGAATATACACCTATAAGAAACCTTGACAGAGAGCAATGTAATCATTTTAAAGTGTTAGAATTGATGATAAAACCATGTTTGAGGTCCCAACAGGAGGATAAATCATGAATAGCCATTTTTAAGGGATAATATTGGAAAAAAAATTGAAAACCATTTCCAATGGCAAATGACTGAGTTTTGAGACCAAATCCCTAAAAAGGGAAAACAGAGGTCCATGAAGGTTTTGAAAATATCATATAACATGGCTACATGAGTTATGGGTAAATTATAATGGCTTGTACTTGTATCCTCTAGCATAGATAATGAATTGGAAAATTTTGAAGGACAAAGGGCTAGGGGAGAGTGGTAATTGATAGGTCTAAATTTACTCACAAAAACATTATTTCCAAGTAGTAATTTCTACAGGTTTAGAATTTCAAAATGACCTTAGTGTTTTAAGGTGATAAAAAAGCATAATTGGATGTTTTAAATGACCTTGGTATGTGAAAAACACACTAGGAAACATAAATATCAACAAGTCAGGTTGATGCATGATGTTTTTAACCCCACTTAGCACCTATAGGGCTATCTCCACCTCAAAACAAGCACTTATAGCCAAGTGTTTGACTTCATGAACAGTGAGCTAAAGGGAGTTAGTTATTTGGTGGTTTATATATTCAAAATAACATTAAATAGTTCTAGTTAACTGTGTGACCTCAAGGAGGTTCAAATAAGTCCTCGCATACCATGACCATCTTAATTAAAGTTAATAACACCTATAGGCAGAGTCTAAAGGGGTAGAGTACCTCAATC
Source organism: Torreya grandis (assembly GCA_037957365.1). Taxonomy (NCBI): domain Eukaryota; kingdom Viridiplantae; phylum Streptophyta; class Pinopsida; order Cupressales; family Taxaceae; genus Torreya; species Torreya grandis. The sequence continues at coordinate 1,227,158 of JARHVA010004388.1, forward strand.
TAACTAGTGATCCAATTTTGAGGCCTAAAGTAGTTTTTTAGGACAAATCATGAATTTAAAGTTCAAAAATGTATTTTTATGACCAAAGGGTGATTAGGGTAGGTTATCAAACATCATGCCTAGGTCTTAAAAGGCAAATAACACCTATAGTAGAGTATAGGGCAGTGATCCTAAACTGATGCCTAAGTGATGATTAAGGTTTTTCAAAGTTGATTTAAGATTCAAACACATACCTATATGATCATCAAAATTCAAGGGAGGTCCTTATAATTCATTTTCTAGGTTTAAATGGGCTAATAGTCACCACAAAGGCCTATTAAGCAAGGTATACAAGCAATGAGTTAAGATAATGGTATTATTGATGTTATGAAGAAGATAAGCATGATGTTAATGACATATATGATAGATATATTATTATATGGGGCTTAAATAGAGTATTTAAACATTATGATTAGGTCTAAGTCATGGGCCAATGCATACTTATAGGTACAATTTTTAGAGCAAAACATAGTCACGATAAGAGTTCAGTCTTGATAAGTTCAAAGTGGTTTAAAATGACTGAGCAAGGTGAATAAGTGAATCCAAAAGGCATAATATTATCCCAATAGGATCTAAACTGGTTATAAACACTATCTTAGGTATAATCCTTTAAATTTACCTATAGGCATGGTATCAAAATAGGTTAACATAGTCGAGATTATGTGCACAATCTTAACTAAAAGAAGGGGTTTAAAAAGTTATCAAGGGTATGTAATGAATTGGAAGTATAGAAAAATTTAAAACATATTAAACATGTTTTTTTTCCCTTGAAGGTGCTCTCTCATGAAAATCATTCCAGGAAATAATTCTAAACAAATAGGAAACACAATCAAACCCTTTCACTCAATCTTGGCCGGTCAAGGTCTTAGAAAGGGATATGTGGAAGTCTTAATTGATGATAAGACTTTAATCACATCAATTATGGTTAGAATAAAATCATTTAATTTTCACAAGTGGATTTTTAATAGATAAATGTCTCAAAGGATGCACATATAGTCCACTTGGGAAAGGTTCACACACAGTTATTGCCTAATTATTCTACCTTAGAAATTGAGGCCTTTAGAAGGCAAAATGACCTAGTAAAGAGATAATTTTTATAAATATAACCTCCATGACTTGAGGAGGTTCATAAAATAGTCAAAATTTCTAAGGATGTAGGGGATTTTCCTCTATTTTGTTTTAGATAAAGGACAATTCCCTCATGCATGAAACCTAAAATCTTTGGAAGATGGTTAAAAGGGAGTAATTAGAAGCTAAGGAGATCCTTAAAGAGGATTTATAAAGTTTAAGGACACATATTTAAATATGGGAAATAAATTAAAGAGGAGATATTTTCAATATAATAGCCTAAACTACAAGGTTTACAGACAAGCCTACTAGGTAAGTTTTGGCATAGTGCCCAAATGAGAGGTCAAAACCATTTTTAGAATAAGGTAAGATTTATAGTCATTTAAAACATGTTTTTTGGTTAATTTTATATGTTCCTAAGATTTTGTAATTTAAGGAAGCTCAATTGGATGGTCTAAACATCAAAATTTATAGGCAGGCCTATTGAACAAAGGGTAGGCCTAAGGCCAAATGGGGGGTCATCCACCATTTTAGCATGAGATGAGCATCCCCATGGATTAAAACATGTTTTTATGGTGGAAAAAAATATTTTAAAGCTTTTAGAGGGCATAGAAAACCAAATAAAGCCATTTTTTTGACCTTAAAACATCTCAGACCTGTACAAATGGTCAAAACAAGCTCGATAGGAGAAGTTCAAGTACTCATATCTTTCATGAGGAACTGCATGGAGGAAAATGGATTTTAGGGAGGTTAACAAGGTCCTTGAAGAGAATTTTAGTGAATTTTTTTTGCAATTCTAATGTCAGGTTTTTATGAATGAACCTTAAGAGTGGAAATAGGCCTAAAACCCTTGTTAAACCATTGCAATGATGAGTTTAGAGAAATGAAGTTGGATAGATTATCTAATGGAATATTTTTACCATTAAAACTATTGAAACTTTTATAAGACTAAATCAAGTTCCCTCCTATGCTTTTTTTTTGTATGTAATTATACCAAAGGGGTGAGAAACAAGGTATTTTTAACCAATTTTTGTGTTGTGTAGGTTCTATGAGGAATTTAAAAATGAAAACAAATTTGGGAGATATATTAAGACTTGTTATACCTCCAAATTTTTATTTAATTCCTTAGAAAAACTCCTAAGTACCTCAACAAGAGATCTCATCTCATCCAGTCAAAATTGGCCTAGTGGACATGCTAGTGAGAAGGATAGAGAACTTTAAGTGAACTCAATTTAAGGTGTCTCTGATGATTATAAGGCAATGAAGGGTCTTAAATGTTGTCATAAACTCTCTCCCATGGATTCTCATGAGACACTAATGCCAATTTTGAGGATAAGGGTGAAGGGTGCATGGAGGAAGAGTTTTTAAGACTGTAGATGATGATAGCTCCTTTACAGATATTATATAGGACTAGGCCTAAAAAAAATATATGGAGATGCATGATTTAATCCCTTACCATTAATTCCAATAATTTTAATTTTTCCTAATTAGTTATGAGGTGTTAAAATAAGGCCAATCATGAAGACAATTTTTCTAAGCTAGAATGAGGAGTTTTATGCCACTTTGCAAGAGTTTCATGACTTATATGAACATTTTTTCTTCATGGCCTTTCATGTTTCATTGAATATCCTATTATAATTCACAATTAATTTATTTTATCAGCTTGAAAATTTTCCTTGTGACACTTGGACTTCTCTCTTCTCCTCTCTCTCAAGTTTTATAAGAACTAGCCATTTTAGCCTTTGTAATCTATGCTTCACTTAAGTATGGAAAAACCCTACTCATTTGTATACATTTTGATCAATAATTATAATAATAATGATTTTTACCTCTTTGTGTGTTCATTTATAATTTTTGATTTTTTATAAGTGATAACTCTTGTTTCCTTAGCATGATTGTTTCATTCTATCATCTATTTGCAGTTGGAAAGCTTCTTCATATAGGGCATGTGAAGTGTTTTAGGAAATTTCAAGGATTGAGTGAGTTAGTATATTAATTATTAACCTCATATGCCTCTTGTATAGTCCTCATAGCTTTGAAAATTCATCCATAATCTCATAATGTAACATTGATGTGAGAAGATGAAGATTGGAGAAGTGTATGTTCAGTTTGCCCCTTGATTTCAAGTGTAACATGTATATGGTTGGAAGTAATAAATATATTTGGTGTATCACCTCCATTAGGATATATTTTTTTCATTTATCTCTCTCCCTTTTCACCCCTCAAGTTTAGTTTTAATTATGATCCAAAGTGGTAATCAAGGGAGCTAGCCCTATCTGGATATTTACCTCACTCCTTAGGCTACCCACAAGCTTAGATGTGTTTCCATTATGCAACTTGGATGAGGATATTTTCACCATCTCCTCAAATGGTGAAAATCCAAGTGACAACATCAACACTAATGCCTCTAAAATTAACTTGTCACTATTTCTAACCCATAAATAAATTATTGGACAACAACTCATCATGACCTTCAATACATATCATAAATTCATTAAGTCATTTTTTTAGCTTCCTCAAAACTTTGTGGTTAATCTAGACTTTAGAACAAGAGATGGGCTCACACTAATCCCTACCTGCCCCCATGAATTTGTTCTTCTTTTGGCTTGGGTGATGAAAGTTTCATAGTGTTGAATATTGGTTCGAGCCTCTTCAATTTTTTTCCAACTAATATTATCGAGATGTTTTTTAGAATAACATGATTCATCCATAAATTTTAAATTAGTATCATAATCATGGCACTTAGTGTGAACCAGGATTCACTTAGGCATGGTCACCTCTCACACATGTGTCTCCAATACTTGATTGAAAGGCTTAAATTTACAAATCCTGAGTGATAAGGGGGAGATATGAGGGGGGATATTAGAGGGGATATTACACATGGATAAATCTAGGTTAGATACTCTAATGGTTTCAATAGCATCAACAACTATGTTTCCCTCCTAATAAATGTGGGCAATCTAGTACTCATTGGTTAACTAAAGAAGACTAATGATATTGGCATTGATTTAACTAATAAAGTGGAAAGGTTTCACATTTATTAAAAAGGCATTGTGTATGTTAAGTGAATAAATTTTTATTTCCAACTTGGTGATGTTGAGTTGAGTTGCCAACTATATTCCCCATAGGGAAGATTTAGCCTTGGCCATGGGGTTGTTTTGTACCCCCATTAGACTTGCATAGGATACAATAGAAACCCTTGACTCATCCCTAATGACACCACCACCACTTGCATTTCCTAGATTACCCTTATATGTACCATTAAAATTTGGCTTCATCCAGCCTAGGGGTGTTCTCATTTTATGAGGCTTTTGGCCTCATTAGTCTTGAGAGGATGGGGTGAGATTCTTAAATTTGAGGATAACTAGTTTAACCTTAGAATAAAATAGCTTGTTATTAGGTATCACCACATGCTAATTCTTAGCAATAACATCCTATAACCTAAGGAAGGATATCAAAGGGTTTCAAATTTTATGATAAAAAATATGGGTATTCTTGAAAGATTATATTTGTTAGAAGTGGGGAAGGGCCAAAAACCAAAGGAAGGCCAAGGAGGGAATATTTTAGGGGGGTTCAATTGGATGATGAGATCAATAATGGAGATAGGCTTGACCCAAGACATTTTAAAGAGTTGAAGTAGGATATTCTAGATTGAAGATCCAAAGGGGCAATTGGCAATCAACAAAAAGGTGGGTCATAGATTAAAGCACATATTTGTAGAGGGTACACCTATTGGGGAAGGTTATTCCACATTTGGCTGGGTTATCAATAATGAGGATTTTATCTTAGGATACAAGCCAAAAAAATATGTTAACCTTAGGGGTGAGATGATTTACCCAGAGTTTTATCTAGTAAGTCCAATCCTCTTCCTAATTTAGGTTAACCAAGAAACCTAACTTCCTTGAGGACTCCTGACTATCTTCTATTAGCCAAAGAAGGGAGTATTCCTTTGAAAACACCATGATATGAATTTACTAAATTTGAGAATTGAGATTTTGAATTTCTCAAAAAACTTCAACATTGTCTGTCTCTATAGACAAGGTCTTCCAATTTTTTATTCATTCTAAGGTAGTCTAATAGTCCTTAAACTTGATCATCAAAAGCAGAATCAACCTCAGTCTCAATATTAAATTCAAATAGCCTTGAGTTAGACTCAGCCTCAGATTTAGAATATATTAGTGGATATTCCAACATTGGTCATACACTTCTATCAGATCCACTTGAGTCTTCATTAATTTTAAAATCAACATACCTTAGTAGATGTTATGAGATTGGTTATATACTCATTCCATATTAGAATAAATATATTTGTGATCTTTCTATGGTTGTTGAGTAAGTTTCTTTGAACATTGACATAAGTTATCCTAGTAACCTCTAAAAATACTTTGCTTATTTTTACCCTTACGTTAATATTACCATTATATAACCCTTTACCATCACCCATCCTAGCCATTATATTGATGTACCACCACCCACAAATGTTAATGAGGACTGACAGAATCACACATTATTGAAATTTTTTCATGGATACATCCTACTGGTATAATTTCTAGGGATTCAAGACAATATTCAAGTATAAGAACAACCTCTTAGTGAAACCTTGTTTGAGGTTCTAAGGTAAAATAAAATCTAAACTTATCAACTTCTAGTGTAACCTCATTTGAGGTGCTAGAAAAAAATTAGAATCCTTTAGCTAAACCTTGCTTAAGACACTAAGGGACAATAAAAATGAGTTATTAATATCCCTTAGTGAAACCTTATTCAAGGAAATATAAGATAATACAAAGAAGAATAATCAAGAAGACTTTATTGGTTAAAACCTCTTTGATGTGCCAATAGTTGAGCCAAGTAGTTCCCCATTACTTTATGAAGACATTATTGAAGTCAATATTGGTCCCACCACAACCAAAATAGATTAGAATATAGAATCAAAAAAATATTGTGTGACTAAAAATCCAAATATTAATTTATCCTTCATCAATAATACATTCTATTATGATCCTATCATTCATTCACATTCCATATTACATCATTAAATTAGACCATTTATCCCATGCCTACCCTTCTTTACCATTCTTGGTAGAACTCTTTTTCAAAGAGGTTATGAATATGCCTTGTTTATAGGTTTGGAGGAATTATAATGAAAAACCAATGAAGATCACAAAAACAATATAGTTCACATCAATAACATGATCTAAACATAGCTACTATTTAGGGTGGGTATTGGTTAGACAAAATAAGGTCTGTATTATACATCTCATAATCCATCATTGAGTTGATATGCTAAAAAAATAAAAAAATATTAAAAATATAAAAAATCAAGAGAGAGAGAGAGAGAAATAATTCATCCAACAATGAAAACCATGATTATGGCACCTTGGAAAATTACCGTAATGAAAACTAGATTTCTGGTGTCATGCATAAATAATTTGTTGTTTCCAAGTAACTTGACACTCTTAGGAAAAACTATAGACATTATAGACCATTTCATCTAAGCCATCTTGGTGATTACATTACATTAACATTTTATTCATTCACTCTTATTCATCCAAGCTAATTCTATCATTGACCATCAATATTTCCTATTTTGACCTTGTTACATAAATGTCAGGTGTTTTGAGACCTATTTGGAAAACCTTTTAGCATATTAATTGCATGATAATTTGACAACAGGACACATTTGGTTCTCATGTTGCATGGTCCTTAGAAACTCCTAGTCCCTTCCATCATTTTCATACATTAATATCACCTTATCTATTTATCCTTAATTATCTCTAATTCTAGGTTGAACTACATTAACATGAGGTCCATTTGAAATATGTAGGTAATGTTTAGTTTTTGAGGTCAACTTGACCACCCCTATTTCATATTATCATCATTTTTAAAGCATCCCAATCCACACTCTCAACATTTTTTGAGTTATTAGCTTTGAGATTTCTAAAAAGGTGATAGCTATGGCTATAGGCATGTCCATGCAAGGGATGAAGCTACAAAGGAAAAAAAAAATCATGGACCTCTCTAGCCATAAACAATTTTTAGGAGAAGGAAAATAACTTGTTCCTTACCAAGAAGGACTCGATCAAGCTAAATTACCTGAGCCGTGGGACAGAGTATGCTTCATCCTTATGAAGTACTTCACACTAGAAGGATAATTCACTAGGTTCTATAATTATCATCTCCCCCTGTTAAATCACTTCAGGCATAATGCTCTCATCAATTTTCCCTTTTATCTACTCTCCTCTTTAGAACATTCTATCCTTAGGGTGAGAGCAAAAATGGCAAAAAAACTTGATATGAATCCTATCCCCCTCCACCAGGGCCTCATTTTTTGTTTGTATAATTTCCACCATGCCCTTGATTTGTCCAAGACTATCAGAATTGATATCAAGGATGTTTATTCTAATCCCTTGGCTGGTGATGATGTTGATGAGCCCTGTCTTTCCCCTATTTTTACCAAAAATAAAGAAGTCTCCTTCTCTACTCCTAAGGAGACCCCCGTTGACACCCCTGGCTCCTTTGTGAGCATGAAGTGCAAGAAGAGGAAGTTTTATGCTGGGGAAAAGAGTATTGGGGGGACCACTGTAGGGACCCATAAAAATCTTGGTAGGACCACTAAGGGTCAAGGTGGTAAATCTTATATGTCCACTAAGGTTATTAAGGAAGGCTTCTCCTCTAGAGTTTGATGATAGGGGTAGATTGCTGGCAAACCCACTCCTAAGGCTAGGCTTATTGACTATTCACAGAGCACCTCAGAGAAATCCACCTAGGAGGAAGAGTATAAGGAATTGGAAGTTCAATAAATCTCTAAGGATACTGAAGATAAGCAGGAGACAAGGGAATTTGAGGCTACTACAGAGGATGGTGCTGACATTGCAGAAAATGTTGATAAAGAGGGAAAGATGTATGTGGAGGAAGCTAATGAGGAAACTGGAATCAAGATTAGTTTGAAATTTGAAATCACTACCCTAAAGGGTCACATATAGAAATTGGAGCAGAACTTCACCACTGGGCTCTAGAATTCTATTCTCCTGAACATGTCTGTGCTAAAGGAATTGGAAAATACTGCATCTACTATCAATGTAGAGAACACTGAGAAATTCAATGATCTCATCAAATATATGGTTATGTAATGAGAGATTTCTCTATCTCTCATTTTTTCATTTCATGTTTTATTTTAGTTTGTTGTGTCTATTGGTACATCTAATCGTGTTGTTTCTTAGGTTTCTCTGCTTCTGTAAGGGTTCGGCCCCTGGTCTGCCACCTTATATAATCAAAAACATTTTATGAGTTACCATTCAGGCCACTCTCTCACTATTTTATGATTTAAAACATTATACACCTTTTAATCCTCCATTGAGTTGAGATGCCAAAAACCCAAAAACATTTAGAAAATTAAAAAAACCTAAAAATTGGAACCATGCTTACAATATCCATTAGAGATATAAATCCACATAATCCTAAACAATATAAAAAATCTTACAATCTAGTTAAGAGATATAAATCCATAAAATTCAAAAGCATTAGTCTTGACCTAAATCTAGTCATTATCCTTGAATTATCATTAAGTCATTCATGTTAGCAACCATTGGGATGTATCCTTCCCTAATATTCCCTATAGGGGTAAAATAATTAATTGCTCTAATCATTTCAGCCACCTTGGGTTGAATCCTCACCTTGCATGTATCCTTTCTTGAGAGAACCATTTCATTATCATTACCTTTGAGCCTTGACACATGGATCCTGAATTCATTAACAACAAGATGATTTTTTCTACTATTTGTTTTCATGTTTGTGTGTTTGTTTGTTTTCTTGTTTGCCTATTTATTCAATTTTGCTTTTTGGCCTTGGTTTAGTCTATTTTGCCAATGAGGTCATCATCATGGTTCTCATTTTCATGAATTTTTACTTGGGTCCATCCATTCACATCCACCAACATTATCATCATTATTTTTATCTTTGGTGTGTTGTTGCCATTTGTCTATTGGATTGGGAGTTAGTATTTATGCACATTATGGCTAGGTCATCATAGTTTTTATATCAAGATGAATATTGTCTTTTTATACATTAAAAACCAAGTGCTTAAGTTTTATATAAAAATGTTGTATTGAAAAACATATTTCCAAGCACTATCTACCTATCTTTACATAATCATTTTCCTCATCCATTTTATCCCATCTTAGGATAACTACATTGGCCTGAGACCCCTATGGACTATGTAGGAATCACTCAGTATCAACTATTTTATTATTATTCACATTGATATTCTTGCAATATAATCAAATCATTATTCAATCATTGTTGTGTTATTTCAATCATCTCTTTCATTACCATTGAGCATTCTCATGTGTTTGGTTTTTGTGGCTTCTTCTTTCTTTTAAAATTTATTCTACCATTATATATACATTTAAATCATTCACCTCATACTTAATATGTGAAACAGGCTATATCCTTGATCTATGCTTGCCAATACACCCTATTGGGTCAAAATATTTAGACTGATCAATAATCAAATCCACCCTACTAGGGGGAAATATTTAAACTAATCAACAATCAAATCCACCCTACTGGGACAACTCATTTAACACAATGATCAAATATACCCTATTAGGGTAAATCATTAGTCAATTTTTTTGTCTTATTCTAATTCCAAGCTCTCCAAAATTTTCACTCTTTAAGAAAATCAATGTGTCCAACTTGTTTTAGGATCAATCATTCCCTAAGCCCTTAACTTGCAACCTAGTTGGGGTATGTCAAAGTGTGATGATTATTTTAGGATGCATCCTTCCCACTTCCCCCTAACTTGGGTATAATTATATTTTATTATTTTCAAACATTTAAAATAAAAATGCGTAAGAAATATATCATTTGTATTAATCTCATCCATGGATTAATTTCACTCTTCTTTTTTATGCCTCTCTTTTTTGAGAGCCCATTCATGATTTCATCCCCATATACCCTATCGAGGAGGCATCACGTGTCACTAATTATTTATTCTTCTAATTTTTTGAAATTATTTTTAATGACTTTTTAATTCATTTAAAAGACATTAACTCATCTATGTATCGCAATGCCTTCTAAATAAGGGAAAAATTTAGACCCTCAATTCTCCCCATTCTCATGTCAAAATTACAATCAGAATGATTTCTAGCAATAGCACATGAATCACTAAAACACCCAAAATATTTTATGCACTTGGAATGCAACTTTTAAAATGTAATGGGGCATCCCTAATTAAGTATATACACCATATGCAACTGTCAGTTTCACTTAATTAATCTTGATTTAAATTGTGACTGTGTAAGAGATAGTTTGGGATAAATTATGTCAAATGGTTCTTTGAATTTAAAAATTAATTCCAATTTTCATTAATTTAATTAAAATAATTTAATTATATTACTATTATTTTATTATAAAATACATATCTTTAGAAATTTCCTATTTTCTAAATTCATTGATTGGATTTATTCTTCCAATCTCATGACAAGTGGCTAGGTGGATCATGACATCACAAAAAATACAAATAATGTTGATATCATGATGACATCATAAGAAATTTATCAAGAAATAATAAATGAATGTAAATAAATATCTAATTTTAGAACCCATGCTTAATAAATACAATATTAATGGCATTTTGCCACCAAAATCGAACCAATATTGGGCCACATATCTTTATTTTAAGATGGATGTTCACTATTATTTTAGGAAAACTATAAATACAAGGGCTTCCATGAACAATTATCAAGATTCTTAGTTTAAATACTTAATCTATAATTTAACCTTGAAGCTTCAACCTTTCTTTCAAATTGCATAAAACAAGAATAATACTAAATTATTGTTTGAAGTGATGGTAATGGTGATTCCTCCATGACATTGATATAAACTTTGAATGCTACATCGAGGCACAAACATACATGTTGACTGGTCTTAAAAGAGATTCACATTGGGAAGTTATTGATTGTCATGCTTTTCTTGTTTATTTCTTGATTTCATTGACCTAGACCACATGAGGGAGTAAGATTGAAGTGTTATGTTTTTTAATTTTGTTTGTATTTGAATACTAACATAAAAATTAACTTTTATCATAATCTTATTCTAAATATCCTATAACTAAAATACCGATTAGTCAGTGATCTATTAATGTCCCTTATCAAATCACTTACATGATTCTAGGTACCTCATATCAATAATTCTTCCTGTGTTCCCACTCTTTTTCATCTCTTTCACTCGACCACCTCCTCTCACTAATTCTACCATTGTTTCTTAATAAGTTAATTTCATGCAATTTCTATCTCTTATTAGTGATTATGCATGTGCTTCCACTCTTTTTCCTTATCACACTTTAATACTTCCTTTTGGTAATTCTACCTATGTTACACTCTCCTTTTATTACACTTTAATGCCCTAATTTCAAAACTCTATTGGTGCCTCCCCTTATTTTTTATGTTTGGATACCTCCATTAAGTGATTCACTCAATATTCCTCTTATCTTACATTTGGTTGCCTTACTTTTGGTGATTGGTCAGTGCTCAATCTCCTCATACGTAGCTAAAATTATTTATATTGGTGTTTATGTCTTTGCCTCACACTCTTATCAGGTCAAATGCCTCTTGTAGCTTGTCCTTATTTCTTTCTCCCTTTAACTCATTTGTTCTCTATCCATTTTATTTAGTCATAATGGTAATCTCTATTAGTTTCCTCACATTTGGTGTTATTCCAATCCTCCTCTAAAAACATTTTGTTAGTTACCTCTCATTTGATGTTCTATCAACCTGTCACCAAATTCCACTAGTTACCTCATAATTGATGATCTAATAATCCTTAAAAATTCTCTACCACACTCTACTAACTACCTCCCATTCAATTTCCTTCTAGATTCCCACAATGATCCATAAGTTATCTCAAAATCATTAGTATTTGAGCCTTAACATCAATCCACTTTCATGTTATTCTCCTCCTAAATCTTCACAAGGTCTACAACTTTGTTATGATTATAACTAGTGTAACCAAGGGAAGGATTCCTAATCAATGGATATATTTAAATACATAACAATCATAGTTACACATCAGAAAACCAAGTTTATTTCATTATCATAATATAATTTATAGTATATTCACAAATTCCTAGTTTATACATCATATAATGAAACCCCTTAAAATAATCGAGTCATCATACATCCCAATATACTCAAGTCACATACCTTCAAGCCTCAGTATTACCCTCTCTATATAAATTTATATCTTGATAGAGTTTTCACCTTTGAAATTATATTCTTTCCTCTCTATTATTTGACCTTTCAACCTCTACTTTTATATTTTTTTACTTCTTGTAATATCATACATGCCACATAATACTTGACAACTATAATTGCTGGGGATTGGTGAAAACCTACTAGAGTACCCTAGGGGTATCCATAGCCTTTATGGACCTTGATCCATGTTTATATAATAATTTTGAGGTTATATATAAGTTATTAGATCTCATTATTATTTTTCATGGCATTATCTTTAATATTTTATAAGCCTATAAAAGGATAAGGTGTATAGCCTTGTGGCTAATTAGTCATCCAACTATCTACTTCAATTCTATGATCTACATGAAAATTCTATGATTTTATGCCTTAGGAACTCCACATTTTCCCATACCTCACACCATCATTGAATCCTCTCATTTACCCTCCTTTATTTCCATTCCCTTTGACAATGTGCATTATTGTGAAAATCATCTTTTACTCTAATCTCTAATTATATGTTCCTCATTGCATGTGCATGTGTATTGAATTTACACCTAAAAAACATGTATTGCATTTTTTATAACCTATTTAAAAACTAAACAATATATACTCTATTCAAGTTTACTCACTCATCCAAAATCCTCCAACTATTATGGAATTTTACCACACAATAGAAAAAAAATTCTTTACTCTTTGACCAATTGACTATGTTTGTGATAATGCAAGATTTTTTATTTTATTAGGATTCTCTTACATCAAAAAATTGTTATGTTACTTGTATGGCTTATGGATACATGAATATATTTTATATATTCATTTTAGAAAATGGAATCAAATATAAGCCTTAGTAAAACATTATGGCTTTCTCAAGATAAGTCCCCCAATCATTCTCTACTTGAAAATAACTCAGATCTTATGAGTTGTCTTGATCAAAATTATGCCCATGTTTAGATTTTTCTATTCCCTTTTTGTTATATATGTACCAAATACTTATTGTAACTACCCTCCCTAGTTTCCAATATTTTCTTATCCAAAACCTACAATATGTTTTATTTCCTTTTCTTTGGCACTTGTTCCCTACAATCCATTTCTTAATATTATTTCCATTCATTATTATCTCCATAAAATTAATATCAAATATAAAAATTAAAAACTTTATAATTATAAAAATTATATGGAAAATTTACCTTATAATAATTGTCATTTATTTTCTTCACAATCTTGTATGGGCTAATACTATTATACTTCAGATTTTTGAACGTCCCTTGATAAATCTTGTCTTTAACAAAAAAATCATCGCTAACACTCCTTTAAAAAAACATTTTGAACTATAATTACATCTTATACTAATTTATACTAGGCATAAATTTCAAATATATGTGTTCTTAGTTCATCTTGTAACTATTGTATGTGTTCTATAAAAGGCTTTGTATAATCATCAACCTACTTTATAATTGGTAATCACACCAAGTCTAAAATACACTTATGATTTCTTCCATAAATTTATTTATAATTGTGACATTATTACTAAAATATTCACTTAAATTTTATATAAAATCTTATCAAGTGATAATTCCAAGTCTCATTGCTTGATATTTTCTCCAATAATGCATATTAACAACTTTTCCAAACTCCTTTTTACTACTTTATTTTCACATCTGCCAATGGGTAGTATGTACTACTAATTTTTAGTTTAGTTCAGAACTTCCTCCATAAAATTATCAAAAAATTAATGAAAATTTTAGTATCCCTATTTGAATTAAAGACATTTGAAACACCATATAATCTAACATCTTTGAAAAAAATAAGTGTACTACTCTCACAACGTCACTAGTTTTCTTGCATGAAATAAAATGAACCATCTTAGAGAAAATATGTACAAAAGATAGATGAAATTAACATAAGAAAATTGATAGAAAAGGAATTTTAGATATATAAAATGGGGAATCAAAAGGTCATCCTCCATTGATGGTACTTCAATATTTTCTTTGGCTTCCTTCCTTATCTTTTTCTCCTTATTCTTACATGTTTCTTAAAAATTGGTTAGGAAGTAACCTGAGTTATGATAGTCTTCTCAATTTTTTTCTTACAAACATGATTGTTGGGTTTATTTATATTTATTTTATTTTATTTTATTATGTGTTTTATTTTTTATGTGGTGTTCATTTTACCTGGGAGTCTATGTTGTGTCCCTTGGCTTGTGTCACATCCCTTCACCTGATATCTCCCCCCTTCGTTACCTCTCCCTTTGGGAAAATAAATTGGATGAATTTAATATTTAATGTATGGTTGATGGTGAGCAAGGAAACCTTGATCATGTAGGGAGTAATGTTGAAGAAGATAATAATGGAAAGAATCATTATTTGGATTTGCACAAGGCTTGAATTAGAAAAAGTGGCAGTGAGGATTATCCAAAAATGGGAAAATTTTTTATGGAGGAAGAGAAGAAATAATTATTTGATGTCTTACATTAGGAATAAATTGCCAAGCTGGAGTTCATGGTTGGATAGTTTGAACCAACTAAGAATGGAGTAGGAAAAGGAATTGTGGGAGAAATTGGTAAGTGTTGTAGCTATTCCACAATGATCTTCCTTAACCCTAATCTTTCCATTGAAAATTATTTATTGAATGAATAAACCATATTAAAAAATGTTGGTATCTTCTTTGTCTATTTTAATAAAAACTTGCTTCCTTCATATTTTCTTTTGATAATTGGTTAAATTTTATTTAGGGGAATCTTTGTAGTTATTACACAATGATCTTCCTTAACCCTAATCTTTCCATGGAAAATTATTTATTGAATGAATAAGCCATATTGAAAAATGTTGGTATCTTCTTTGTCTGTCTTAATAAAAACTTGCTTCCTTCATATGTAATATTCTATAGAATGTTATATAACGGTGTCTTTTTGGTTACCTTCAAAAAATAAAACATGCAGAGAAGAGTTATCAATAAACTATTATGGAATGTGGGTTATTTTTTTTAAAATCTATTCTATGGGACCCATGTATGATTGTATAGACATTATTTTTAATACTTCACCTAGATGTGTCGATATTGAAATTGTTCCTTTGAAACTATGGATTTTTTTTCTCAATAACCTTGGAGATATGCATAGGATTGAATATATCAGATGTTCTTTGACCCACATGAATTATAGGGTTTTAATTACCTTAGCTTTTAATCTTTACAAAAGTACCTATACCTACCCTATCAAAGGTCTAAGATGTCTCAATGCTTATTTTTATATAAAAGAGATGATTAAGGAAATATTTCCCTATTCTTATTAAAAATTAGGATAATGCCTCAAATTTTAACCCTAAACTTAATATCAATGAGGGCCTTGTTTATCCCAACCCTCCTATATTTGGGAAGTTGCATGTTGATAAAAATCCTCTCTATGATATTAAAACTTTGGAAGATAGAGCATTCCATGTTATATATAGGGGTCAAAATTGCATGCAAGAGTTGAAAAATTATGTTGATTGTCATATCCCAAAAGGTATTGGTTAGTTCAGGTTGAATAATGACACTAGATTGAAGCCTACTTTTATGTTGACTATTTAGGAAGAGATTTCACCCCCATGAGATGCTCAATAATTCAGGTTTTTCCTCTTATAATTAGCCTTGTTATGGGGTTCATTATGAGCTCATGATTGATGTCATTCCATTCTATAAAGGGAAACCTACCAAAGATACTAGTGAGAATGTTATGAATTTTCCTTAAAAAGATGGCCTATCCCCTGAAAGCAACACCCCTTTTGAGTCACCTCAAATGATTGTTTATCTCCATTCTCTTTTAGCCTCTAAGGATTGGGATATGGACTCGATGGCCAATTGTGACACAAGATCTAGAGAAAATTGTAAATTTAAAGAGTCGAGAAAGAGGCTAAAAACACAAGTCTTTGCCTTAGCCCCAAATAACTCCCTTTTGGTGAATGAAGTAAAAAAATTAAAAGATCCTACTCAAGTACTAGGTGATGGATCTAAAATAAAAGAATAAATAAAATAAAATTCCCTAGTGTTTCAATAGCATCTATCAAAGTAAAGGGTGGAATAAGTCCCCTTTGGTGGAAAAGAATGTCTATAATTTATTCCAAAGGGTGGAACAAGTTGGAATGTTAGGGGTTTGGAAACCCCTTATAGGAAGCCTATTGTTAGATGATTAATAATAACTAGACATGATCTATACTTAATGATACTCTAAGAAGTTAAAGATACTTAATTCATGCTCTCCTAAACTCTTAGTTTTATCTAGCCCAACTCTATTCACTTCTTCACCAATCACCAAAGAGATAAAGAAGGTGCCTATATTATGATTAATCTTATTTTGAAGGATATTTTGTTGATCATGGTGTGTCCACATATAATCATGTTATTTGGGTAACTCTATTTCTATATAAATATATATTTTATATCTACAACATTATTCCCCCAATGACTATAAATAAAGAGTGGAGTTATGGAATTGGTTGGTCTTTAACCTTAAAGATATCCCCTAGATATTTTGGGGTGACTTCAATATGAATGAGGAGAGAGAGAATAAGTAGGGAGGTGACCCACACTCTTGGAAGGGAAATGAATTCTTCTTATATTCAAAATTTAAGAGAATTCATAAGGTTATGGATCCATTTAATAAAGGTAGGTATGAGAGTAAATGTATTTTTTTCTCATGGTGTAATAATCAGACCAAATCCAAAAGGATGTATTCTAGATTGGATATATTATATCTTTATCAATATTATTTTGACATTCCTCATTGTCCTAGTGCTAATTTGGTTAAGATGGTTCTAGGTGCTATCTATGATAACTCCCCTATTGAATTATGTGCTTCCCTTAAGGATGAAAGGTTAAGTGATAAGGCAAGTTTGAAGGGTCTTTATAATTTTAATCTCTCCCATATTAAAGATAGGGTTTGCATGGATGACATCTACTCTACCTATAATGTTGGTAAAATTACCTATAGATATTCTTCTAAGATGGATAAGTGGAAAAATTTATGGATATTTCTTAAAAAGGCATTATTTGAATTTTATTCATCCCTCTTTTAGTCTGATAGGTCAAATGACTAGGTTTTTAGGAGTAGAGACTTGTGTGGTAGAATTATTTCTAGGAAATTCTCCCCTACTTAGGATTCATTCTTAGACAATATAATTTATATTTATTAAGTTCTAATCACTATTGAATCTTATAAAGATGATAATGCCCTTGCTATTTATGGATTTCTTGTAAATTTCTATAAAGCCAATAAAGATTGGATTGTGTCTAAGTGTTTGAAAGTATATTTGGAAGCCATTAAGGTTCGATCTCATGGGATAGAGATTAATAAAGGTGTCATGAAGCTCATTACCAAGGAAGGAGACTAGTCCCTTGTTAAAAATTATAAACTAGTCACCTTTATTAATGTCTCTTATAAAATGTTGGCAAATATAATCTCTTCATTATTTCCCTCAATTGTATCACAGCCTTAGATTGGCTTTGTGGCAATCAAATATATTTTGGATAATTTTATTTTCAATTGGAATGAGATGTATTAAGCTTGGGACTCTCATCATAATATTAGAATGATTCTATTGGACTTTTAAAAATCACTTGATAAAATTGAATGGCCATTCATTGAGTCTATTCTATGGGCCTTTGGTTTTCAAGATTACTTCTATAGAATTGTTAATGTTCTTTTTAAATATGCATTTATAGTTATGGAGGTTAATGTGGAACTTACTAAGGTACTAGAACTGCATAGGTCTATTAGGTAAGGATACCCTCTTTGTCCTTCCCTCTTTGTCATTACTACTAATGCCCTTCATTATCTTCTTCATTGTGGTGAGATTGGACTTCCAATTGTGGGTATCAATCTCCCCAAAAACTATGCCCTTATTTATGTCCTCTTTGTTGATGACACTTATCTCTTTGTAAATATTTCCCATGACAACTTTATCCAAGTAGAATTAACGCTCAATATTTATTTCCAAGCCTTAGGTTCTAAGGTTTCCATGCACACGTATTTTATGATGGGGTGGTTTGATGAACCTCCTAATGTTATTTATGAGTTCGGTTTGGATGGAAAGGTCTTAATCAGATTGTTAGACACTTGGGTATACAATTTTCTCTCTACCCTTTATTTAAACAAATTTTAGAATGGTTATATGTCAAGATTAATAAGAAGATTGGTAAATGGAAAAGTCATGTTCTATCTATCCCATGAAGAATCTAGGTTTTTCAAAAGGTATTATCCTCCTAAAGTATATAGTATGCTTCTTACTAGATGTTTAGTAAGTAATAAATCAATTTATTAAATAAAACTATAAGATACTTCCTTTGGTATTATGTTAAAGGTAACAATAAAAGACATATATTTGATTGGAGGTTTTGTTGTAGGCTTACATACATTGATGGGCTTGGTATAAAATATCTTAGAATTTAAGGCATTACTCTAGATATGAAGTGGATCATTCATCCATTTGATGGTGATGAACCTTACAAAATTATCACTAGACAATATTTTGAGAGGTTTCCTTAAAGGAAGGCCTGGATGGACTGGGTTACATATGACAGATCTTCTTCTCTGTACTTTCTCTATCAAAGTAGATGGTTCTCATATTTTTGGGTAAATTTATAAATCTTGGGATTTGGTTAAGCATTTGGTCACTACAAATCATGTTTTTAGTTGGTTTGGGTCTTTCTATCAAGGGTACAAATCCATATAGTGGAACTTTTCCCTCAATGGTTGGCCCCTTACTCTCACCAGGGGTTACTTTATCTTACAATGGTTCCAAAAAGGTATACAGAGTTTCAAAGATCTATTATCATTTGAGGGATGGGCCTCCTAAGATCTAATTAGGTTCAAATATCATATTCCCTTGTCTCAAAGGAGGAATTTCTATATGGTTTCTAATGCTCTAAAGGGTAAAAATACCATTTCAGTTTTGGACAATGAAGATGAATTCTGGTAAAGTATAAAGTGGGTTAGTGGCCTTCATTTTCATGATTTTTCAACTAAAAGGCTATATAACAATATTTATTTTTCTAAAACCCTTATCTTGCACTTAACTATTTTTGGCATGTTTTTAACCCTTTTAGAAGCCAGTTCTTTAGGTTTAATGTCTTGTGGGCTTCTTGTTTGAAACCTAAGAAATATTGCTTTCATTGGATTCTTTTTTATAATAGGCTTGTTATTAGTAAGGTCATTTCTAAGCACTCTAAGGTCCTACCTTTTTTTGGGTCTTTAGTGAAGTTAAATATTTAGAACATCTATTTTTTACTTGTCCCTTTATTGTTAATATTTGGAAGAATTGTTTACATTTTTGGTATATTATTTTTAGATGTGATCTTTCTTGGTTGAATATTACTTTTGGGTATGTTTGTGATACAAAAATTGCATCCTTTATTCCATAAGTTATGTCTTGTTTTTTCAACTAAAATTCTATGGTTTATTTGGAGACAAAGGAATGAACAGGTGTTTCAATTCAAAGGTAGATCACTTACTAACTTCTTAGTTGAAGTCATCAGTAGAATTGTTTCTATGTAGATTCTTCTTCGATTCAAGATCTCATAGTAGGCATTGGATAAATTTATTAGTATGAGTATGCTAAAAGTTATTTTGGAATATTTGTTATACTATTATGGATTTGTAAAATTATTCCCCCATCTGGATTGGAATCTCTCCCATAAAATGGATATTAAATTCAAGGTTTCAGAGTATGAGTGGTCTTGCATCAAAGACTCATATTTTGAGTAGGTCAAGGATCCTATTCATGGATGGATTACCTCTTCATATTTTGATAAAAATGGAGTGCATAATTGGTTGAATATGACTCATAATATGATTATTGATAGCAGTAATCCCATTTTAGAATCTTAGGTGGTTAGTGATGACCTTGACTCCTCCATTATTGGTCTCATGATATTGGATCTTGAGCATGATGTTACAAGTGATGAAACTAGTTTGGAGCTTACATATTCTTCATATTTTAATGAAGAAAAGCAAAGGGAAACTTAGAATATCATTTACAAAGAAATTAATTAGTTTTTCAATAGACTTGATAAATCGGTTAAAGTTAGTGGCCAAAAAGAAGTTGATGATGTTCTCCTATTTACAAAATAAAATAGAATTGATCCTCTACTCCATAAAGTCTCTTGATACTTCCCCCTAGAAACAGACACTCACTCTACTAGCCATTTAGGACCTATAGAAATTATACAAAAGGGACTTAATTATCTAGTTAAATATGGTTCTAATGGATCCTCTAAGGGTGATGCTTATAGGAGGGCATTGGATGCTCTTGCATAGTTTATTTTTACTTATGGTGTTTTTTTGGGGTGATTCATGGCCTGTGACTCCTATGATTATTTGTCTCATACCTTTATTCTTTCCTACTGCTACCTCTTACATGAGGCATTTTTTATATTGATGTATCATTAATGGTTTGAACATGTGTTTTTGTTGTGACATTTGATTACCCTTATGGTGGTATCTTGGTTAATGATATTTTAATATTAAAAAAATATGTACAAAAAAAAAATCGAATCATTATCTTATTTCATGTTTGGTAGACCTGAATACATACCTAAATATGCCAATGGTCTTTTTGTCACTAATAAATTCATATACATTATTATTTTTATGGTCTTTAGCCATTAAAAATATTTTCCATATTGATTTACATACATCTTCATATTTGATAAATAATTACTTATCTTCCACCAAATCTACAGTCTTATTTTTACCAAAGTGTCCTCTCAAACCACCATTATGAAGTTGTCTAATATTATTTTCTCCCACAAACCTAACTGGAGTACATAGTTACTTTTCGTTAAAGAGATAACCATCCTTCATGGGACACTCATCATGAATAATACCTATCTCAACTACTAATGGGTTCCCTACATTGTTTGAAAATCTTTCCTAAATTTTAATTAGAATCTTATGAATCCTTAACTATCTCAAATCCAAATATTTCACTCACCTTAGAGGTAAAAAAATGCTACACTCAACATCAACTAATTTATTTTTATTTCCTCACTTATAATTAAGAACAAAATTATACCTTTAAAAATTGATGCCCACTTTGTGTGTCATTTAAATTCTTATGATTATTTGTATAAATTAAATCTAAGTGGTCTTTAAAAATAATAAACTCCTTAGGCACTAAGTTGTGCATCTAGTTCCTCAATTAATGCATAATGTCTTAAAATTCAACATAATATGTTGATTACTTATTCCTTACCTTATTAAAATTATCACTTTAATATATTATAATCCTTCCTTACTAAATAAATATTGCAGCAACAAAAAAATGTGATCCATCATATTCCACCTTAATCACATTTATAAAATATGAAAATGTTAAAACATGGGCCTTTATCATCTTCCTCTGTAATAATTGGAAAATTTTTGTTGTTGACTTTTCCACAACATTTGTCTCCCTATGTAATATTTTATTGGTGTAAAACTTATACTAAATATATTAAAGAAATTTATATAAAACATTTATAAACAATGCAAAATTATTAATTCTATTATATCTCTTAAATTAGGGCACACAAAATCTTCCCATATATTATATTAATCCATTCTCAGACTATCTTCTAAACTGACAAATCCCAAAAACACTAAAATATTCTACATAAATGTGAACTTTTTTAGATTTTCCTAAATCTCTTCCTTTATCAATAGTTATAGTATCATTAAAAAATTAGTTAGTTTTTATTATTTATTATCAAAATATACTACTAAAAACTTAAAACTCTGATCTTATAGCATATTATTCATCATCCTCATAAATGTCTTGGGTGCATTCCAAAATATGAATTGCATCACCATATAATCATCTAAATTATCCTTGATATTGAATACCACATTCCATTCATATCCTTCTCAAGTATTAATTCTATAGTGGCCACTCCATAGATAAATCTTACTAGAGTGTGGATCTCCAACAAGGACATCCATCGTGTGATTTAGGCATGGTATAAAAAAATTATATTTGATGGTTATCTTGTTGATTACTCTACTATTTACACCACCTTAATGTTTTTTCCCTTTTTGGATATTAAAAATGCAAGTGTGACATAAAATCATGGTTTCCCTCACTAGACCCTTTCTTACCAAATCAACCAACTTCCTTTATAATTATACATGTTTTATTAGGATCATACTACAAACTTGTTGATTAGGTAGGGATGATCCTGGAATAAAATCAACGTGGTGTTGAATAGATTTATTTAGTGGTAAACTAAATATAAACTCATCAGGTTTAACATCCACATACTCATCTAATATTTTTATTGTCTCTTTTGGTATTTTCACATCTTCAATTTTCTCCTTTACAATAAATTCATAATAGAATATTGACATATTTAGATCCTTGAAAACATGATCTCTTCCTTACCCTCTTCTTTAATGGGTATCTTTTAAACCTCATTATAAATGGTGTATGTGTTCTTCTCTCCATCGTGGATTGCTTTCCTATTATATACACTCAAATTTAATCATTAAGTGCTTGAAATTTTTAATCTTGACATCTTTATGTTTCTTAACCTATTCAAAATTTATTTAAATTTAAATATCTATGGAAGAATTAATTATTTAATTTAATACCTTAAAATCACTAAAAATAACATTTAGATATCCCAATTTTTCCTATAGACCCCTATCACCTTAGTTACAATAGTCTTTGTCCCTTTGAGATAGAACTACACTAGGAAGATAGGGTTGCACTAGTGCAGCCTTCTCAACTGCATTCAAATGATAATTTTTTTAAAATATTATACATTTCATGTCAACCCTCTTGTGACTTTATTAAATCTTGTTGATACAAATGTTACATCTTGATTCCTTGCCAAACAAACTTGCTAGATTATCCATGGATATATGCAGTTAATAAATTTAGATTTGAATATTTTTCTAACTAAAGCTTGAGATTTATGTTATTTTAGGATAATAGAATATTTTTTAGTTATATGCAAATACATGATTTTTTATTATGAACCAATTTATATATGTGTTTACATTCTAATTATATTAATGTGTAATTTAAATAATATTATTGCTTATATTTATCAAGTAAAATGATCTAATGGCTTACATGTTGTGATGTGGGTATAGGATAATTCTTCCCTAAATTGTATCAAAAGGAGAGCATCATCAAGAGGATGCTATAGATGGAGATGTTAAAGGATTATAGAGAGCTGGTGAAACCCTACACACACACACAATAGTTAGTCATTATAGAAATGCACTTAAAATTATTGCTTTTGATGTGTGTTTCTATTATTATTTTTTATGTTTTCCTAAGTAGGCAAATTATAAAAGTAAATTCTATAGTGTGTTTATCTTAATGTGTCATTAATACATATAAAGGCAAAATTTAAAATACAGAGTATTTATGCTTTCGAAAATTGCCATTAAATTACTAAGAAATATTTAAATGTTAAATTTGGGCATAAAGGGGAAAGTATTATTTGAGTTTGGGTTACCAAATATATTTATTTGAAATTTCATATTATTTTGAAAATTAAATAAATAAATAAATTTTGACATTAAATTAAAAATAAAATCAAAATAAATCATGCTCTAAAAAAAAGAGAACATAAAAATAGAAAAGGAATGAGTTTTTCATGAATAAAATAAAAGAAAGAAAAGAAGAAAAAAAGGGATACGCCTTATATCTAGAAGAGGAAGGGGATTGAGAAAAGAAAAATCTGGCCAAGGAGATTTGATGCAACAAAGAAGGAGCAAAGATAGTTTGCTAGCAAACCCAAGAAGTAACAGATGTCTTAAATTATTGAGTGATAAATGTGTATGGTTAATCTTTGCTCTATTTAATTTATTGAGTATAAATTTTAGGTAATGACTGAGATAACTAAGTTTTCAAACATTATTCTTTCTCTTTCTATTTAAAAAAATTTATTTATATATATTATAGCTTGCAAATGATTTTATTTCTGCCAAAAATAGCTAGGCATCTCCCCCTCATACTCAGTTGTTTGCATTTTATTAAAAAAAATAGATTTTATTCTATGGTATGGCACCACTTATTTCTTCCCTTCCAACATATAAGGAATGGATTAGTGTGTGTGTGTGTGTGTGTGTGTGTGTGTGTGTGTGTGTGTGTGTGTATTTGTTTTAATTTTATTTTATTTAACTACTAGAATGAGGCACCACTTTTATTAGTTTAGCCCAACCTTAAATTTGACTATTCTTTGAGCATATTTTTATTTCTACCTAGGCACCATTATTTTCCTACATATTGAGTTTAAAAAAATTTAAACTAGTCATACTATATATTATTTTCTAGCCATAATAATGGTGCCTCATATTTTTTGGTCTTATAATTTAGTTTGGCATTAATTTACTATTTAAATCCCTTTCCAGCATGCTGAGTAGATCTAATAAGTATTAATATACTCATCCATGTTGTAAGGCATCGCCCAATATGCATTTGCCTAGCCATATGAATGGAAAAATATTTTTTTGGTCTTATTATAATCTTATTTCAGCTATATAACTAGCATACAATTTATGCAAGTTTATTTGTTTATATAGGTGTTGCTAAATTTTATTTTTTATCCATATAAATGGCTTAATAATTATTATGTTGAGCATCCTTTCCAGGCATCACTATAGTCCTCTTCAGGAGGAGGATGAGCTAGCTTGGTCTCCCAATCCCAAGGGAGCTTACATAGTTTCATCTGGATATCAGGCTTTACTTCTTCAGAGATTAGGCAGGGGGAAGTGCATTGGTGGAGACAGGTCTAGTATAACTTCACATGGCCTAATTGAAATTGTTTTGCTTGGATGCTAGCTTGGAATAGGTGCTTGACTTGGGACAATCTCTAGAAGAGAGGTTTCTAAGGCCCTTTAGTATGTGTTATGTGCGAAGCGGCTGAGGAGGATTCTGCTCACCTTTTTTTGCAATGCCCCTTTGCCTTACAACTCTGGCATTATTGGTGGGATGTTTGGCAGTGCCCATGTCTTCATGCTCAATCTATGGTCAGTTTATAGAATGGATTGGGAGATCCCCCCTCAAGGATGCCCTTGCTATAGGACATATGGTTGGGCGGCCCCATTTTTCTATTTTGGCAGATCTAGCTTGAGAGAAATAAGCAATTTTTTTTGGGGGTGAGGGTCATGGTGTAGCAATTTTGGTAGAAAGTGATGGGGACAATCTAGGAAACTATCTAATCAAAGTGAATGATTTACCTTCCTT
The DNA here is from genome assembly GCA_037957365.1 of Torreya grandis. Taxonomy (NCBI): domain Eukaryota; kingdom Viridiplantae; phylum Streptophyta; class Pinopsida; order Cupressales; family Taxaceae; genus Torreya; species Torreya grandis. The sequence continues at coordinate 1,252,710 of JARHVA010004388.1, forward strand.
TAACCAAATAAGATGTTTAGGTGGTGGCACGACTTAGATTCCAGCAATTAACTGGTAAGTCTGCGTGTGTCAAGAGGAACAAGGAGGTCAAGGAGCAGATTCTCAAGATTGGTCAGTGGCAACGCCCCTTAGTGGGATTCTCAAGATCAATATAGATGGTTCCTCTAGAGGTAATCTGGGACCCATAGGTATTGGAGGGATAGGAAGGGATTCTGAAGGTATGGTGATTTTTCTTTTTGTAGTTCCTGAGGGGCTACAAACCATTAACATGATGGAAGGTCAAGCCATTCTTTATGCCCTTGAGAAGGCCCAGGAGTTAAGTTGGCATAGGATTATCTACGAATTGGACTCTCAAGTCTTGATTAACCTACTCATTAAGAGGAAAGTGGTGGACGTCAATTGGAAACTATCTTTGATTATGCAACAGATTTTGTGGATTTGCTCGCTTATGGATAGCGTTACTTTTACTCATATTTTGTGAGAATGGAACAGGGGAGTATATTTTTTGGCTAAATGGGCATCTAACCATTTAGATGGTGGAAACATTGAGTATTGGGGGTCTCTCTCCCTAATGTTATGTTCTTATTTGGAAAGAATTTTGGAGGCTGATAGGGAGGTTCATAATATTGTCTAGTTGGGTGTGTGCCTAGTTTTTCAGTTTTTGCTACTTTCTTCTGGGGGTTTCTTCCCCCTATTCTTCTTGTAATTCTCTTTTCTTATTAATATTATTTTTACCCCCTTTAAAAAAATTATTTGGTTATTTAATTCTACCTAGGCATCTTATTTATTCTAGTATTTTCACCTAGTATGGCATCGATGTTTTGCCTTAATCCTTTTTCTACATACAAAGAATTTAAAAGAAATTATTAATATATTATTTTTTATTTCCAAAAATATATATAGTTATCTATTTTATAAAAATATATTATTATATATTTTAGAAATATATATATATAGTTATATATTTTGAAAAAATATATATAATTATATATTTTGAAAAAATGTATATTTTTAATTTGATAAGGTAAAACTAGGTTTTACAGGAACCTAGAACCATGAGAGTGCATTAGAATAGTTTTAACAGGGCACCTAGGGCTGAGAGAAAAAAATAGAGAAACCAATACTTAGAACAAAAATAAGAAACAAAAAACTAAAACTCATCTAGGAGGAGGGACCCCCTTGAGTGTCTTCAGTAGCAGTGTTGTCCTTGATTAGGATGAAGGGTTTTTCTTTTGAAACCTTAGAAGGGGTATGGTTCCTAGTGCCTTCAGCTACCTCGCCAAGGAAGATCATCATGGGCTTCTTCCTATCTTTAACCTATAAAGGAGTTTATTTAGGGGGACCCCCTAGGGGGATTTAAGGACCTAGGGAGATTTCATAATAAGGGATTGGGGGTGGTAGGTAGAGTGGACAAAAGTTTATAAAGTAACCTCAACCATTTGGTAAAGTTCATTTCAATCATGTATCAAATTTTCCAAGCCAAGCCCTATCTACTGAACCCTTGAATTCAAATTTTCTAGTAATTTTTTATTCTTTTCTAATTCCTCCATCCCTATGGCCTTACCTGTCCAAGTTGAGGTCGTAGGATTCCCAATTTCAATGGGTTTAGACTTGGGGATAAATAATAGTTTAAGAGGTAGGTCATCATGGGAGGAGATTGGGATAAACTATTTTGAGGGGAGCATTTAGGGGGTAGGTGAGATCCCTTGATAAGATCCTCTACTGAGGATTCCTCCTAGGAATCTACCTTAGAAGAGAATCCATAGAGGGGGACCTTATGACCTAAGAGGGTCTGATCATGTTTAACAAGCAGGAGAATTAGACCTTGATGGAGGATGGAATTTGTATTGTTAACTTGGTTGAGTAGAATAATAATTTCTATAGACTTAAAAATAAAATATGGAAGAGTGATTTAAAACCCAATGAAGTAATTAAGGAGTAGGAAATGGTGTGAAAAAATTAAAGTGTACTTTCCTCTTAGAGTTATGTACCTCATGATCTAAAGTCAAATATCTAGTTAGTATCTTAGGAATTCAGCATGAGGGAACCATTTCTTGTCTATTTAGATGAAGTCGTGTATTCTAAATAATCACTACAGGAATTCTTGCTTCTTAGATTGGTCTTTAAATTCCTTTATGCCTATGTAGGACATGCCTTTGGCATCACTGATAAATTCCTCTAAGACATTTATGGTGATGCCTCGCATGGTGACCTTCTATTTGGTCCATACCACAATGAAGTCTTGCATAACCATGGCATTGTGTTTAGTAATGTATTCCATAAAATATATAAGGCCTCTCTTCTTGAGTTTCTTTGAGACCTTCTTTTACTCACATACCTCTTTACATGATATGGGTTCTTAATGGTCTCTATCACCACCCATGGAAGCATAGAGATGAAGTGGGAGAGTGGAAAGTTTTGGATGTAGACAAAACAACTAGGGATCAAATAGGAAGGAACACATGCCAAAGACATGTAAAAAGAATTAGTCATCCTCTCTTCAAAATGAATGCGGATCTAATGAATCAAAATTTTTCCTATCAAATTAAAGGGATGCATGTGTAAGGGATGATTATATTAAGTTGCAATAATACCTTCAGTGTAGATGATGTTGTACACCTTTAGGGTGACACTGCTTGCATCATGATATCACACCTTCAAAAAAAATATTGTTAACTATTATGAAAAATATATTATTATTTATTTCAAAAATATGTATATAAATATCTATATCATAAAACTATATTATTATATGTTTCAAAAAATATATATATTGTTATCTATTTAAGAAAAATATATTATTCTCTATTTAAGTAAATAATTTATTATTTATTTTAGATAATATATTATTATTTATTTTGGTCCAAGTCCAAACCATGAACATAGCTTATTAAATGAGAAATAAACATGTTTTATTTAATCTGGGCATTGAGTAATGGTAAAGGATGTATTTAAACATCATGAGGACATTATGACTTATTTATCTATTAGAGTAGAAAGTGAATGACTTTTATAAATTTTGAAGAATATTTTCAAAAATATAAAATTTGTGTCTAAACTTTTCGAAAATTTCTCTAAAGCCAAAGTTAAACACTCTTGATGGGGAATACATGTTATATATATGATTTAATAACAAGTTATGTAATATTGAAAATGGGTGTAAATTTGTTTATTATTTTATCTTAGAACCTCGCAAGGGTAGATATGTTATTGGATTAAAAATATTATTTGAGAAATATATATATATTTTTGAGCTTTACATCGGTATATTTGATATGACTTTGAAAACATAATAATACGTATTTTATAAATTTAGGTGTGTTTGCTTATACCTAAATAGTTGAATAAAAGATTAGGATTTCCTGAATTGATTGGTTATGGATTATCATTAGATTTGAATTTGATTAATTAAAAATTTTATTGTCAAATTTAGAATGGATTAACCTTAGAGTTGAATGGTCTAACACAATTAACCTCTATGGAGAGTTAAATCAGGAAGAGCTTTAAAATATCTTATTTGATGGGAAATCATTATACAAATGTTTGACAATATATCAAGTTATATGTTTATGACTTATGGTGTAGTCAAAACCTAAGGTAGATTCCTTAAATTAATATTCTTGGGTGAAATATTTACAAGATTGATTAAAATAAGTCTAGAGAATGATTTCTCATAGACTCCAGTGTAAACTGATGGTGAAAATAGACTACTTGTATTTTAGGAAAATGATGTTCTAGGTTTATCTAGCTATAATATGTAGAAGTGTGTTTCCACATATTTTATAGATACTTCATTAGTTAACTCTCTATACATATTAATTATGATTAAAACACTAAACCTTGGTTTAGAGATTGCATAAAATTAGAATACATACTTATGGTGCACGTTAGGATGTGCAAGTATTTCTATATAGGGATCATACCTATAATTTATTAGTTGATTTAAATAAGTCATTAGCATTCATAGAGATCAAGAACTATAATCTTGGGAACAATCCCCTATAAGTAGATGAGTCAATATGATAATAGGTTATCTGACTCACTATTAATATTGTGAATGATTGTTAGTCATATGTATTCAGGATAGAATACTTGTGTGCATTACATACTATGAGTGTATTGATATGTATGAATACCTAGTATCACAAGATGTATGTTTATATTTTGTGATACTATGGTAAGCTTTATCAAGTGGTATAACTATTTATTGTATGCTTATTATTATAAATGGGTTGAGTCTTGAAAATCAAATGTTTGGATTGTGTGTTGTAATGTAGTTGGTAACCTATGATAGTATGTGATATCATAGGGTGCTATAGTATATATAAATATTTTATCCAAGTGGTACTTACAGTAGTTATTATACCTAACTCATATCTACATTTATTTTTATACTATATACATATAGATATTGTGTGTTTTTACAATTGGTAGACTTGTGTACGCAAATATACAAATTCTTAAAATTTAACAAATACTATGTTGATATTTTATTGTGTTCTATGTTTCCATGTATTTGAAACTTATATATATATATATATATACTGCTTATGTTTCCATGTATTTGAAACTTACATATATATATATATATATATATATATATATATATATATATATATATATATATATATATATAACACTTGTGTTTCCATTTATTTGAAACTACTTTGTATGATTGATTGTGGATAACTAGTAGTCAAGTCTTAGAATATTAGAATATGGTAATATGGGTTGCCATAGGGTGTATATAATTGGGAAAGAATTATATTATTTAAATTTTATATCTAAATTTTATGTTTATCTGGGTGTTATATTTATATTCATTATTTATAGTATGGGATAACAAATAATGAGAGACTCATGTATATGTTTGACAAACTAAATGTATGTTGTTATTATGACTCCTATGTATAGAGTGTCATGTGATGAATTTTTTATTAGGATGAAAATTGATGAATCTTATGGTTGAATTTGTATTTGACCAATCTGCATTGCTAATGTGGAGTAAGGAGTGAGATAGATTTCACTGGCTTATTGGCATTGCAATGTTGGATGAAGGTAGTTCAATCAAGTGGTGTGTATGAAATTGATTGATTTAGATCATTATAATTTATTATTTTTAAACCTTTGGGACAAAGTATGTTTAATGATACATTATCATTTAATGAGTGTTGTTTATATGTTAGTGAAATATCTTGTAAGAGAATGGATTTCTATGATACACTGTATGTTTAGTTTAGAATCATACATCACATGGGTACTTTCTAGTCTCTTTGGATTCTCACATCATCACTATCTATTTATCCCTGAAGAGAGGGCCATATCCTAATAGTATTATTGTAATGGATCATTGGTCTGTGGTTGGGATCAAAAATGCTCAGATGATGCTCTCCCTCCCCACAATGGTACTACTATTGAGATAACACTTGAGATTGCCACAAATACTAGAGAGTCAAGGGAACTCGTGCTCTAGGGACCCTTATATCTATATGTAAATTATATTGTATTGTATTTTATTTATCATTGAGTTATAAATACTTATTATAAATCAATAATGATAGTTGTAGACTTGTTTTAGTTATAGATGAGTTAATGGAATTACTTTATGTATTCATGTTATGACATGTACTCTCATGATATCAAAGATCATTATTATGTGATGTATAATAATTATTACTATTATAACCTTATTTAATTATTATATTCTCTATATATTCTCATGGTGTAATCTATATTTGGTATATATATTTAATAAAAAAAATTGTTCACATATTTCTATGTTTAACCCAATGGGGTTGTTATATGTGGTATACAAGCTATGGCTCAAGCTCTAGGACCTAATGAGTTCAATATCATTTCCATGTCTTTTTTTAATTGGTGTGAACCTAGCATCATGAATTATTGCACTAAAATTTAGACTTGTGGTGTCTCAATACGGAACTATGTTAGAACGTGATTGGAGTTTTGTGCCATTCATAAAATGTGTGTGGAACATTGAGTGTGTACCCTTAAGAGCATTCATATCCCTTTGAGTTATTTATGAGATTGGTTATTAAGTTTTCTATTAGTAATGTTTGTATTCAAGGCTTAAGTATATGGGTATATAGCATAGTTCAGGAGTTATAAACAAAAACTTCCTATCATAGTTTGATCACTTAGATCGAACACCTCAAAAATGACTAAACCTTTTTCTATTTATCAAGTTAGCTTTGTCATTAAGTTTTGTGAGTTTTTAATTAGATTGCGATGATTATCATAAATTTAAGTTTTTTATCTTTCAGTCTATATTTATAAATCCTAAGAGTGGAAAATCTTATAAGACCATTTTACTTGTAGTACCATCTAGGGCGGTGGAAAATCATCTTAGTAGAATGTAGTTGTATTGTTTGATAATTCCTTTGTGTTAGGAGTTAAATTATAGAATTTACACCATTAATATATGTGGTTTCATACCTCTTAGTTGGCTTAGAGAAGAGTCGATATTATCTTATTCTCTTTGACATTGTTGTGATGTTGCTAAAAGGAGTCTTTTATGCATGATGTTGATTTAGTATTATCTTAAATGGCAATTTTTTATGAATGTTGTTTGAATATAGTCCCTTAGAATTTGTGGGAGAAGTTTTTTTACTCTTGGTGAGAGATAATTTTTAATATTGGATGGACAAACACATCTTTATGATGACATATATATCTCCTAGTTATTGAAGTAGATTGAGATACCATACTTACAAGATTGGGTAAGTAGGCAATATTTGGGCGACATTGAGTTGTGGTATTTTATTTTTATCTTGGGAGGCTAAATTTATGTTTTTGAGATGATATATTTCTAATTTTCAATTATAAATCTTTAGAGTCACTACTTTATATAAGTTATGATTTGTAGACCATGAAGGTGGAAAATCTTGTTATATATATTAAACTATATACTAAGAATTATAAGTTGATTATAATTAGTATAATATTATTCATCATTGCATAGATTGATACTAATATATTTTGATTAATGCATGTTGTTTTAAAGGTATATGTTATACTTTTTACCCGAAACAAGTATGGTATAGGTGTGAAACATCTTAACAGTCTAGAGGTTGGAATAAACTTTTAACTTGTTATGTGCTAGTTGAGTAAGGGATATTGTTTTTTTTATTTCCCTAGAAGGTTGAAAGAATGGTGTGATTATCAACCTATGTATGTTATGTTATGTTAATTTTAACATGAATTCTTCTTAACTATGAATATAACTCTATAAGTTAAGGCTATGAAATATGATACTAGTTATGTGTGGCTAGTAGTATCTTGATACAATTACGGATTTATTGTATGATTTTTTTCTATAATCACTTAGCATATAAATTTGCTTCATTGATCTGATAGCATAAAATTTTGATTTTTTGAAAACATTGTGCACATTTTAAGATTATTAGGTCATGGAGACCTAAGGAAAAAGTGGTGAATTTGGAATGTGAGTTATAATAGATAGGATGGTATCCTACTTAGCCTCACATTAACTCAAATTATTGGTATTAAGTTAGATCGACAGACAGATTTGTCAAATCTAGGATTAGATAGGCAAAAATTATCAAATTTAGATGTATGGCCATACACATGTATATGATGGACAGAGATTACATATGAATGTATATTCCATGATTTATGTATACTTATATTTACCATTCCTATTCATCATCATACTTATCAGGAGATCTATGGAATAATGATAACATTGACATGTTATACTTATTTAAAGATACATGGTGTAGTGATAGTATTAACTATACACATTATTTTTGATAGGTTTCCTAATTATTTTTCTCTAGAATGAGAAAAACACTCTCTAAGATAGAGAGATGTGTTGAGGGATGGAAGATTTTTTGAAAATCTCCTTGATCAATTATTTTGACTTATATGATGATATTATATGTTTTGATAAGTTTGTGAACTATTCGTTAAGACATGTGGAACCCTTCATGGTAACTAAAGTGGTCAAGTCCTAAAGTATATAGATTTGTCTTGATGATTATAGACCCTAGCAAAATTAGTTAGAGTAAATAATATTTGAAAACTTATTTTCTTAATTGGGATATGCTATTGAGTAGTCTTATGGGACCAATACTCTAGAAATAATGCAATTCGAAGGAACTACGGTGAGTTCAACAGGTAATCTTATATATATATGCTTAGTTTGACATTGTATATCATATTGTTACTTTACTAAGAAATGTTTTTATTGAGAACTTATATTTGAATAAGAGTCATCAAGGATGATGACTAAATTTAGGAGGGATGGATGTTACATCCCATTTCTTTACTAGAAAAACTCATCAAATTATCCATGGATATCTGTAGTTAACAAATTTGAATTTGAATATAGTTCTGACTACATATTAAATTTTATGCTATTTTTAGATAATAGAATGTTGCTTAGCTGGATGTAAATACATGATTTTTTATTATGAACTAATTTATGTATATGTTTACATTCTAAACATATTAATGTGTTATTTTAAATATATTATTGCTTATGTTTATCATGTGAAATGATCTAATGACTTGTGTGTTGTAAGATGGACACAAGAGAATTCTTCCCTCAAGTATATTAAAGAGAGAATAATTAGAGAGGATGCTATAGATGGAGATGTTAAAGGTCTACAGAGAGCTGATGAAATCCTACTCACACATAATAATTAGTCATTATAGAAATGCACTTAAAATTATTACTTTTGGTGTGTGTTTAAATTTTTGTTTTCTATGCTTGCTTAAGTAAGTAAATTATAAAATTAAATTCTCTTTTGTGTTTAGCCTAATGTGTCATTAATACATGTAAAGGAAAAATTTAAAATATAGAGTATTTATGATTACAAAAATTGACATTAAATTACTAAAAAATATTTAAATGTTAAATTGGGGCATAAAGGAGAAAATATTATTTGAGTTCAAGTTACTAAATGAGTTATTAATACATGTAAAGAAAAAATTTAAAATACAGAGTTTTCATATTATTTTGAAAACTAAATAAATAAATAAAGTTTGTTATGAAATTAAAAATAAAAGAAATAAATAAAATCAAAATAAATCATGATTTAAAAAAAAGAGAACATAAAAATAGAAACATAATAAGTTTTTCATGAATAAAATAAAAGAAAGAAAAGAGAAAACTTAAAAAAAAGAGCTACACCTTATATCCAAAAGAGGAAAGGGATTGAGAAAGGGGAAATTTACCCAGGTAGATTTCATACAAAAAAGGAGTAGAGACAGTTTACCAACAAATCCAAGAGGTAGGAGATGTCTTAAATTGCTGAGTGATGAATGTGTATGGTAAATTTTTGTTTTATTTATCTTGTTGAGTATATATTTTAGGCAATGATTGAGATAACTAAGTTTGCAAACACTGTTATTTCCTGTGATATTTAGAAAACTTGCTTTATATATATATATATATATATATATATATATATATATATATTGCAAATGATTTTATTTCTACCAAAAATAGCTAAGCATCTCCCCACCAAACTCAGCTATTTACATATATATATATATATATATATATATATATATATATATATATATATATATATATATATATATATATATATATATATATATATATGAAAATAGCCAAATTTACGGCTAGGCTAAACTAATAAAAGTGGCACCTCATTCTATAAGTTAAAAAAAAATAAAAGTAAAATAAATAAATATATATATTATTCATTCCTCATCTATTGGAAAGGAAGAAATAAGTGGCACCACACAACAATATATATATATATATATATATATATATTGTTGTATGGTGCCACTTATTTCTTCCTTTCCAATAGATGAGGAATGAATAATATATATATTTATTTATTTTACTTTTATTTTTTTTTAACTTATAGAATGAGGTGCCACTTTTATTAGTTTAGCCTAGCCGTAAATTTGGCTATTTTCTGAGCAGATTTTTCTTTCTACCTAAGCGTCATTCTTTTCCTACCTATTGAGTTTTAAACAAATAAACTGGTCATATTTTTTGGTCTATTCATTTAGTTTGACATTAATTAAATGTTTAAATCCCTTTCCATCATGTTGAGCATCTCTAATAAGTATTAATATATTCATCCCTACTATAAGGCATCACCCGATCTGTATTTGCCTAGCCATATGAATGAAAAAATAAATTTTTAGTCTTATTATAATCTTATTTTGACCATATAACTAGCATTTAATTTATGCAAGTTTATATATTTATATAGGCATTTCTAAGTTTTATTTTTTAGCCATATAAATGGTTCAATAATTATATGGGTATTTAATTCTACTTGAGCATCTTATTTATTCTAGTCTTTTCACCTAACCTGGCATTAATGTTTTACGTTAATCCTTTTTTTGCATATGAAGAATTTAAAAAATTATTATTATTAATATATTATTGTTTATTTCCATAAATATATATAGTTATCTATTTCAAATATATATATATATATATATATATATATATATCTGTGTGTGTGTGTGTATCTATTTCAAAAAATATATATTATTATTTATTTAAAAAAAAATTGTTCTCTATTTTGATAAATAATTTATTATTTATTTCAGACAATATATTATTATTTGTTTTGGTCCAAGTCCAAACCATGAACATGGCTTATTAAATGAGAAATAAACATGTTTTCTTTTATTCGGGCATCAGGTAATGGTAAGGGATGTATTTAGACGTCATGGGGATATTATGACTTATTTATCTATTGGAGTAGAAAGTGAATGAGTTTTACAAAATTTGAGTAATAATTTCAAAAACATAAAATTGGTGTTTAAAACTTTCAAAAATTTATCTAAATCCATAGTTAAACACTCGTAGTGGGAAATACATGTTATATATTTGATTTAAGAACAAGTTATGGAATATTAGAAATGGGCCTAAACTTGTTTATTAGTTTATCTTATAACCCTATGAGGGTAGATATGTTATTGGCTTAAAAATACTATTTGAGAAATATATACATATTTTGAGCTTCACATGATAATATTTGATATGACTCTAAAAACGTAGCAATATGTATTTTATAAATTTAGGTGTGTTTGATTATACCTAAATGGTTGAATAAAAGCTTAGGATTCCCTGAATTGGATTATCATTAGATTTGAAGTTGACTAATTAAGAATTTTATTATAAAATGTATAGTGGATTACCCTTATATTTTAACGGTCTAACATAATTAACCTCTATGGAGACTTAAACAGGGAAGATCTTTAAAATCTCTTATTTGTTGGAAAACTGTTATATAAATGTTTGACAATATATCAAGTTATATGTTTATGACTTATAATTTAGTCAAAAGCTAAGGTAGATTCCTTAAAGTAATATTCTCGAGTGAAATATTTAAAGGATTGATTAAAACTAGTCTAGCAAATGATTGCTTGTAAACCCCAATGTAAACTAATGGTGAAAATAGATTACCTATATTTCAAAAAAAAAAACTTCTAGGTTTTTCTAACTATAATATGCAAAAGTGTTTTTTCACGTATTTTATAACTACTTCATTAGTTAACTCTCTATGCTTAGTAATTATGAATAAAACAATAAACCATGGTTTAGAGATTACATAGCATTAGGATACTCACATGTGGTGCATGTTAGGATGTGCAAGTATTTCTATATAGGGATTATACCTACAATTTCTTATATGATTTAAATAAGTCATTAGGCTTCATAGGGATCAAAAACTATAACCATAGGGAAAATATCCTAGAAGCAAATGAGTCAATAGGATAATGGGTTATCTGACTCACTATTAGTATTGTGAATGACTAATAGTCATATGTATTCAAGATGGAATACTTGTGTGCATTACATATTATGAGTGTATTGATATGTATGAATACTTAGTGCTTAATGGTGCATCGAGATGCATGCTTATATGTTGTGATACTTTGGTAAGATTCATCAGGTGGTATAACTATTTATTGTATGTTTGTTATTATAAATAGATTGAGTTTCATAAATCAGATGTTTAGATTGTGTGTTTTAAAATAGTTAGGAACTTATGATAGTATGGGATATCATAGGGTGTTATAGTATATAGATATATTGTATTTGGATGGTACTTACTATAGTTATTATACTTAACTCATATCGACATTTGTCTAAATATTATATACATACTAGTGTTTTTTATGGATAGCATATGTTTTTATAGTTGGTAGACTTATGTATATGTACATGCAAATTCTCAAAATTTAACAAATATTATGTTGATATGTTATTGTCTTATGGGAATGATGTTTAATATATATATATATATATATATATATATATATATATATTAAACATCATTCCCATAAGACAATAACATATCAACATAATATTTGTTAAATTTTGAGAATTTGCATGTATATATAACACAAGTTATATATATATATATATATATATATATATATATATAACTTGTGTTATATATACATGCAAATTCTCAAAATTATATATATATATATATATATATATATATATATATATATATATATATATATATATATTGGTTTTATTTTCATGTATTTGAGACTACTTTATATGATTGATTATGAATAACTAGTAGTCAAGTCTTAGAACACTAGACTATGGTAATATGGGTTGTCATAAGGTGTAGATAACTAGGAACAAATTATATTAGTTAAATTGTATAGATAAATTTTATGTTTACCTAGGTGTTATATTTTTTATCATTATTTCTAGTATGGGATAGAAAATAATGAAAACTTCATGCATATATTTGGTGGACTAAATATATGTTGTTATTAATCCTATTTATAGAGTGTATTGTGATACATTTGATAGTAAGATGTAAATTGATGAATCTTGTGGTTGAATTTGTATTTGACCAATCTAAATTTCTAGTATGGAGTAAGGAGTGAGATAGATTTCACTGACTTACTAGCATTACAATGCTAGATGAAGACAGTCTAATCAAGTGGTGCTATGAAATTGATTTATCTAGATCATTATCATTTATTATTTTAAATTTTTTGGCCAAAGTATGTTTAGTGAGACATTATCATTTCATAAGTGTGGTTCACATGTTATTGTGATATCTTACAATAAAACAAATTTATATATACACTACATGTTTATTTTAGAATCATACATCACACAGGTACTTACTAGTCTCTTTATATTCTTGTGTTATCAGTATCTACTCATCCATGAAAGGAGGGACATATCCTAATGGGATTAGTGTGGGGGATCATTAGTCCATGGTTGCTATGGAAAATTTCTCAGATGATGCTTTCCCTCCTCACAAAATTACTACTATTGAGATAATACTTGAGATTGCCACAGATACTAAAGAGTCCAGAACTCATAATTCAAAGACCTCTATATCTATATGTACATTGGGTTGTATTGTATTGCATTTGTCATTAATTTTTAATTACTTATTTTAAATCAACAACAGTGGTTGTAGACTTATTTTGGTTGCAGCTAAGTCAATGGAATTACTTTTTGTATTCATGTTATGACATGTACTCTCATGATACCAGAGATTAGTATTATGTGATGTATAATACTTGTTATTATCAACTTGTGTAATTGTTCTAGTCTCTATATATTCTCATGGTGAAATCTATGTTTGGTATATATATTTAATAAAAAATTATTCATGTATTTTTATGTCTAACCCAATAGGGTTATTACATGTGGTCTCAAAACTATGGCTCAAACTCTAGGACCTAATGAGTCCATTAGTATTTTCATGTCTTTTTTTATTGGTGTGAACCTAGCATCATGAAGTATTGCACTAAAATCTGGATTTGTGGTATCTTAGTGAAAAACCATGTTAGAACATTATTAGATTTTTGTGGCATTCATAAAATATGTGTAGAACATTGAGTGTGTACCCTTAAGAGCACTCATATCCCTTTGAGTTGTTTAGGATATCAATTATTGAATGTCCCATTGGTGATGGTTATATTTGAGGCTTAAGTAGATTAGTATATTGCATAGTTCATGAGTTATGAATAAAATCTTCCTATCATAGTTTGATCAGTTAAATTAAACACTTCAAAAGTGACTAAACCTTTTTTTGTTTATCAAGTCATCTTTGTCATTAAGTTTTATGAGTGTTTAATTAGCTTGGAATTCTTCTCATAGAATTAAGTGTTTTAGTTTTGAGTCAATATTTTTAAATCTTAGGAGTGGAAAATCTTATAAGACCATTTTACTTTTAGTACTACATAGGGTGGTGGAAAATCCTCTTAGTAGAATGCAGTTGTTTTTCATGATAATTCCTTTGTGTTAGGATTTTGCTTATGAAATTTACACCCTTAATATATGTGGTGTCGTCCCTCTTAGTTTGCTTAGAGATGATTTGATATTATCTTATTCTCTTTTGATATTATTATGATGTTGCTGAAAGGAGTCTTTTATGCATGATGTTGACTTAGTTTTCTCTTAAATGGGAATTGTTTCTAAATGTTGTTTGACTGTACTCCCTTATAATTTGTGGGATAATGTTTTCTACTCTTGGTGAATTATAATTTTTAAGATTATATGGATAGACACATCTTTAGGATGGCATATATCTCCTATGATTATGAATGTAGATTTAGATACCATACTTACAAGATTGGGTAAGTAGGTAGTGTTTGGGAAACATTGAGTTACGATATTTTCATTTTACCTTGGGAGCATAAATCAGAGTTTTTGAGATGATAGATTTCTAATTTTCACTTATGACTCTTTAGAGTCACTACTTTATATAAGTTGTGATTTTTAGACCATGTAAGGTGGAAAACCTTGTTATATATATATATATATATATATATATATATATATATATATATATATATATATATATTAAGAATTATAAGCTGATTATAATTAATATAATATTATTCACCCTTGCATAGATTGATACTAATCTATTTTTATTAATGCATGTTGTTTTAGAGAGATATTTTATACTTTTTACCCAAAGTGAGTAGGGTATAGGAGGTGTGGAACATCTTAACAATATAGAGGTTGGAATAAACCTTTAACTTGTTATGTGCTAGTTGAGCAAGTAAGGGATATTGTTTTGTTTGTTTCCCTAGAAGGTTGAAATAATGGTGTGATTCTTGACCTATATATGTTATGTTAATTTTAGCATTAATTTCTCTTAACTATGAATATAACTCTATATGTTAAGGCTATGAAATATGATACTAGTTATGTGTGGTTAGTGGTAGCTTGATACAATTATGGATTTATTGTATGATTTATTTCTAGAATCATTTAGCATATAAATTTTCTTCATTGATCTGATAGAATAAAATTGTGAATCTTAGAAACCATTGTGCACATTTTAAGATCATTAGGTCATGGAGACCTAAGGGAAGAGTGGTGAATTAGGAACATGAGTTCGAAGCAATATGATGGTATCCTATTTAGCCTCACATAAACTAAGATTATTAGTAGGTAAATTATAAATAGAGATGTTGAAGGTACTAGAGGGAGAGCAACATTGGAGTAGATGCTATATATGGAGATATTAAAGGTCTACAGAGAGTTAGAAAAACCCTACACACACAATAGTTAGTCATTATAGAAATGCACTTAAAATTATTGCTTTTGGTGTGTGTTTAAATTGTTGTTTTCTATGTTTGCTTGAGTAGGTAAATTATAAAATTAAATTCTCTTGTGTGTTTAGCCTAATGTGTCATTAATGCATGTAAAGGAAAAATATAAAATATGGAGTATTTATGATTTCAAAAATTTCCTTTAAATTACTAAGAAATATTTAAATGTTAAATTAAGGCATAAAGGGGAAAATATTATTTGAGTTCGGGTTACCAAATATGTTTTTTTGAAATTCCATATTATTTTGAAAACTAAATATATAAATTTTAACATGGAATTAAAAATAAATGAAATAAATAAAATAAAAATAAAGCATGCTTTAAAAAAAGAGAACATAAAAATAGGAAAAGAATGAGTTTTTCATCAATAAAATAAAAGAAAGAAAAGAGGAAACTTAAAAAAAAGAATGGGCTACGCCTTATATCCAGAAGAGGAAGGGGATTGAGAAAGGGAAAATTTGGCCAGGGAGATTTGGTGCAACAAAGAAAGAGCAGAGATAGTTTTCTAACAAACCCAAGAGGTAGGAGATGTCTTAAATTGCTGAGTGATTAATGTGTATGATTAATATATTTTTTATTTAGTTTGTTGAGTATAAGTTTTAGGTAATGACTGAGATAACTAAGTCTACAAACATTGTTATTTCATGTGATTTTTAGAAACTTGCTTTATATATATTATAGCCTAAAAATGATTTTATTTCTTCTAGAAATACCTAGGCATCTCCCCCCATACTCAGTTATTTGCATTTTATTAAAAAATAGATTTTATTTTGTTGTATGTCACTGCTTATTTCTTCCTTTCCAACAAATGAAGAACTTGCTTTATATATATTATAGCCTAAAAATGATTTTATTTCTTCCGTAAATATCTAGGCATCTCCCCCCCATACTCAGTTATTTGCATTTTATTAAAAAATAGATTTTATTTTGTTGTATGGCACCGTTTATTTCTTCCTTTCCAGCAAATGAAGAATGGATAATCTATATATATGGAATGAGGTTCCACTTTTATTAGTTTAACCTAGCAAGGTTGTTACAAGAAATATTCTAAATTTTACTCTATATAATCACATTAAATTCACTCAACACATAACTTTAAGAACCTTATTAAAATATGATCATTAAGTAAAATATCACTATTTATTTTAATTTCAATTCTAATTTATTATAATATTCATAGGCCAAGTCTAAATTCATTTTATTGTATGTCAAGGGAAATCATTTCCAATCATTCAATTCAATATATAATTTTTCCTTCATATAAGAAATAAAAAGAATTAGCACAAGATGTTTTTAAGGTACACAATTTATAAAGTCCAAAGTTCCACCTAAGATACCTACACATTAATGAATTATTAAGTCAAATAAGTTGAAAATTGAGCATAAGGAAATACATATGCATAATTAACCAACTATTACACATACAATCAATAAAATATCAGTGGATTATTATGCATTCATTTTCCTATCATGTTGAAAATTTACTTAATTTTTAATGATTAAAATCCAAAAAAAAGATGCTATGAACTATTTTAAAGTCTATCAATTCATACCAACATAGACACTAGTATAACTACAAGCACAAACCTTTGAAACTAGTTTTTTCCCACCTGGTTGGGCCCCTTGAGTGTGACAGGTGGGACTACAGATCCAATGGAGGTCACTGTGAGTAGTAGTACCTCTGGGGATCTATCCAAAAATCTATTAGGGGATAGTCCATCCAATGGATGGAAGAAGCCACTCATAGGTGAAAAGACGTGTCCATCAAAAGGCTTGTCGAGCCTCCCTATTTCTTGGAGGGCAAGGCGTTGAGTATCCCAGATGTTCTGGTGGAGGAAATAGTGGCATCCATGGACCTTATGCGGGTTGGTAAGTTTTTTTCTTTCTGTCCTACTATCAAAATGCTTAGAAGATGGATCTATCTAGGTGGAAAGTCAAAGGTAGTGTTTCAATCACAACCATGGCTAGAGGTCTATTCTTTTTTAGATTTATGAATAGGGAGGACATGATCGCTACCCTTGCTAGAGGTCCCTAGCTATTTGGACCACATTCTCTAGCCTTATGCTCATGGAAACCAGGATTTGATCCTAACTCAGACCTCAATAAGACAACACCTGCTTGGGTAAGATTACCAGGATTCCCTTTGGAATTCTGGGATGAAAAAATATTCACTGCCATTGGCAATTCTATTGGTCAATATGTCACCTCAGATCATAGAACTAGAACTAAGTCCAGATGTGTGTATGTTAGACTCTATGTTAATGTTGAAATAAATAAGACTCTCCCTACGTCCATTGAGCTAAACTCTAAATATGGAACTTGGACTCAGCCAATCACTTATGAGAATGCTACCACTTCTTGTCAAATATGTAAGAAGAAGGGACATCTTATGACACAATGCAAAGTGAAGCAAAGGGGGATGAAAGAGGATTCCTAGAATGTAGAGGAAGACCAAGTGAACACCAAGCAGGAAATAGAGAATAATGTGGAAATTCCTGATAATACAGGAAAAGGATAGGAGGGGAAGGGAAAGGAAGCTACCCCTAGCAGTGAAGGCGAATTTGTCCCAAAGGAAAATATAAGATTAAATGATAGTTAGAAGGCTACAAAAGGAGAGTAGAAAGGAGGATATAATCAGTAGTGAGGGAAAAGAGGTCCCAAAGGAGAATATAGTATCTATCAATAGTCACAAGGCCACATTTAACACAGTCTACACTTTAGAAAAATAGACTAATAGGTTTAAGGAAGGGGCAGGAGGGGACCTTTTGCTAAAGGAAGTCAATGAAGATGACACAGTTTCAAGGATTGGATAGGAAGAAGTAACACCTGAAAGTCACACTCAATGAGTACCAGATCCACAGTCAAATACAGACTTTTTTCGTTATCTAGAAAATGGATGCCAGGTAGGAAACTACTTGGCAATAGGGGTAGTAGGACAAGATGGCAGCAATGAACAGGAAGAATGGGTTACCCTGAAGAAAAAGATTTGGAAAGGTAAAAAATATGTAGATGTTGGTACTAAGCCCAAACAAGGGAGGCCAACCCTAAGGGAAACAAGACAAAGAGAGATTGCTAGGGAGATTGCTAGTGGAAAATAGAAAACACTAGAGTCCCAACCCTCCAAACTCTCTAAATGAGAATATTATCATGGAATTTGGAGGGATTTAACAGTCCCTCAAAGTAGTTTGAGGTTAAAAACTGCATTTTAGATAATAAACTAGATATTCTATTACTCTAAGAAGTCAAGATGAAAGAGGAGAATTTTGCAAAAATTGTGGACTATATATGGCCTAAGGCGGCTTTTTGTATTAGTCCTATTGAAGGGGATTTAGGAGGGATTGTCACTATGTGGAATAGTGATAAAATCCAAGGATCTCTTATGGCCCATAATAAGAACTTTTTGATTACCAATTTTTCAATGAACTCCTTGAATTGGACGTTGGTAAATGTTTATGCACCAAATAACAGAGCTTTGAGATATAAATTATGGATAGATTTGAGTAGCTATAGGAATAATCCTTAGAATTCTAAATGGATGTTAGCTGGATAATTTAACACACCTTATACCCTTCTAAAAAATAGGGTGGAATTATTGATTACTCAGACAACATGTTTGACTTTGCTGAATTCATCAATGATTGGGGATTATTGGACATAGAGCTGTAGAACCAAAATTTTACTTGGACCAATAGAAGAAGAGGAGATCAAATGATTCAGATTAAATTAGATAGATTTTTGATATCAAGCAACTGGAATGATTATCAGAATATGCAGGCGGAGGCTCTACCTTGAACCATGTCCGACCACTACCCGATTATCCTCAATTGGAGAGATTAGGGACATCACGAACCTCCTCCATTCCATTTTGAAGCTACGTGGATTAAACACAAAGGTTTTAGAAAAATGGTATCTCAATGGTGGAATATTAACATTTAAGGTACTCCCATGTTTATAATAGTCAAGAAACTCCATCACATTAAACAAGAAGTTTATGGCTAGAATAGATATAGTTTTGGGCAGGTTTTCTAGCAGAAGAAAAATATAATGGGAAAACTCAAGGCTATTCAGCAACTGATTGATCAAGGGGATGATTTTGAGGGAAAATTATAAGAAGAGAATAATCTGTCTTCAGAATGGAAGAATCTGATGGAAAGGGAAGAGGTTTTTTGGAAACAAAAATCTCGTGTTCAATGGCTAAAAGAGGGTGATAGGAACACTACTTTTTTCCATCTCTCAGCTATGAAACATAGAAAATCCAACTCAATAACTAAGCTTGTCCTAGATAATGGAGACATAATTACTGAGGATAACAAAATAGGGGAGCAAGCCAGGGTGTTCATTCAGAATCTGCTTATGGAAGAAAACAATAATGATAGAATTGATAGATCTATGAGTCAATTCATTGATAAAATCCCCTGTTTGATAACAAAAGAAGACAATCTAGAAATGTTAAAGCCTATATCCAATGAAGAAGTACATGTTATTTTATTATTCATGGGTGCTTTTAAAGCCCTGGGTCCTGATGGCTTTCCTCCTATATTCTTTCAGGAATATTGGGAGATTGTTGGAGCGGACCTCACGACTGTAGTTCATGATTTTTTTAGATCTGGAAAACTTCTAAAACAAGTCAATAATACCTTCATTGTACTTTTTCCTAAAAAATCTCAACCTTACACCTTGCTGATTTCAGACCCATTAGCTTATGCAACACTGTGTATAAGATATGTACTAAACTCGTAGTTTTGAGAATTTAACCCTTGCTTGACAAAATTATTTCTCCTGCTCAAAAGGGTTTCATCTTAGGCAGACAGATTCTTGATGCTGTGATCACCACACATGAGACTATCCACTCCATGGATAAGAGTATAATCCTTGGGATGGCCCTCAAGCTTGATATATCCAAAGCTTATGATAGATTCTCATGGACTTTTCTATTCCAAGTGATTAGAAAATTTGGGTTTAATGATAAATTGTCTTGCTTATTATGGAATGTGGTCTCTTCTACTAAATTCTTAGTGCTAGTTAATGGAGTTCCTAGAGGGTTTTTCTCCTTCTCGAGAGGAATTCATCAGGGAGACCTTCTCTCCCTATACCTATTCATCATTATGGCTGAGGCACTAGGAAGATACATACAAGCTAATATAGTTTCAAAAAAGCTAGTAGGCATCAAACCTACCTCTTCCCTCCATCCTATGGTTATACAGTAATTTGTGGATGATACCATCTTATTTGGCATCTCATCGGTGATCAAAGCTAGAAGATGCAATAATATACTTAATGATTATGCCAGAGACTTAGGACAAAGAATAAATTTCTAGAAAAGCAATGTGTACTTCTTCAACACTCCTAATGAACTTAGACATAGAATCATTGATATCTTAGATTGTACTGAGGCTAGCCTACCAGCTACCTACCTAGGTCTCCCACTCTCGATTAAAGAGGTATCTTTAGGTTTTTGGAATGGTATTGTGGAACGTACATAGAAGAAACTTCTTGGGTGGAAGGGGAAACTACTCAGTAGTGCAGGTAAGCTACAACTTCTTCAGGCATCCTTACAAGGTATTCCTACTTACTTCATGTCTCTTTCTAAAATTCCTACGTATTTTGTTTAAAAGCTAGAATAGATCTAAAGGAAATTTTTATGGATGGGAGTGGAAGACAAATAGAGAATGTCTTTAGTCAGATGGAAAAAAGTGTGCCTCCCAAAATCTCATGGTGGACTTAATATAAGATCCATCAGGAAAATGAATAAAGCCCTCCTCTCAAAAGTTAGCTAGAATCTGATTCACAACAAAAATGAGTGGGGGGGAAATAATGTATTCCAAATACATGCATAGCATTAATGATTCCAACTTTGTTCAATAGGTGGGATTACCCCAGGGGTCTGTGATATGGAATAAAATGCTAAAAAGTAGAAGTCTTCTCAAACAGGGAATTAGGTGGAAGCTTGGAAATGGCCAACAAATTAAATTTTGGGAGGATAATTGGTTAAGGGATAAGCCTCTCATCCCCCAAGGAAACTATGGATAAATTATAGACCTAACTACTCAATTCTTTGGTGATAGGGTTAGTGATTATATGGAAAATAACAATGGGATAAGGAGTTGGAAAAACCTTTTGGATTGTTGTGTGCACAGGCCTAAGCTTATCCCAAGAATTTAGGAGATCTAGAAATGTGTTCAAGAGATCAGAATCCCACTCTTCCCTTAGGAGGATGAACAATACTGGTGGCTGAATAAGAATGAATCATTCTCTGTCAAATCTACCTATCATCTGCTTACACTTGAAGCTTAGAATAAGGAGGTATGGAAAAAGGTTTGGAATCATAAACTCATTCCAAAGATTAACTTGTTTTGGTGGGTTGCTGCACATAATAAAATTCTTACTTAGGACAACCTTCAAAAGAGGGGGTTTACTTTGGTCAACAGATGTTTTCTATGTGGTTCTAGAGAGGAATCAGTTTCACACCTATTCATACACTGTGAGTTTACTCAGGATTTATGGGGCACAATACTTAACAACTTTGGCATTGAATGGGTTTGTAATTCTAACCTTAAAGAAGTAATTCTTAGCTGGAACTCAACCTTCACACATCCCTAGATTAAGGAATTATGGAAGCAAGCTTTGCCATGCTTGAGCTGGACTTTATGGAAAGAGCGCAATCAAAAAATTTTCAGGGACATTGCTAGAAATGCTGCTTAGGTGTTTAACTCCTTTACTAAGACCATCTTGGAAATTGTTACAATAGCTCATATTAGTGTTGCAAAGAAACCCATATCTAAATTTGAAAGTCAAATTGCTGCCAAATGGAAGGTTTTAAACCTTATCCCTAGGCATGATAATTCCAAAATTCTTTAGAGACTTCATACTAAATGGATACCACCTAAACCCAATTGGATGAAACTCAATTTTGATGGGGCATCCAAGTTGAGTGGTAAAGAAAGTGGAGGAGGTATAATAATAAATGAAAAAGGAAGGATGTCTGCTATCTACGCTGGTGGCATGGGTTGTTAGAGAAATAACTATACTGAAGCTATGGCCTTACTTTGGGGATTAAAGTTAGCTATATCCCTAAGAGTTAGAAATTTGAATATTCAGGGAAATTCTAAGTTGGTCATATATGCCGTTAATAAAGCATCTAATGTTGGTATCCATATAAAAGACATCATTACAAACATCTAGTTTATTTTACAAAAGTTTTCCGAAGTTGAGTTTACCCACACATACATAGAAGGTAACAGGGTTGTTGATGTTTGTGCCAACCTTGGCCAACAATTCTTAGGATGGAGGGTATGGCGAAAAGGGGCTCATATACCCCAAAACATTAGAGAGATCATTCATAAGGAGATGATAGAGCATGAATGATGCACTGGGTAATAGGCTTCTCAGGTTTTTGAGGTCACTAAAGAGCAGGGTGCTGATTTTAGGGGAACTATTGATAATAAGGAGAAGATGCATGCAGAAGAAGCTGGTGAGGGTTCAGAGAATGATAATGATTGGAAAATAGATATTGGGGCCTTGAAGGTCTGCATACAAAAGCTGGAAAAGGTCTTCACCAAAGGCCTTCGAAATAACATTCTGCTGAATATGACTATGTTGAAAGTGGTGGGTAATCCAAGGAATGTTGACAATGCAGACATTGAGAATCTTAAGGATATTGTTAATTCTATAGTTATGAAGTTTCATCCTTTCTGAATCTGGTCTTTCTAGTGTTTTGTTTTGCTTCTGACTTTATTTCTCGACTGTGTCATTGGTTCGGTGCTGGCATCTTTTGTTTGCCAGCCTTCCTATTTTTTTTGACTATATAGGGTTCAACCCCTGGTTTGCCACCTTAATTAATCAAAAACATGATTCAATCATATGAATAAAAGGAATTATCACATGTATATCAAAAATCATGTGCATTATTATAGCCTTTATATTTAATTTTACTCTTGGTACTTACCCTCTTAATTTTCAAACTAATTCAAATAACCCCAACATAGTTGTGTTAAAATGATTTCAATACATATTCTTTATGACATTTTACTTTCTTACTATATTGTGACTCTTTTACGCATACATTGTGGGCATATTATTGGTTTTCCTTCTTTACACACTATACTTTAACACCTTGTTTCAGATTATTCAAATCTTACCCATTTTCCTCTATTTTCAAATCTTTGATTCTTAATAATTTTAAATCCATTTTCAATTCCAATATATAAAAAAAACAAATAATTTAAATATTCAAATATGCTCGAAAATTAAAAAAATATAATATTTTAAAAATTCAAAAATTTCATTAATACAAAGTGAGGAGCTCAAAATAATTTTAAAATATTATTATATTACTTCTATACATATTTTATTTATTTCATGTTAAGTACTTAACATATTTTGATTTTTATAAACACACTACTTTTCATGAGGTATCTAAGTGTGATACAAGATACTATTACATGGTATTTTGATGTTAGGATTCCCTTTTTACCTGACAATCTTGCTAGGTTAGGGGAATCTCTTTGTTATTATAGGACACTTAAATAGGTTATATCTAGCCACAACCTTTTATTCCATGTTGAGATATATACCATATAATTACTCTTCCTAAACACATAATTTACATTGTGATATAGAAACATCCCAAGTAAACTTGTGATCTTGGAATGAATAGAAGAAATAAGGTTAGGCATACAAGGATGACATGGAGGTTATTACTAATGAATTATGTGTGGAAACTCATTGAGGAGTAGGCAAGATGATGATTTTAAAATAACATGTAGATGGCATGAAAATTAAAACCAATCTAAATATTTATTAGGAGCCAGACAAAGTAAAACATGAATAAGGAATAAATCCACTACCAAAGAGAATGGAAGTTTGAAAATAAAAGGGTTAATATTCTAGTTAACACATGGAGTGCGTGATGGGAACCTTGTGTAAAGGTTAAATAAAAAGTGATAAATAAAAAGGGTATTTGAACTAATGGGGATATAAATAGAGTTATATATCCAACATTGTCTTCTTTTTAGCTATGAGATAAAAAAATATATACCAAATAGTAAGGAGGCAAGGCCAAAAGAGGGAAACTTTCATTGAATTTTAGAGAGGGAAGAACAATGCCTCCATCCTTAATGAGTGAAGTGATATATAAGAAATTCATTGGATGTACAACAAACCTAGTCTATAATAGCTTGATTGTGCATAGTATAGAGATTAAAAAAGAGTGAGACCCAAGTCTTATAATTTGATAGATTTTGGGGCTTGATTATAAAAGTTAGTGGGAAAAAAATTATATTGTAGGCTATGAAGAGGATTAATGAGAATATAAGTATTTATTTCTATTATGTTTTTTGAATATGTGTGGGATACATGGTGAGGGATCCATTCAATGAGGAACCCCTTCATAGTAATATTTAAATATAATATCAGAGCAAGGTTGATCACCATGAGAGAATGCAAGAGAAGAAGAGATTTAGTGGATATATTGAGTGTTGTGGAAGGTTGAAAATTGTAGATTATGTATTAATGAGGTAGCTACCCAAGGAGGAAGAGTGTTGAGAAAGGGTGTAGACTGATATATTACCAAAATAGTGAGGCAAATATTGA
Source organism: Torreya grandis (assembly GCA_037957365.1). Classification (NCBI taxonomy): domain Eukaryota; kingdom Viridiplantae; phylum Streptophyta; class Pinopsida; order Cupressales; family Taxaceae; genus Torreya; species Torreya grandis. Next base: position 1,277,898 of record JARHVA010004388.1, read on the forward strand.
AGAATGTATAATAGTAGAAACTGGCCTTTGAGTGAGGTAATAAAGAGTGTTGAATAAAATAAATGGTAGATGTTGAGCATGAGATAATTATTAGGAATAATTTAATTTTACAATGTGATGAATACACCCCTAGTGGCCACATGGAAAAGAGTGATGCCTAGTGAGAATGAAAGAGTGTATGTGTGAAATATGCACAACAGAAGTAGAATAAATCTACTAAGAAGTGAATATATGTGTGTGAAGTCAAAAAATAGAGGTAATAAGTGATCCATATTCTAAAAAGAGGAATTAGGCATAATGTGTACAATGCTTTTCTCCATTGCATGTAATGGGTAGAAAACATTAAATGAAAAGGATTGTGAAATATAAATCTAAGGAAATGATTGATTTGAATTCAAAACTCACAATGATGATAAAATAGATAGTTATTAGAGTAGACATGATATATAAGAGGACAATAGAAGTGGATAAGAGAGATGGGATTAGTAATCCCATGAAGAGCAAGAACCCTAAAGAGGAGAGGAACCCAAAAACGTTTATAAGTGTGAGAGAGGTCAAGTTAAAGATGGCATTCCAATGTTATTAGGGAGAGAAGACCTTTAAGGGATGATGGACTAGGTGTTGGTCCTATATAACTAATTTATTGATTTAAGGAATTTAAAACTCTAAGAAGGTGGAGTTTACACATAACATGTTGTGTGGTAGAATAACATAGAGTTGAAGAGATCTCAAATAGAGAATGATATGTAAGGTAAACAGAAGGTGAAGTGTTGGGGGTAGATGATATTAAAATTGTTAAACTAGATAGTATGCCAAGAATACCATCCTAAGTTGTGGAAAATATTTGATGGCTTGAGACCCAAGAGTGTAGAGGATAATATTTCCTTGCATATAAATGTGTAAGAAGAGACATCATATAAATTGTGAAAAAAAATTATGAGTAGTGAGGAGGAAATGATTTATGCATGAACCTTGGAAAAAAATATCCTCATAAAGTATTGGGATGATGATATATTCCTCAATATATATGAAAGAAAGACCTTAGAATATATTTTTATGGAGAAGAAAATTCATTAAAGGAAGTGAAAATGGAGGTAACAACTAGAGATGTTATATAAGATAACAATGGAGAGGAAGAGTTTCCTTATGTGTGTATAGAAGACAATAAATAATTAAACATTAGGCAAATGTAAGTGGTGATAATGAATAAGGATGAAATATATGAATAATATTTAGAACAAATACCAATCAAGGATATAATTATAAAAAATTATGGCACAAGTAGTAACAACAAAGGAGATGAAGGAAAGAATAATGATGTGTGGAAGGATCAACTGAAGAGAGTATAAGTAATTTTTATCCCAAATAAAGGAGAGCAATGATAACATGGGAATAAAACATTGGAAAATATAATCCTTAGCATGGAGGATAGAAGAGAAGACGAATATCAGAAATCCCAATTCCCATGGAATTTATTATTTTACATTGAAGCAATGGTGAGAAAGGAATGAGCAAAATTCCTCTTGAAAAAATGTGCAAGGGACAAGGAAAGAGAGTAAGGAAATATATATTCCTTGGAAGAAAAGGATATAGATGTTATTGAATGATAATGAGGTGGAATAACCACCTATAATATCACTAAGTGGGAAGAGCTCAGTTCAAAGCTAAAGATGAGAGCACAATATTCATTGTGCATGAAATGAAGAAGCTATTGGAGAAGAGAGTAGATGACCTTCATGGATATAATAATTATGGAAAAAGTTTCATTTATTGTGGCACATATAATAAAAAGGAAGGATAATAGGTGGGAGTATATGGGTCTCATAGAGATGTACATGCCACTACAACTACTCAACATAAAAAATTTGAGAATGATGAAGATAGTGGGAGTACTACATATGAGTGATTGGTGAGAGGCCCATAAGAGATGAAAGTTCATGTAGAGAGCCCTCATTCTCTAATCTTACCATACCTATGATACCTAAAATTATCACTTCATGAAACCTATCTTCTCAAACTTCTCTTGTTTGTCAAATCCCTCAATAGGATTGATCTCACTCTCTATCATGATCATATTCACAAAGCTCCTTTGATTTATTTATATCTACCTTTATATCCTCTGTACTCTTGAATGCAATCCATTATTTTCATTCTCTATCTCCCTTTCATGTAATCTCAAACTAGCTTCAATAGGCTATAGGCTTCTTAATATCCCATATCTCCTCAATTCCTTGTTATTGCTTATTTATTACATCCTCATGCCTTCCTTAAGATACCTTGGTCATATCTAAATTATTTGAGTTCAACTCATTTACTCATTCTTTCCTTAAGCTCCCTTATGCAACTCTTGACAATGCTACACCTTCCTTGTAGCATTTTTAGGATTTTTCCACTTTTATGGATTGTATAGGACCATAATATTCTAACTAAAGACATTATTAGGTACCCTCTATCCCTGTAGACACCAAAAATTTACACACTACAATTTCAAATGTTTAAACACCCCTAGACCACCTTAGGAACCCCTTGGGACCAAGCTCACCCTTTGACCCCTAACCAAGCCTGACCATGGATAGTTTGACCAACTAACTAAGCCCACCCTTTAACCACTTCTTTACCTTAGCACTTGACCATAAATGGTCAGGATGACCATTGATGGTCTCCTTGACTAGCGATAGTCAAGGTTACACCACCTAACCAACTAAACACCTACATCAACTCTACCTTGATTTTTTTAAAATAACTCATCTAGACCCATGTGTAAGCCATTCAATACGTATGTTATAATGATAAATCCCAGTTAGCATCTTGTTAGACCTCTCCCTCCTTGCCTATAAGAAGAGAGAAGTAGGAGGTGAAAGGGATCCATAACTATCAAGAGTTTTGTATCCAAAGCTTCTTTTGTAGGGTTTTTTTCTAGTAATCCAATGATCTAACCATCATGTTAGAGATCCAAATTGTTTCCACCCCTTGATTTATATCCAAGTACCATTACTCTACCAAAATCATGTCAGACTCTATCAATGAGCCAATCACCACAACTACTCATTTGATCAACCTTTTGATCCAAGATAAGTATTTATTTTTTAGTATTCAATTGCTTTATTTGTATTTTGAAATCAGCCCAACATAAACCCATCTCCTATAATACCCTTTGATAATATTTTCAATTAGCCATTTATTACCCATAGTCTATACACAGTAACCACCAATGGTTAGTTTGACCATCGATGGTCTACCCAACTATAGATAGTTGCCTTAACTACAAATGGTCACCTTAACCGCCAATGATCACATCAACTATCAATGGTCATTGTGGTAAGAAATAAAAAGTTATTTTCACCCATTTAACCTCAATTAAATCCAATTTTATATGCCCCTACCTGTTCATAGACCCCTATCCTATTTTTTGAAGCACACTTGACTAGTTTAGCATTATTGTTGACTTGCTTATTCTTATATTAGTCACTTTCATCCTATTTATTTATCAATAATTTCTTGTGTTCAATTTCAGTAGATTTCTATTATTGGTGCAAGTAATTTATCTTCTATTTTATAAACTTAATTGTTTAAAATATGTGGATTGATAACCCTTAAGGAAACTCTTGCTTCTAGGATCTAGCTAGCATTAGGTAATCCACCTAGCTATCTATCTAACTAAATGTTTAATTTAGTGTTGTATTATTTTTAGGTCATCCTCCCAAGAAAATATGAGATCATCACAATAATATGATTCGATGTGCGCACAATCATATGATTCGATGTGTGCACAATCAAATAGGTTTTCCAACCATACTCGTATCCAGTTTCTTTTTCTTCCTTTATTGAAATATGAGTTGAAATTAAATAAAAAATTTTGGAACACCTAGTGGGACTTGAGTCTCTACTTAGGTTTCTCTTGTTTGCATTTATATGCTCTTCCCTCTATTTTATGCTGATAAATGACATCAAAGTTTATTTTGGGCATAAAACTGATTACATACATTGATTACTTGCAATTTTAGCTCAGGTAATTTAAATTAAAGAAAAGTAATCCTATCATAGCATCCCTTTTGTTTCACACACTAAAACAAACCACTTACATTAATCAAACATCAAACAAACTTAAGATAAATCCCGACTAGGATTTCATCACCTAGTAGTCACCTTACCCTTTCCTGGCAATCCTACTTGGAGGTCATTACCAAGGGGAAAACCAACTCAGCTCTTTGGTTGAGTATAAACTCTATAAATTAGTATATATTATATAAGCACCTGATACCCTTATCTTTATAGTGTGTGAAGTGAGGGGGTAGGCCCCAATACTAAGCCACATATTGATTTCCAATATAGATTCTTTTTTAGATCCTAAACAACTTAAAACCAAACATAGACTTATTTTCTAGTAACCACTCTATAAGCCAATTTTAGTCACATAATTTATTGAAATATTAAGGCATAATCCAAAAGAGATACTAAAAAGTAGCTTTAGGACTTAAGGTACTTTTTATAGTGTTATTACTTTCCGTATTCATTTCTTGTCTTCTCTCTATTTGAATGGTGAAATTGTTTGTGTATTCTCTCCCTTACCTTAGATGGTTATAACTCGACAGTAGCAAAATATCCTAGCAAAACAAAACCCATAACCAAACAAATCCACCCCTCCTACCTCCTCATCCATGGAGTAAATTTTTAAACCACAAAACTCTACTCATCCTTCAAGAAGTCCTCCTTTCCCTCAATAAGTCCCCCAAGGAGACATGGACTTTTCCACCTTCTTAGATAACATCATGTTGCTCTTTAGCATTATATTCACACTATACCTAATCATACCCCATATGGACCCACCTTATGGCAGGCCTTCCCACATTATGGGAAACACTTATGTTTCCATAGTCACCACCCAATCATTGACTACAGAAGAGTCCTCATCCACCAATAATCCCTTTGATACTAGTATGGAAAGCTAACCTACCCAACCTACAAACACCCTTATACCTTCCACCCCCATCAATAACTCCTCTACCTTAGGATCAACCTAGCCATTATCCACCTATACTCCCCTCACCATGGGAGTACCTACCACTAGTATTTCTAACCTTCATTCAATTACCCCCAATCCACTAACTAATAACCCATTTCAAAATCTTGTGGTGTCTATACCTTCTACCTTAACACCAATCAATACAAAGGTCACTACCTTTCCTTTGATCACCTACTTAACCACTACTCCTACACAATAGGTTCCCATCACACCAAACCTAGGTTACATCCCTAACCCGCAAGGACATGTACCTCTACCTATTACCTAACCACCTACATCCACTTACCCCTACATAGCTTCCACCCAACCACTGGTGTCCACATGCCAATATGTTGTATCTCCTCAACCCCTTACCAATTATTAGTATGTCACCTAACCACCATAATAGTATGCACCTTATAACCCTTCATGTGTATAACCCCAAGTAGATCTAATGAAGATACTCATGGATAAAATGACTACCTTAGAGTCATCCATTTTTGAATCTCACAACATATTATCATATCACCAAATCTACTATGAGCCCATCCACCCATCTATCCCTATTAAGCCATATCTTATTTAGTGGGAACTTCCCAAGTTATCTAAGTTTTATAGTAAGGAGGATCCCCAATAACACCTTAGGGCATTTAGACATGCATGTTATTTTATTACCTACAATTATTCCCTCCTTCTTCATACCTTCCCCATGTCCCTATCCAATCTGACGTTGGATTGGTATAGTTCCATAACCAAACACTCTTTGTTCTCCTTCACCTAATTGGCCCAAACTTTCCTAGATCACTTTTCAATAAATATCTCCAAGAAGGTTCCATCACTAACATTTAATCTATCCAATAATTTGATGATGAATCTATTACTAATTTTGTGTCCTGTTAGAGAAGCCTAATCAATTAAATTTCTTTCTCTTTACCCCAACACAAATTGATAGAATTTTTTGCTTAGGCATGTGACAAGAAGATCTCTTCTACACTACATGTCCAAAGATTCAAAACTTTTTATGAAGCTTTTAGCATGGTGCATAAGCTAGAAAATAGAGACATCGATGAAGGAAAGCTAAAATTGAAAAAAAAAGAACTCTACCTATAAAACCATTGAGGCTTATTCCTCCAAACCTATAAACCAAACCAATACCAATAGCAAGGGAACTATGAATGTGATTATCCTTAAAATTGCTACTCCAAAATCTATCAACCAACCAAACTCCTCTAACTCCTCAAAATAAAACATGAGGAACCAAAACCTAAACAACTAGAAGCAATTTAATCCACTTGGAGAATCTTATGATTTAATACTGGGGAAGTTACTAAAGGCTAACATCATCAACTTCCTCCTATCAAACCCCCTCAATAATTTGATTCTACTCATCTTACACCTAGCTAGTACAATGACAATGATTTATGTTCTTTACATTAAGTAGTAAGTCATGTGCTAGTAGGTATAATACCTTCAAAAGCATTATCCAATACCTCATTAACAAAGGAGAGCTTGTGTTGGATAACCCCAATGTACCTAAAAACCAAGCCCTTGAAATTTTTAGGAAACCTTTTCCCAATTATGCACCTACCAAAAACAAGAGCAACAAGGTTGAGTGTTCTCATGATGCCCATACCATCAATATGGGTTTGGACACACTCATTGTTGAAGAAACTACTACCCAATCTACCTTTTCCTCCTCTCCACTTATTGATGTAGTGGCATCACCTTCCCTTCCTTTGGAGACCAAAATCAATGAATCACCCCTTTATCCTCTCCCACTTATTGAGGTAGTGGAGCCATTAACTCCTTCTTCAACTATCATACTAGAGCAAACAACCATCACTACTTTACCTTCTCCCCCAACTACCAAGCAATTTACTTCCCTTTTGGAGATCATTCTCAAAGAGGAAGCCACCATGTCTGCACCTCCCATAAATGAGTCACCCATTCAAACCTTGCATTATTTTATTGAGATAAAGGATGAGGTCACTACTACGCTTTCTCAACCTAGGGGTTTATTTTTTAAATATACTACCTAAGGAACCAAGCTAGTCTACAAACCATTCTTTAGGTTAGTGAAAAAATTGGAATTTATCTCTAACCCTGACATGGATCAAGCCACCTTTTGGTAGTAATTGGGACTCCCTCATATCACCAAACAAGAACCTTCAACCACACATTTGGTAGACCAACCCACCACTCCTATTATCCAAATCCCTATCTTACCAACCAAACTAATAAAAACCTCTATCAACCCAAAAATTTCTCAACCATCTAATGCACCTAAAATCCAAACAACTAAATCAACCCCTCTAACCAAAGCAACAAAAATAACCAAAAACCTTAGCACCCTCCCTACATAGAGCCTTGATCACCCATCCATGAGAGTGAAACTTACTGCAACAAACCCAACAACTAAACACAAAACCAAATCAACCAAGGAAGTAAAGCCAAAAAAAGGACAAAGGGACAAAATCCTACCTCCTTCAACCTTGCCCTCTATCTTGGGACCTCATCCCTCCACTTTAACTAGGAAGTTGGTTGTCCCAGCCAAAACCCAACCACCACTACTATTTACACTAGCACACTTGCTTTCTGAAACACCTATCTTCACCAAACCATCAATAACCAAGATACCTACCCTAAACCCTCTTACCTCTATTTTATCAAACTCTACCTTCCCAAAACAAAAACCATCAACTTAGAACACCACCTTACCCAAGCCTTTTATCACCAAGCCCACTCCCAAAAAGACTTCCATCTCACCAACCAAATCCAAAACATCTAAACCCTCTCTACCTTTAACTAAATCCTAATTGATTATTTTAAAAAGTTTATTGTAAGCTTCTTTCTTGACCTTACCCACTATCAGGTCGTTTGACCCTCTTGGTCCAAAACTAGTCTAGTATAATGATCATAAAGTGTGCTCCTATCATAAGACACCAGTGCATAATATGGAAAACTATAAATCTATCCAAACTATTATTCATCGACTCTATGATGAAGATAACCTATTAACATATAAACCTCTTACAAGCCCATTACCAATCCAACAACTAATAACCACTACACAATGCCTACCTACTCCTCCACTCTCACCTCAGAGTGATGAGGAACCAAGCCAATCTCCTACCCTAACTCTTCCCTCTACCCATACTATCCATGTGGTCACGTGATCACATGCTCAATAGAAGGATAAGTGGAAGGCCAAAGTGTCTATCCCATGGACATACCCATCTTTTACCTCCCAATCAAGTCAAATTCAAACACATTCACCTTTATCCAAATCCAAGGTATCTATTTTGGGTAACTCCCAATCCAACCCCTCTAAATCAAGCAAGAGAGTGGTACTCAAACAACTTCACTAGATCCTGGTGAAGGTGAGCCTATATGAGCTGATCTCTACTTCACCTTATCATCACCAAGTAATGATTAAGGCACTACAATCAGTAGAAGTCCAACCTAAAAACCATCAACCTCTGGTAGCCTTTATTGGTGCTCTCTATATTTACAACCTTGTCACCTTCAAGGATTTAGAAATACTTTCTATCCATCCTGATGACCTAGAACCCCCTCTCTTTATTACTACTTACATCAACCAAACCCATATCAAATGGGTCATGATTTATGGGGGAGAAAGTATTAATATAATTTCCTCCCATGCCTATAACCAACTCAACCTACTAGATAATGTCATGTCCAAAACCTTGGCAGTCCTTTGATCCTTGAATGACACCATAGCCACTACCTTAGGAACTTTCATCCTTCATATCCATTTAGGACCTCACACACTCTTAGAGATCTTTTATATAGTGGAAGGAGAATTCCTATATAATCTTTTTCCAAGATGACCTTGGATCCACTCCATGGGTTACATCCCCTATACCTTTCATCATTACATTAAATTTGAGTATGCAGGTCATGTTATCACTATACAAGCTAACCCAAGTCTATTTTCATCATGCAACATGACTTACCAACCCAATGACATCCTCCTACCTCTATCCAGTACACCCACCTTACTTAAAGATAAGACCTCAACCAAAAAAGAGGGAGTCATACCTTCTTTTACCAATGAGGCATCAACTAGCTCATCCATCCCCTCTGATCAAATCCCCACCTCAAATCACTTGGAATCCACATTCTAACATCTTTCACTGGGGGAATATTTCCTCCTTGCCCTTGATGCTTTCCTTACTCCCCAAGAGTATTGGAAACTTGACCACTAACCTAGATATGACCCCAATGTCAGAGTCATTATTCCATTTGAACCTTCACACTATTAAACCCATTTCATCTATGGGGGACTTGACAAACCACTTAGTGCTTCTAATACCTCCTCTTTACTTTGATCATTCACCTTTAGCTTATCCTATCTAGACAAATCAATTTTCATCAAGACATACCTCCATAGGTGTGATTGGAAAGGATTTGGTCTTGGATGATATGAACATAGTGCACACGAGTTAATTTTCCTTAAGACCAAAAAGCCTCATGAGAAACATGGCCTTAGTTTCATTCTAATCACCAAGAGGAAAACCAAACCACCTACCATCACCATTATTGAGGAAGACACCCCTCCCTCACCAACTTCTCCTCCACTTTTGTGTGAGGATGAGGACATCATCCATTCTAATTTGTTTTCATCAATATAATCATCATTAGACCCATGAATTATCAAAAAGAGGGAGCATCGTAACCATCCCTTTGAACCATCCTAAGATGATTGGAGATGACTCTCCTACCATTAACATTATTTAGTGCTAAGATGATGATTCTATTGTCACCTACCTTGGTACCCTAGATTCTTCCATCCACAAGTCCCTTCCCCCCAAGACTTTGACCATGTAGAATGAATCCATAATGGATATCAACTTGGTTACTCTGAACAACCCTCACATTGTCAAAATTAGTTGATTGCTAAATATCAAGGAACTTTGGGACTTCCCTTTTTTCCTCTAAGACTATAGCATATCATTTTATTGGTCTTATAGCAACATGCCTAAAATTAACCCTACCAATGCCACCCATAACATAGTCACCAATCATGATGTCAATCCCATTAAGTAAAATCTTTGGCACATGCACATTTGCATAACCCTTCTCATCAAAGAAGAGCTACAGTGTCTCCTATCTATCAATTTCATTCAACCCGTTGACTATCCCTAATCATTCTCAAATGCCATGCCTATCACCAAAGCCATAGGGGAACTTTGAATTTGTGTGGAATTTTTTGACCTTAACCTTGCTTGCCCCAAAGATTAATTTCCTCTACTGAGCATTGACCAACTAGTTAATCTTATAGCCAGCCATGAGATGTTATCTCTTATAGATGGATTCTTAGGTTACAATCAGATCTTAATTTCCCCCAAAGATCAACACAAAACTACCTTTATCACCCCATGGGGAACTTTTTTCTATATATTCATGCTTTTCAAACTAAAAAATGTTAGTGAAACGTAACAACATGCCATGACTTACATCTTCCATGACCTTATCCACAAGATTGTATAAGAATATGTAGATAAACTTCTTGAGAAATTCAAATATCATATGGATCATTTGGCTATTCTCAAGATTGTCTTTGAGTGACTCATCCATTACCACATCCACCTAAATCCAAAGAAGTGCATTTTTTTGGGTCTTTTTAGGAAAGCTCCTTACTTTATCATTTTCCTTTAGGGGACCAAAGTTGGTCCTACCAAAATCAAATCCATCCTCGACATGCTTCCTCCAATCAAATTCAAGCAACTTCATAGTTTATAGGGGAAGCTCCAATCCATCTGTCACTTTATCTCCCAACTTTTAGACCAATGCCAACCCTTCCACCACATTTTGAAGAAGGATGTATCTTTTAAGTGGAATGGTGACTATCAAAAGGCATTTGATTCATTAAAAAAATACCTTTTATCTCTACCTATCCTTGTCTCTCCCAAGGATGACCAAACTTTCTACCTTCATATCTTTGTCATTGACCCCTCCCTAAGGGCAATGCTTGCTCATCAGGATAAAAAACATAAAGAGCAAGCTATCTACTACATCAATCACATGATTGTAGAGTATGAGACTTGGTACACCCATATTTAGAAATTTTTCTTAACCTTAGTCTTTATGGCCACCAAACTTTTCCATCACCTCCTTAACCACAAAACCTATGTCATAATCAATACCAACCCACTCAAGTATATGCACTCCAAGCCATACCAAAACTAATGTATGGCCAAGTGGATCATGATTTTAGTGGATTTTGACCTTGAATTCCTTTAACAAAGTTTAATTAAAGTGTAAGTCATTTCCAACCAATTGATTGAATCACCATTAGAAAATAACCAACCTCCTCCTCTTGAGTTCCCTGACGAGTCCATCATGACCCTCTCTCAAGTATAATCACTTATAATTTCATCATGTTATTTCATATATCTAAGTGTTAATGTGGTGGGAGATCATTCATCATCCTTATTCCATTTGATGGTGAACCTCTTCCTTTATCTTTTAATCTTGATTTTGAATGTACTAATAATATGCTTGAGTACAAAGCCCTAGAGATAAGCCTCCAAATTACCTTAAACTTGGGAGTCAAAATGATCAACATCTTTGGTGACTCCAAACTTGTGGTCAATCAAGTAAATGGATCTTACCAATGTAAAAATGATGTTTTACAATAATACAAACAACTAGTTGATGAACTTTTGACATCATTTGAACACAACCGCATCCAGTCAACTCCTTGATCTACTAACAAGTTTATCAATACCACGGCTTTCCTTGCCTCTCAGATCCCATCCACACCCTATGAATCTAAAATATATATCATTATTCATAAACTTACCTAACATTCCTATGTCAAACTAGATTTTCCCACCATATTCAATGTGGAGGAGACCCAACCTAACCTTTGGTATTAGCAAACCTTTGACTATCTCAACCTCATCATCATTTCTTTTGGCCTTTCTAGGAATACACAAAGAGTGTTTATCCATATTACCTCACATTACACCATTATGGGGTTAATTATTTACAAATTTGGCTTTGATAGCCTCCTCTTCCATTGCCTACATAGTTATGAAGCCTCTCATGCTATTAGGGAAATGTATGATGGAATATGTGGGGGATAATTTAGCAGCCTAGTTTTAGATAAACACATCCTTCACCTTGGCTATTAATGTCCTACCCTTAACCAAGACTATTGTGATTATGTGAAAAAGTGTGTTAAATTTCAACAACATGCCAATATGCATCACGGACCTAGCCATAGTCTTCACATTTCTACTTATTTTTGGCCCTTCTCATAATGGGGTCTAGATCTCATCGATGAAATTAACCCCCATTATTTATAACAACACCATTCTATCATTATTTTGACTGATTATTTTACCAAATGGGTAGAGTATATTCCTCTAGTCTTAACCAAAGTGGAAAATATTGTCAACTTTATCAATCATCACATCTTTAACCACTTTGGTGTTCCTCACAAAATTATCACTAATAATGGTAAATATTTCAAGAACAAGAAATATAGGGTATTTATGATGCATTTAGATTAAGTTATGTTCCTCCTTGCCTTGTTTCCCTATAGCAAATGGACAGGTAGAATCCTCTAACAAAACTCTTAACAACATGCTCACTAAAATGGTCAATGCATCTAGTCAGGATTGGCATCTGCACAACCCCTTCACCTTATGGGCATATCATACTAGCATTAAAACCCGTAAAAGTGATACCCTATTCTCTCTTGTATTTGGAGTAGAGGTAATCTCTCCTCTTGAAGTCCAAATCCCATCTCTTTGAATATATTTTTAAGATCTCATTTCCAAAGATGATTATCATCAACACTATTTAGCCCATTTTGAGCTACTTTATGAGCTTCACTTAGCCACCCTTCCCATCTTTATGTCTATCAAAAGCATGTCAATCATGCCTATAATAAACACCTTAGAGTGTAAGAATTCAACATCAGAGACCTTGTCCTAAAGGAAAATCAACATGTCACCAATATGGAGAAAAGCAAGCAAGGAAAGTTTACTTTCAATTGTCTTGGACCTTATATCATAACCCACAAGTATGGATCAAGATCTTACTAGTTGTCCTCTCTTGAAGGTAACCCGGAACCTAAGCCCCTCAATGCTTCACATATATGTCCTTTATTTTATTAAAAATGATAAAACTCACCTTTTATCTAACTTAAGGTCATCCCTTGTTTATAAACCACTTTCATCTCCCTATTTTAGGGGTAACCGATTAAAATTGAATGATGTGATTATCTGTCACAAGAATAGCCTAATCTTGAATAATGGGTACTATGGATCTACCCATGGCATGATTCTCATGGTACTTTTTTCCCCTTTTCTAGGATGGATTCCCATTATTGTTATCACCTAAACCTATTTACACCTAATCAACATAATTATGATTTTAGTTGTGCCTTCATGAAGGTGAACACTTAAACTTATATAATCAAGTATATGTCAAGCAAAATCAAACAAATAAAAAAATAAAAATCCTTAAAAATAGTAATCATGGGTCATTCCTAGCATTCATATACTACTCCCTTGAAGGAAAAATATTGAAAACATATTTGAAATTGCTCCAAGTAAGGCAAACTTCTCCCTTGAAGGATATCTATCAAAGGCATTAAACTAAGCACACAAACTTAGACCACTCCCTTGAAAGATGGTTGAGCAAAGCATTTGTCAAAATAAGCAATTTCTTGGAAGATTCCCACATTGATCAACTTTCCTAACCCTCCAAAGCAAATAAGAAAAAAATCCACTTTCAAGCAACAAAAAAATCAAAAGAATTTTTGAAAGCTAAAATCAGCTCTCATAAGTAAAATAATATTAAAATCTACAATTGGCTCTCATGAGTAGACTTCCCACATAGATAAGTCTACACTTTGTATGACATAGACTCATCTATATTGACTCTTCTAAAACCTATAGAAGCTACTTGCTAGTCTCACAAAAGAATCCATTTTCATCCATCTCCCCTTTATACACTACACGTAAGGGATTTTGAGCTCACTTGGCATTATGTGATCAAGACACTTTTTAACCAACTAACGAATGCTAGTACGAAGCATTCAAATGGATTATATTTCTTAATCCAATCCAATTTCATTTTTATTTGAGTCCTTTTCATAAAAGAAACATCATGTCCTCTTCCTACCCTATTATGACTAGTTGATATATTCACTAAGACATTTGTCTCTTGGTTATATTATTTATTCTCACATCTAGTGTTGTTAACTAACTTAGTTTATGTGCTCTACCTTCAAAAAAATAATAGTAACCATTATCATAAACATCATGCATTAACATATATCATAGGCAAAAACATACATCATTAACATATACATCAACATGTCAAAGTCAAACATCCATGAACATTAAATCAATCAACCATTTTTACCACATGTCTAACTCTAAATAATGAAGCATATACTCATTAATATTTAACATGTCATAAATATACATATCATAGAGCATAAACATAAATAAAATCCATCACATGCCTAGCCATGTGAATCTAAATCAATATCTAATATCCATAACATCTGCACAAGCAATATAACATGAGCATAATAAATATAAACATCACATCATACCATAAACATTAGATCAAACCATAGACCATGAGAAATAAATAAGGACCATATATGTAGATCATGAGTCAATAACATCATAGTGTATACAAAAAAATAGACATCTCTCTCTCTCTCTCTCTCTCTCTCTCTCTCTCTCTCTCTCTCTCTCTCTCTCTCTCTCTCTCTCTCTCTCTCTCTCTCTCTCTCTCTCTCTCTCTCAAAATGTACATACCACCACATTAGCTCATAGGCTAGAATCAAAATGATATGCAACAAAATATATTATATCCAAACTATATTAGAGCTATGCCCCTAGGGCACCACTATCTGCTAAAATACCACTAGGTCCCAATACCTATCCCCCTAAATAAATTGCATGTCCCCTTATTGTACCTATCTATCTACCTATAGATGTAGCTCACTGACTTTATGTCACCATACTAACATCACCTACTAAACTTTCTCTATACTCACCCCATTGGGTCTCATCAGGGCACTACCTCAATACTATAGCCTCATAGTATTGTAACTCCACCACTATGGCTAGGTATTATTCCATGAGAATGGTGTCAGGTGGTCTTATAGATGCCATAGCTCCTCCTCCTCTCTACCTCAAGGAGTCCCTCTCTTATGTAACCAAGGCTAGTGAAGCTCTAGCCTAGTCTCTATCACCTGTAAGAGTAACAACCTAAACCTATAAGGTAACCACCTAACCTTGTAGTGTTTTAAATTTTTCCTATATAGTGGCTAACACCACTCCTACCTGTCCATCTAGGGAACACCCTATTCCCTCTAGCCTCCTCTCCCAACTAGGTCCACATCTATCTATATCCTGCCACCATCATTTCCACCAAAATTTTCTACCACATATAGATCTTGATACCATGTATGGTACCCATCAATAAAACCTACATTATCAATCATTAGCCTCGTAGGCAACTCCTCATGATTAAGAAATGTCCACATTAGATGTGGCTCTAGTAATAAGATCTCAACATCTTCCCCCCTATACTTGGGAAATATGCCTAGAATACCATGTACTAGGCCAAACTACCTCTAAAACCTATCAAATGGGATGATATCTACCTCTCCATCCCACATATCAAGGATCCACCTATAACTCTATAGAGAGAAAATATGCCTCTTTTACCTAGCCCACTCTTAAAACCCAACATATGGTCTCCAAATAATATCACTGATCACCAGTACAAATAGTGCACCCCTAAACCAATCTACATCATGATCCCCTCCACATGTTCCTAAAGTATCAAATTCATTTCTCCACCTCATGTAACCCACCAAGAAATCTAAGTTCATCCCATCTATGGCATCCTCTCTAGCCTCAACACTCAGATGTGCTTATAAGCCCAACAATGTAGAACTAGAATGACACTGATGCCATATCTCTTATGGGCCCTAAAACCCCATAACTCCTCATATATCTACACCAAAAGCATAGCTACCCACCCAACCACTTTTCAACATAGCAACATCTCAACCAATACCCCTAGTAACAAGTATGGGAATCTCCCACTGCTCAAATTGGGAAGGTAAAAACATGAAATGGCCATCATCATCATAGTCATAAGTCTCCTCTCACCCATTAACCTCTGATACAACATACTATAACTGAAACCCCAAGCATGCCATCTAACATAATCATGATCATCCCTATACATCAACTCTAATAGCTCCTCCCGCTCCTCTCACTCAATGTGATATATGAGATTTATTTGAAGGGGCAGTTGAGTAATCCTATGCATGTCCTCTATCAAGATCATCATCTCACCATTGGGCAGTAGAAATGTGTTCATGGCTATATCCCATCTCTCAATGAGGTCTATGATCATAGACACATCATGTAGTATATGTTCATAATGACTCATCACTCTTAGCTTAACCTCTTCCATGTGTGCCTAATCTACTAGGGTGATCCCTTGGTGGACCTCTATGAAGATGCATGGTACCCTATTTTATATCTAAATATACTCTCATACCTAAAAACATGTCATTAGCATAAAACTTAGCTATATATACTATGATTGCTTATGGGATTATCTCTTTAACCAACCCTACCTACCCTTAACCCATTTGACCATTACCCTACTAGCATTTACCTAGATAATCCATACTCTATTTCCCTACACTCATTATCACCCAACAACATTATCCCCCCTTGGATCAACCACCCAAAAATATAATCTACACCATTATCCACCCAGATTAACCTTGGTAATTTATAATACATTTCATACAAGTTCTTTCCAACTAGCTTGACCACCGATGGTCAATGTGATTACTAATGGTTAGGTGTCCATCTCCTTATAAATATTGACTATCGATGGTCATCTTGACTATCGATAGTCACTATGGGTGTTTTTAGTGTGGAATACCCAAAAACCTAATCTACCCAAATTCTACCCACAACCACAAAACCTAACATTTTAACCTTAATTTACCCTTACTCCCACCCCTACCTATCCTGCCCCTAATCAATTAACACATTCACCCACTAATTTAGCCAAAAATTAAGTAAAACCTAATTAGGACATACCTACACCCAACCCAACAAAACAAATCAATATTGAATCCAATTACAACTACAATTCAAAGCTACACTACCAATTCAATACAACACCTACCTCATTCCTTGATCATCATTATGGAGGAATCTTAGGACCCCCTACCTAGCCACATTGAATTCTATATTTCATCCTCTCTAGTCTACTTGGTGCTCTTAGTTAATCCACCTGAACAAAGCACTTCCTTAGCAATCATCACCAGCAAATCTAACATAAAGTGATAAGCAGCTAGAGCTCCAAGTCAAAATAGTTGTAATGAGACAAATGACTCTCTTTTTAATTTTTAACCATGGTGATTTTAGGTATTAACCTTGACCATCAATGATCAAGGTGACCATTGATGATTGCCTTTAGACCCCTTGACCATCGATGGTTAGGTTTTAGACCCTTTTTTTCCTTTTTGCCTCAAATATGAAAAAAATTGGCATACCTTAGAAAGCACCCACCTATGGAGACTACCTTCTCCATCCACCTCAACCACCTCATCACCTTAACATTGGTCCAGTTCATCATAATTATCATGTGTTTTATGATGACTTTTGCCTAGTCCTTTGACTACATCAACAACATTTTCCATGTTGACCATTTTTTAAACTTGCACCACTTTACACATAACAAAACCACTTATATCTTCTTGGGAGCACATCTTACCTTGGGTACTCATGACACTTGACTAGTTTGTGTTTTTATTGAGAATACTTCTTGCTTTGGATACCCACCAAAACATAAACCTTACCTAGGAAACTTATATCTATGAGTATACCCAACCACCATGCCTACATTCGATCATGCATTCTACTTGTCACTTATCCTTCTAAGTACTGACCTTTATTTTTACTAGTTATAACAACCTATTCTATGTGTGATCTTAACTATTACATCATTTTGCATACTTTGATTGCTTGTTTGTGATTCAATGCCTAATCTATCACCCACCTTCATGATGTCCATCTTCATCATCACCTCTATCCACCTTATCAAACCTAAACCCAATTCTATTTTTCCTCATCAACTCCTAGTTTGAGGGGGAACCCCTCCTCCCATACTTGGGGCAACTAGACCTTTGACTAGTAATCAATTTTTATTTTATAGCTTGTTGATTCAAAGCTGCATAACAAAAAGGGGCAAAATGTAGACACCAAAAATCTACACACCAAAATTTTGAATGTTGAGACACCACTGGACAACCTTAAGACCCCATTGGGACTGATTTGACCCTTTGACCCATAATTAAGCTTAACCATGGCTAGTTTGACTAACTGACTAAGCCCACCCTTTAACCACCTTTTTACCTTGGCCCTCAAGTATTGATCGTTAGGATGATTGTCAATGGTCACCTTGACCATTGACAATCAAGATTACATCACCTAACCAACTAAATACCCACATCAAATCCACTTTGTTTTTCTAAAGATAACTCATCTAAATACACATGTGAGCCATGATGTGCACAAGTTATAAATAGAAAGCCTAGTTAACATCTCGTTGCACCTCTCCCTCTTTGCCTATAAGAAGAGAGGAGGAGGAGGTACAAGGGATCCACAACTATCAAGAGATTTTACATCTAGAGATTCTTTTGTAAGTGTTCTTCCATTAATCTAATGATCCAACCATCATGTCAGATAACTAACTTACCTCTATCCCTTGGTCAACAATTAAGTGCCATTATTCTATCAAAATCATGCTAGACTCTATCAATGAGCCAACCACCTCAACTACTCATCTTATCAACCTTATAAAAGCTAAGTATTTGTTTTCTATTATTTAATTAATTTATTTATATTTTACAATCATCCTAACATAAACCCATCTCCCAAAATTACTTTTTAGAATCTTGTTAATTAGCCATTTATTACCCATAACCTACACATAGTAATCACTGATAGGCAATTTGAATATTGATGGTATACCCAATCACCAATGGTTACCTCAACTACCAATGATCACCTTAATCATTTATGGTCACATCAACCACTGATAGTCACTATGGCAAGAAATATCATCAAGTTATTTTCACCTAGTTACCCTCAACCAAATCCAATTTTATATGTCCCTACCTATTGATAGACCCCTGCCCTTTTTTTGAAGCACAATTGACCTACTTAGCATTGTTGACTTACTTATTTCTATATTGGTCATTTAGATCATATTTATTTATCAATCATTTATTGTGTTCAATTTTAGTAGCTTTTGATTATTGATGCAAGTACTTTATATTCTATTTTATAAACTTCATTGTTTAAAACATGTGGATTGATAACCCTCAAGGAAAATCTTGCTTCTAGGATCTCTCTAGCACTAATAATTCCACCTAGCTATCTATCTAACCAAATATTTGATTTATTGTTGTCTTATTTGTAGGTCATCCTCCCAAGCTAAAGAGGATCTCTTCACAATCATCTGATTTGATGTGTTCACAATCAAATAGTTTTTTCAACCATACCCATATGTATCTTCTTCTTCTTCCTTTCTAAAAATATAATTTAAAATTCACTAAAAATTTACCATTTCACCTTCTTAAGAATTTTTAAGGTCTAACTTTCTATTATACCACATTTATCAATCTTTTTTTGTTACTATATAGGCCTAATTAGCCCTTTAAACCCCTATTATGAACACAATCCATCTATTTCATGTGTATGAATGCTTTAAAGGTCACAAAAAATAAAAATATCTTAGGGCATATGATTACCTATCTAATCACCAAATTTCAAGGAATATGGATAGTGGTAACGTCTATAAGTTAGTTTTTGTGTGGAAACCCTAACTCGAGGTTCTAACTACCTGTACAGACTTGAGAGGGTTCTAATTTTTATTTAACAAAACTTTTACTATTTTAAAACCTTTACAAGACTTTAATAAGGTATATATTATATGGCACCACCTTATACTATCTTTATCCTTGATTGAACAATGCCTAAATGCATTGAAAATAATGGTTTCTCTGGATTCTCTAAACATAATATTTTTGTGTAAGCTAAAACATGGTTTAGTTCACAATTTGCTTACCTCAGGTTCTTGAAACACCTCTTAAAGAGTCTTTTCCAATATATTATTCTTCCACACCATCTTAAAAATTTAACAATCTATTTCCTTTCACATTATTTGTTATTAAAGTCATACACATAAGTTTACTTGAATGCCACTTCAGGATAGGGCAATAACAAGCTTCTGAACTTGAACCCTTGTTCTATTAGAAACAACATAGTTTATATGAATTAAATACTTCTTAAATTTATGAATCTAATCTTTAAGATCACCCTTAAATGCAAATTATCTCACTTGGACAAGTTTGTGAATGACAGTCTCTCAGACTCAATACAACTACATAAAATATTAACATAGTCTAGTAAGACACCAAATTTTCCACTTACATTAAAAAACACTATTTCAAAGGTTTTAAGGATTTCAATACATCAATTTTTATTCACAAAAAATATCAACATGAAGGCATAAAAGTATCTGCTTCAATCATTTCAACTTTTATTGATGTAATTCCTTTACATTATTAACTCTATCACTGTGGACAATATACAGAGGTCTTCACTTTACTCATTCATCCATATCATCCATATGCTTGCCTCCTCTTACCTTATAAATAGCTCCTACTATGATTCTAACACCTTCCTATCTACCAAAAACTTATTTCATTCTTCCTATAAACATGAGAAACTACTTTCTTGGCAACTACCTCTCATAAGAACTACCTTGACATGATAATTACATTCAAAATTCTTAGTCTATGTCATTTTCCTTATGACAAGTACATATAGCCCACCTAGACTCATTTATGGCCTTATGCAAACATTTTATAACATGACACTTCTTTCAATTTACTCAAAAGACTCCTAAACACACTAACACATTTAAAATATTCAAAATGCCCATTTTGGTGGGAAAATTCCAAAGGACTAATAAAGGACACCTATAGACTCTTCTAAAGACTCAATCCCCTTATAAAGGAAGCTATGAGACCAAACACACTTACTAATGACTAAATTTACATTGTTTTTATTTATGCTTATTCATCATACTCCCATGGCAAGAAAATAATTGAACTCTACTCAAATGGACTATTGTACTCTTCTACCTGGTCTTCTAGTTCATGCCCCTTAGATTTTATTTCTCTGATGTTACACTATTATGCTTCAACTATTCATAATATTTGTTTTCTTTATTTCCTCTATCAAAGATAATTATACCCTCCTTCATCTATTACTTTCTTGTATCAACTAACATCTATTATACACATACATTCATGTTTTACTCTATCATATGGTCTGTCTATGTCCCAAAACATTATTGGTACACTTGTACTCTCATCATCCAATTTTTTCCTCTTCACACTTCTATAAAAAACAATGCAATTTTTTTCACAACTATTATCTCTCTAATTTGTAGACTTCCATAAGTCTTTTTATTTTCAATCTACTTTATTACTACCATCAATGCTTGTTCTTCATGTTCTTTATCCTCCTTCGTGATGTTCTCGACTGCTATAAATTGTACCTTATCTTCATTATCCATCATTTCACCATTCAAGGCTCTTTCTAAAGCTACCATTTCTATATCTAATTTATCTTGACTCTCATTAATAAAAATATAATTAAATTTCATACCTTGTTTATTGAATTGTGCTTCTCTTTCCAAGCCTTCAATGAGGCCTTCAAATTAATTTGTTTCTACTCTATCTTTCTCATCACCTAGATGGTTACAAATAGCTTATTTTTACTCACTCAATATTATCTTATTCACTTTAAGGTAATATTCATGATCATCCTCTTGCTTAATATGTTTCTTATGCTTGCACACTATGCTACTCATCTAAAGTCTTTTCATCTCTTTCTTGAGTTACTTACAAATCAACCTCTTTTGTTCTCTTTTTTATCTCTTAGATTTTATATTTATTTTCTTCATTTGTATCTTTATTGGCCACTTTTCTTTTCTTTTTTTCATGACCCATACATAATATGGGTTCTCACTTCCCTTCATCTTCTCTATGATGATAATCAACTCATCCAACTTCTACCTTACCTCTATCATTTATTTATCCATTTCTCTTCTCTTGGTGTCTTCTTTCACCTTACTCACTTTACGGTAACTCATCTTAGCCATGCCCTATTTTATCTCTTATTTTACTATCTTCATCTTACCTACCTCTCAATATCTTTGTCTCTCTTCAACCTATTCCTCTTTTAAAATGCTCCATTACTTGCCTCTCATGACCTCACTTGGGTCTCTCTCACTCTATGACCTCACATGGGTCTATCCCACTCTCTTTACCTTTGCATAGGACTCTTATTTCTCTCTTCAAGCTCTCCTTGAGATTACTCTTGAGATTCTAAAAACTCTTTCTCTCTTATCAATCCTCACTAGCCTCAAGGTTACTTACCACAATCTTAACATTCACTCACACCTAAAAACTATTTCATGAATAATAATAAAAATTCAAAATGAAAACTAATTTAAACATGTACCTTTTTTGATTGATGAATTTATTTATTCTCATCCCAATGAATTTTTTTTCTCTGATACCAAATGATATAGATAGCCCTCATTCTATGCTCTTACCATACCTCTAATACTTGCAATTATCACTTCATGCAACCTATCTTCTCAAATTGCTCTTGTTTGTCAACTCCTTAATTAGACTTGATGTCACTCTCTATCATGATCCTATTCACTAATATCCTTTGATTTATTTATATCTACCTTTATATTCTTTTTACACCTCACACTCATCTATATTCTTTTCATTCCATTCATTCTCTCTATCCCTTTCATGAAATATCACACTAGCTTTACTAGGCTAGAGGCTTCTCAAAATCCCAAATCTACTCAATTACTTATTATTTATTAAATCCTCATTCCTTACATAGGATACCTTATACATATCTATATGGTTTGAGTTTAATTAAATTACTCATTCTTTCCTTAAGTTCCCTTATGTAACTCTTGACAATTCTACACCTTTCTTGTAGCCTTTTTTAGGATTTTTCCACTTGTATAGATAGTTAGGACCATATTAGTTTAAATAAAAAAATTATCTATTACCCTGTATCCCATTTCACCTTCCTAATAATTTTCAAGTTCCAACTCTTGTAATAGACCACTTTCCTCAATCCTTTTTTGTTACTCTCTAGGCCTAATTAGGCCTCTTAACCCCTTTTATGAACACGGTCCTTATATTTCATATGTATGAATTTTTTACATGTTAAATTTTTTAAAAATATATCAAGGAACATGATAACCTATCTATTCACCAAATTTAAGGTAATTTGGATGGTGGCAGTGTCTATAAAGTTAGTTTTTGTGTTGAAACTCTAACTCAAGGTTCTAACTTCCTACATAGACATGAGAGGGGTCTAATTTGGATTTAACAATTTTAAAAAAAAAATTATATATTATAAATACCTTAATAAGTCCTATATTATATGGAACCACCTTATACTATCTCTATCCTTTCTTGAACAATGCCTAAATGCATTCAAAATAATGGTTTCTCTTGATTCTATCAACATAGTCTTCCTATGTAAGCTAAAATATGGTTTAGTTCATAATTTGCTTACCTAAGGTTATTGATTAACTTATTAAATTTTATTTCCCAATATATTATTCTTCCACACCATCTAAAAAATACAAAAATATCTATCTTTTCACATAATTTGTTATTAAACTCACATACACAAGTTTACTTGATTGTCACTTGTGGATAGGGCACTCACAAAATTATCAACTTGAACCCTTGTTATATTGTAAAAAAATATTTTATATGCATGAAATAATTATTACACTTATGACTCTACTCTTTAATATCACGCTCAAATTTGCATTATCTCACTTGGACAAGTTCTTGAATTCTAGTCTCTTAGACTCAATGCAACTACACAGAATACTAACATAGTCCAGTAAGACACTAACTTTTCCACTTACATTACAAAACACTATTTCAAATTTTTTAAGGATTTAAATCCATAAATTTTTATTCATAAAAAATATAAACATTAATGCATAAAATTATCTACTTCAATCATTTTAACTTTTATTGATGGTATTCCTTTAAATTATTAACTTTGTCACCATTGATAGAATACAAATGTCTTCACTTTACTCATTTCCACTCTCTTTCATACTTTTGAATCCTTATACCTTATAAATGAATCATCCTATTATTATACCACCTTCCTACCTACCAAAAACTCATTGCATTTTTCCTATATACATGAGAATTTACTTTCTTAGTAACTACCTCTCAAACAACTACCTTGACATGATAGTTACATTCAAAATTCTTAGTATATTGCATTTAATTATTACAAGTAAATATAACAAATTAATACACAAAATTGGAATCATTTATGATGTTATTCAAACATTTTATAACATGACACTTCTTTTCATTTACTCAAAATAGTCCTAAACATATTAACACATTTCAAATGTTCAAAATGCCCATTTTGGTGAGAAAATGTCAAAGGGATACCTAAGAACACCTATAAATTTTTATAAAGACTCAGTAACATTCTAAAGGATGCTATGAGACCAAACATACTTACTCATGACTATATTTATAGTGTTTTGCTTGATCTTCCTGCATTAGAAGCAGTCAAAAATATTATTATGAAGACATGTTTGGTTAAAAGCACACAGGTGGAAGAAGTACAACTATAATAATTACCAATTATGAATAAAATGAGAAGAGGAGAAAGATAAGATATTTAGAGTAAGGATGGGTGGAAGTTTGATATAAGGGTATAAAGGAAAAAATAGTAGAGGTGGATGGTAGAATGTGGGTGCTAACGTAGATGGAAATTGAGTGAGAAAAAACCCATAATATTGAATGAAATATAAGGGAAAATGAATGCTCATAGATGATCCTTCTATGGTGAACACATGATTATACATTTTATAAGCATTAGGTAAAGTTATATATCTTATGTTATGTATATATCCACAAGAAAAATAATAAGAGGAAAGAGGTAGACGAAAAATAAATGGAGGAGTGTGTTGGATGTGAATTTTTTAATGCACAATAGAGGAATAGGTGTTTAGACACTTGGTGGAGGTATATGGATAAATTTGGGTGCATATCCACCAAATATAGGAAGAGAGTGAATAATAGGAGAAGGAGAAAGAAGAAGAGAGTGAATAATAGGATAAGGAAGCTAATAAGTATAAGAGTTAGGTGGAGGAGGATGGTTTATGACCCCATAACGGTCTAGAAAAACTATGAATCAAGCCTAAAAAGGGAACACAATAGGTGTTTGGGAGTAATGTGGTATATGCATCCAACCAAAATTATGGTTCTAACACTCCAACCCTACTTTTGAGTAGGATGTTAAATTATAAATTACATGGTGAGTCTAATGCTTGAACATCTCAAGTAAACATAAAATCTTGCATAACCTAAGTTTTGGAGGTTTGAAAAAGAAGGAAGGTTAGGTTTTGAAGGATGAAATATAAAGGTTTATTGATGAAGCACATGAGGAAGCACATTGAGGAGAATGTAAGATGATGATTTTAAAAGTGCATGTGGATGGTGTGTATATTAAACCCAGTCTACAGAGTTATACGGAACCATATAAGGAATAATGTGAAGGAGGAAGATATTGTCCACTGAAGAGCATGGAAGCCTAAAAATGAAAGGGTTATAATTTATGTTAAGGCATGGATCACTTGAAGGGAACCTTGTGAAAAGGTTGAAGATAAGGCACTAAATAAATACATTGGAAATGATCAAATATTAAATGAGAGTTCACAGATAGAGACATGAAAAAGAAGCATAAAAAATAAGGTACACCAAGGAAATTTAGAAAGGAACTAGAGTGGATATTTTTAAAGTGACATGTGAAATACCTAATTATTTTATATAATTCATATGCATAGATTAGCAAATAAATAGAGAAAACTTGATATGTGAAGTAAGGTTGTGTTAGCATGAAATTTTTTGAGTCATAAATAATGATCAACAATTTGGATTCAACACACATTATAAAATGGAGTACATTAATGAACCCTCATAATCACTATAAGGTCTACACATAGGTAGTCACACGAGAGTAGAGAAGTGAAAATAAAAGGTTAGCATAGGGAAAATATGTTGAGGAGGGTAGATAATATTTATATTTAATTGAAATGTGCCATGTGGAGTGTACATAATTATATCTAGGATTGTCAAATGAGACAAAAATTCAAACCTCTATATAAGGTAGGAAAATTCATTCAAAATCTACATAGAGATTCATTATGATAGTTAGCTAGGAGTTTGTGAATATCCCACATATTTAAAGGCATAAAGGTGGGAAATAAGTTCAAATCATTAATGATGGAAGTTAGTATAGTAGGTTATAAATCAAGGCATTGATTAAACATTAATAATTTCTTGTCCATTAAAGGTAAAAATTTTCCAAATTTTAGGGAGGCTAGGATAAAATAGGAAAAAATTTGAAAAATTATAGAGAGAGGGAAGAATAAGGCTTGTAGCCTTAGTGAGTGAAGGGAGATCTAAGTGACTCTATGGTTATAAATTGAATATATCTTTCATCATCTCTATTTTATAGAGTTTAGAGAGTGAACAAGAGTGAGATATAAATCTTAAGACAAGATAACACTAATAGCTACATTTTAAAAATTCGGAAGATATGAATATCCTATAATCTATGAGGTGAATTAATGAGAAGATAAAGATTTGATTTCACTGTGTTTTATGAATATTTGTAAGCTACATGGAGAGGTGTACCTTCACTAGGAACCTATTTCCATGGTATTCTATCACATTATTTCACATAAAAATTTTATTTTATAAAAATGACATTGATACATATGGTTGATGTACATACTCTTATTTACTCTATGTTTTTCTTTAAATTCTTACATTCCTACATGATTAGTTTGGTCTTTATTGATTATTTTTTGTGCCCCTTTGTCTTGTGTACCACATATCCATATCATTTATTGTGTGGCATCATTTATATCATTTTAATGTGTCCCTTGGCCTCATTTAATTGTGCAACATAAACAAGTTCCTTATAGACAACCTTTGGGCCTTATATGTGACATACTATGAAAATTAGGTGAAATTGTGTGCCTAAAATTAAATATAAAATTCTATATGTCTCTAACACATGTTTCATATATAATTAAATTATATATTAAATACTATGTTGTAATAAATTTCACATTTTCACATGCTAATTATGTGTTTCAATGATATATCTATCTAACAAATGTTTTCATATGCAATTCAATTCTATGATGTAATACATTTTAAAATTTTCACATGAAACTAACTAATTATATATTTCACATATCATACAATTATCTTCTTTAAATTATTTACTTGTAAGCTATGTCCCTTGTCTCCAAAATGGGGCATGTCAATTGGCTTGTCTTGATAATTGAAGCCTAAGGAGCAAAAAAATCAAATTTATGATAATATGGAATTTCATAATTATAGAATGATTAGGAATTTCATAATCATGGGGTCATGTGACATGAATTTTTACTCATTCATATAGTTAATTAAATATATATTCAAACATACTTGATGCATATGCATATGCATGAGCATTAATAAGAACATTATATATCTTTCCTCCTAAATTATACCTTTCTCAAACAATATTTTTGCATAGCCATCATTGAACATTGTATTTAAATTTCACATGATCTTTATTTAGAGATATCATAATTATTCTCATCATAAGATTCTCCCCAACATCTACTTGAACTTATACATCCTATTATTCTACCTCAACATTATCTAAATTTACTCAGTTATTCTCCTCTTGCTTCCTTTCTTCTGCAGATAATGGGGCATTCAAAATCATTGTTCTCTTATTTACAAAATTTTAAACAAAAATAAGGTCTTTTGGGGGCTTTCCATTACCTACCAACACTATACCATCCACCTCTATGAAATCCTCTTTGTCTTTGATGATAATGAAACTCTTGTTTGGCATATTATTTTTTCCCCACCCTATGGGATGATTTTATCTTGTGGGATTAAATCCAACACATAACCTTAATGGGGATGTTTTTTGTCTCTTCATCATATATGATATTTGAAATGCCTACCTAATTTCCTTCTCTTCCATATTCAAAACTCGTCGATGAATGCACAAATAAAATAACCTATTGTAAAAGTAAAATCAAACATGAGCAATGAGAATATTATCTTCAACAACCAAAGATTTTATTATGAGCATTATCCAAATAGATTTAGGAAAGGAAAATTATATAGAGAAGCAAAAATTAATTCAAAATCAGAAAATAGGGTTAATATTTATTTTCCCTAATGGCCTAAAATGAGACCTAAGTAAGTTAAACAACATGTGTAGCGTAAAACCATTAAATGGAATAAAAACCTACACTAATAACCCCCCTTCAGCATAGCTTAGGTGGGTAGAATAATGATCTGAAATGTAATATTATAATTATAATTTCAATTATTGAAATTTTAGATACTTAAAACACCTTATAAATTTCCCATAACATTCATAAATATTGGCATAATAATAAAAAACTAGATTTTAAATTGATTAAAACATATCAAGCAATTAAAAAAATGTAGAAAAATGAAAACTAAATTTGTTAATGAATTTCACCCTTTGAAGGGATACATTTTTGGGTCCAAAAATCACTTGAATAGATCTATTAAAATGGTGCAAAATACACTTTGCATACATTATTTACATTAAAATATGACTTTAGTCTACAAAAATAACCTATGCTCTACCTTTAGGAAGTCTTTGAAAAAATATCATATATGGGAGTTGATATTCCCTTCTTTTTTCTTATTTTCCTTCAAAAGAGATCTCTCACACCAAAAACTTGGATGAAATTTATAAATGGGACTCATTGGCCTATATAGTCTTCCCAAGGTCTAAAATTATGGATTGAAGACTTATTAATTCATCCCATACATTGTGAATTAGATCCCCTCTTCCATTACTTTGTTTTAAGGCTTGGATAATGATACCACACATTTTGGGTGGGATTTAACCCCATATTTGTGTAGATAGTGATAAACATAGATTTAAAAGCCATTTCTCAAGCCTTATGAAGTGGTCAAGAAAGACTAGACATGGGCACCAAGCTTATATGGACTCCATGTGATAGTGTATAATGTATCCCCCATGGACTATGTGGTATCTAAGTAGATTTTGGCACCATGCTAATATCATCATTATATGTTGTTTTCTTCAACATGTCATAATTTTTGCATTCAATTCTTTTTGACCCTATTTAAAATACATCAGATTCATCTTAGTGAGTTATTATATGTTGGGATGTTTCCAAAAGGGTTATATACCATTTGATTAAATTAGTGTGGGTATCATATTTGATCACTCTTCCCAACTAAAAGTCTTTTGGACTACCAAAAGTCTAGTTTTATTCTAAAAACAAGTGAGGGTAAAACTCCCTCTTTTTTCTAGTTTCCATCCACCTTGTCTCTCTTAGATTTGTTAATTGTAGGCCAACTTGTAGGTATTCAACATTTCTTATTTGTGATATCCTTTTCTTATTATCAATAATATTGTCTTCATATAACTCATCAAGATATTCAAGAGAAAAATAATCTATAGAGGGTACTTGAATATTCTCATCTAGATCTATGATATAGGTGGCTCATATTGTATACACATAATATAATCAAATTTTATCAAATACTGATGATTTATATCTTGTAGGAACCCATCAAGTCTCAATATCTTTGAGTTCATGCCTTAAGGGGTACACTGGTAAAGGGGTAGGTAGACAATTGGTGCTTCATAGGATTTTTGTCCATTTTTTCACTTGATATCTACACACTTATCTCCTAAAAACCTTTACCCTAAGCTTGGCCTCCTCTTTTTAGATACTCTATTATTTTACCCCTTCATTAGCCCTTTTTTAAACCTAAAACCCTTTTTGATAGTTTACATGACTATGTTGTCTATGTAAACCTTTTAATCTTATTAAAAAAACTTCTTTAGGGTCTAGGTCAGCCCTTCACTAACCTAGTCTATGACCTAGTGAGTTTTTGTCAATAACGATACTAGGTCGACTAGGTCGGCCTTATCAGCCAAAACTTTTAGAAGGGTTTAGGGTTAGATCCTCCTATATAGACACATCCATTTTTCCATTATTATAAAAGAGACATGAGTTATTATTCATTTTCACTTCTTTATAATTTGTTCTTCCATCATTTTACTTGAGGAGTCTTCTCTTAGGGTTTCTACTTGGAAAAAAATCTAGTCTTGTGGAGAAGTATTGGATGATTTGGCCTTTCTTAGTGATCCTTAAAAACCAAAAAAAACTCTTGTGAAGCACCTTTTACTAAGGGAGGGATTGAGTCTTGATGGGTTCATCTTCCAAGTAAGTATATCTAACTTTTATCCTCTCTTTAGTAGATAGAAGTAGCATAAGTAATAGATTTTAAATAATACACAATCTCTCTCTCTCTCTCTCTCTCTCTCTCTCTCTCTCTCTCTCTCTCTCTCTCTCTCTCTCTCTCTCTCTCTCTCTCTCTCTCTCTCTCTGCCTCTTCATGCATTAGGCTCTTACCTATACATATCTTGAATAGGATTCTCTTATGCATGCTTAATTTATATTTACTAACCCCCACTTTGTGCCTCATGTTTTGGTGAACAATAGATTAGATTTTGCTTTACTTGTTATTAGTATAGTGAATATGAAAACATAGGAACTAGTTAGGGCTATAACATAGTTTTGATTGACTAGAGGATTTGGAACCCTACCTAGTGATATTATTGTGATAAGAGATCTCTTGGATAGGTCTAGTGGATCCATATTGGTCATGACCGTGATTATCTAATGAATCCCCAATCATAAGTGTAAGTAGGGTCTATATTTTTGAAGATAGGATTGATTTATAGATATGATGGATTTATCATTGCACATATTCTGGTGAACATGATGTGAATCTAACCCTTTTAGGTTTTCTTTCATGCTTTTCATTTCTATCATTCTATTATTTTTCTATATTTGTGATACTAGGTCGACTAGTCCAGTATAGTTCTAACTTATGTCACAAGTTTATCACATAATCACATCAATATGACTCTATTATTTTTGTGTAGGTCTTCATTAGATATAGGTTATTAGATTAAATAAGTAGACATAGTACTCTTATTCAGTTATAGATAATAGACTATGTTAAATAGGTCAATTTAGTCTCTCAAACAACATCTAGAACAACAAAGTTGTGTAGGTTGACTTAGTATTCTAGTCAACATCCAAATAACAAACTAGGTTGACCAAGTCAACTCAATCATTTTAATAGGCTTTAAAAAATAGGGTTTTCATATAACTAGGTTGACCAAGTCGCCAAAGTTGGCAGAACTTATAAGCAACATTCAAGGCACTTTAATTAAAAAATTTCAATACTTGGCATCTTCCAACCCACCAAGGTTCCTTTATTTCTCTCTTTTTTAATTCAATTCTTCATTATAGTTCCATATTGTGCAAGTTTATAGTCTTCAAAACTATAATCCTACAACAAACTAGGTTGGCTTGGTTAACCTAGTTCTATAGTTTGTCTTATGTCTAAAAGACTAAGTCGAATTGGTCAACTTATTTCTTAAGGACTCTTACTTATATAGTAAGGTAGCAACCCTATTGAACCTATTTTATAATGTTTGCATATAGTGTCATTTAAACCAAATCTATACCATTCTTAAATTAATAATTAATAACTATATGCTAGTAATTAATTCATAATTTCATTTTTTGTTGTTTACATGCTTAGAATAAATCACATAGTCTAACTAGGTGGTTTTTCAATATTTTGTTTAATTTCACTATTTTGATCATTTTTCACACACTAAAAAATCAAATAATTTCAAAATGTATTTAAACATTTGTTTACCCAAGGCCTACCTATTTAGATTTCATCACTAAGAAGGAAGCTGACTTGGTTTTTTTGGCTAAGTTTAAACATGTGGTTAATGGTATATATTGGCTAATCACTCGATACCCTTATCACTATATGATTGTGAAGTGAGGGGTTAGGCACCAATACCAAGCTAATACCATTACCAAAATATATCCCTTTCATCCTAAACATCCTAAAACCATCCATAAATTGATTTTTAGTTTCCTACTTTTTGCCAACTTCCCTATCACACTTAAAATAACATTTTATAATAATCTAACAAAATTCAAGATGACCACTTAATTAGCATTTACTTTTTAGTTACTACTTTCTCTCTACTCATTGTATGTTGTATTGTAAAAACTTGAATTGGTTAGAATTAGTGCAAGGTTTTGAGTTGTGTGCTCCAATTGGATCATTCTCATTGATCCAATTATTTATGTGTTTACTTCCATTTCTTGCTTCAAATTACATTAAAAAATTTTCCCCTATTTTCAATACATTGTCATTCTATTTGACATAGTATTTTATAGATTATCTTTTTACCTACTTTTAGTACTAAGTTAACCTAGTCAACTTTGTATTTTTATCAGAATATTTTTTTACTTGTTTATAGTACTCAATTGACCTGGTCAACTCTATACTCTTCTCAGGCCCTATCCAACAGTACTAGGTCAGCTTGGTCAACTCTGTACTCTTGTTATTGCCTTTTATTTTCTTAGCTCTCTTAAATATGTAACTTAGTTCTATGTTTCTCTTTCCTTAACATTTTATTCATTTTCTCAAATCATCATGAAGTCCCTGATTAAAATCTTCTTGGACAACTTGAATCCATTTAGATACTATATGGGATATTCATTTCTCCCTCTCTTTTCCTCCCAAGAGAACCCTCGCTCTTGGATCACCTCTTCCCCTCCTTTATATTTGGATTGTAACATGGTTGAAATCATGCCCCAAGATTAAGTAGGTGGATCTGATCCTTTTTGTACCTATCAAGATAATTCTCATCCTCAATCTTTTCAACATAGTGTGGGAGCAATTAACACAAGTCTATCCTCTAATTCCATTGGTAATCCACCTTCTAAAAACCCTCCCCTAACACTAATTTATGGAGCTATCCTAAAAATAACAACCCACTAGTTGATATGACTCAATTTCTTGCACAAGTCATATAACGAATGAACATAATACAAACCTCTAACACATCTCAAATGATTCAATTACGATGTCATTTGATCAATATAGATAATCAACCTCTAGTTATCAATCCTCAAGCCAATACCAATTTTATTCCTCCACCTCTTAGAGATGCCCCAGGAAATGTTATTCCTCAACCTATTATAAATAATAAAATTCTTCAAAGTATCCAAAATGATCCTTTAACTCCTTTCATTGTATCCATTGATATTGGTAATATATCTCCAACTACCTAGTATGATGGGACTAAAGACCCTACATCTTTTCTCAAAGCATTTGGCAATCTTTATAAAGAGTGGATCCAAACTAATACTTTCTCCATAACTAAACCTCTAGTTAAAACCTTTACTAGTGATGTTTTAGAATGGTACAATCAACTCCCCAACATTCCATTTGACAACTTGAATATTTAGTCAATCCTTTATTTAAATATTTTCAACATAATGATCTTCCCAAAAATTTCCTTAACCATTTCATCAATGCTAAGCAATATCCCACTGAATCAACTCAAGATTTTATCAAATAATGGAAATATATGGCCCATAAAGTGGACCATAACTTAATTGATGATAATTTATTCAAACTCTTTATCACTTATTTAACTCCTTCACTTCAATATAAGGTTGTAACTTTTGTTCTTTGAATGCTTAATGAAGCTCTTGACCAAGCCAAATGTCAAAAAATTATCATGAAATAATTCAAACCTAATACCAAATTCCTTACAAGATTTTTTCAAACTTATACTAGTGCCATCACTAGCAATGATCCTCAAACCAAATTGGGATTTTCCAAAGCCAATACTCCCCCATCTTCTCACATACCACTAATGGTGTAATAAATGAAATAATTATTGTCTCCTTCTAAACCCTTTACTTATCCTAATAATCCTCCTAAGTGGTATGACCCTAATCAATTATATTGGTTCTATGCCAACATTGGTCATTCACATGAAACTTGTCAAGGGCTCAATAAATTTTTTATCTCCTATATGCTTCACGATTCTTTAAATCATGAAGCCATGATCCAACTCTATCATCAAAACTACAACACCACTTTTCAAAAATGACAATCATGATCAATGGATTTTTTTCTATCATTGATCCTAATCTAACATTGTGAAATAGAGGTAGAATTTTCAACTCAAGACTTCAGAACTTGATGATGTGACACTTGGATAAATCACATCCAATCATTTCTTGAGAAAGCTAAAGCATACCACTTGGCATAACCCAATCATTGATGACTCAAACACCCAATCAAAATAGACCTCTGAGATCTTAATCAAAGGCTCCCATTCATCCTTGGATCTTTATCCAATGACAAGAAATAAAAGGTCCTTATTTAAAAATAATGGCTAGTCGAAAATAAAACTCCTACAAAATGCCATGGAAACATGCTCAGGGAGGTCCACGTGGAGAGGGCCATCAAGGAACTCAAAACTTGATAACCTTGGTACTGTCTTGGTAATCATTAATAATTCATTGTATCATGAGGTTGAGGCATGCGAGTCTCATCATGAAAATCAAGGGGAAATTATTTTCAAGCATGGGAGTAGATGACATCATCACTATAGGGCATTTCGTAAAGGTTACTGAGGAGTAGGGTGCTGACACTATGGGAACTACTGACAATAAGGGGAAAATGTATGTCGAGGAAGCTGGTGAGGGCACTAAGAATGAGACTGATTGGAAAACTAAAATTAGGGCCCTGAAGGACCGCATTCAAAAGTTGGAGAAGGTCTTCACCAAAGGGCTTCGTAATACAATTCTGCTGAACATGTCTATGCTAGAAGTGGTGGGTAATACTAGGTATGCTAACAATGCAGAGAATGAGAAACTCAATGATCTTATCAAATCAATAGTTATGTAAGGGGAGATCTCTCTGACTCTGGTCTTCTCATGGCTTGTGTTTTGTTTCTGTCTATTGTTCTTGTCTGTGACATTGTCTCTCTGAAGGCATTTTTTGTTTGTTTGCCTTCTTGTCTTTTTTCACTGTATATGGTTTGGCCCCTGGTTTGCCACCTTACTTTATCAAAAACATGATCAGGGAGGTCCACATAAGTGCCATGTAAGCACTAAAAGGCAATATCAAGATATGGCACATCTAAAAAGATATGATTTTTCTAAGTGGCAACATCCATAAAATCTAAGGCATGAACACATTTATGAAATCCATCACCTTCAGCATTAAAGCCTCAAAAGCCCTACCAAAATAGATTAAAATCTTAAATCTTGACTAATTAAGGACCTAACTACATCAAGCAAGCTCAAATTATCATCTTGAGCATCAAGGTTTGTCATATTGCAAGATGATTAAGATCATAATAGTGACAAGGCAATAATGGAAGGAAGATAAAAACTTGTATCTATCCACAGACCATAAAGGAAGATGCTTTAGGGACATCAAATTAGACATAGGAGCATTGGCCAATGGAATGAAGAATTGGTCCAAGATTTTCTTCACCATTGAATAGTTTTAGCCTTTGTCATCTAGAAAACAAAGGGTTTCGATCACCAAAAGGAAGTTTGATGAGCTGGTTATGGTCCAAATGATGGGTCTTCATCAAGATGCTACCAAACCAGAGGTACTACCCTATATTGAAATCCTTGCACTCTTGTCTATGGACTATAGTATTGATAATGAATGGATTATTGATGAAGTAAAATTAATGATGATTTATTATTTTACCCTAATAGCTTTTTAAGGCTAAAATAAACTCCATAGAGCCCATATTGACCTCCTCTCCATAAAAGCGTGGACTACCTAGCATAATCTAGATGTTATCTTGAGACCATGGTTAATCCAAGGGGATCATGTAGCAATAAAACATGATGGTAAGATCCCCATTATCCGAATCAATTAAGGTATAAGAATAATTATGACTTTACTAAACAAAGCCTCTAGAGTAGCCACCACCACCTATGTTGACCCTAGGTGGGTGTCTTACGTATACTTCATAGTTGAAGAAAAATTGGCTCCACCTATTGAGGAGCTAATTAGTATCCACTTATGAAGGTATTTGTATGGAATTAAGAAGAAGAAACTTCAAAATTTCACCATGATGTGCTATTTATTAGACTCATTGATGGCATCTACCCATATTCCTAGTGTTAATAATTGGTTCTCCCATAGTAGACTCACCATCTCACATCATTAATCCAAGATTTATGTCTTCAAGTATAGGGATCATATGCAATTCATCTATGACTGTATTTATCCCATATTGTTTTAGAGCATCATAGGATATCCCATGCCCAAGATACACCCTTTTGTTAAAAGATATGTTGATCTTATGGGAGACATTTGGTTTTATCTAGACTGTATTATCCTTCAAATTGAGGGTACCATGACCCAACCATTTAGGTTTCCTATTTATGTTCCCCCTAAGTTGTATGAACAAGAAATTATGTACCAAATTTCCCATGGAATTGATAATACCTATGGAGAGAAGAGGAAAGGAATTCTACATCCTTTCCCATTTTTGATTGGGAAAACCTTGATTAAGGATTGGAAGCAATTGGACATTTTGTCCAAACATAGGGATGCCTTCTAATTTTAAAAGGATGATCTAAAATAATGGGACCCAAACAACAAAGTGGTTCCTCATTTACAATCAAGGTAGCTAACCAAGGTGGCTTATGAGCACATGGTTAGTCCTTATGACCATTTCTATACTAAATTTGTAATCTTTGAAGAGGTCCTTGCTAGATGCAGACAACATGGTTTTACGTTTAAGCATAGATTGCAAAGGGAGAAGAAACCAACTGGAGAAAGATGGCAAATGAACCCATTGTAGTATCATTTATTTCTCTCTACTTTAAGTCCACCTCTAAGTCAACCACCATAGCCAACACTCCAAATTCAAGAAATAGGTGAAATATGTCTAAAATAAAGGCTAGGTAAAGGCCCTTCATCATCAACCTAGCCTCCAAGACCATCTCCCCCAATAGATCACATCGATATGGTTTCCTTAGAACCATATGAAATAATGGATGAGTTATTCAAGGAACTTACATAAACTTATGGATCTAACAAAGAAGGTAAGGAAGCCACAACTAAAATGGCTCAAATTGTAGGATCCCAAATAACTAGGGAAGAAAGGGGAAAGAAGTGGCATTGGAATTGATCCCTTCCACTCAGAATAAGAGTGAAGTTGAGATGGACCTTGTTCCTAGGTCCTCCAAAAGACCAAAGGTAACATGGACACACCCCAATAGTGAAGTGAACCTATTCAATGATGAATTCCTAATACATGGACCTATTATCCTAGACTGGTTCATATATGGGAAATTTTAAAAGGTTCCATCTCACTCTCATTCATGGGCAATCACCAAAAATTTAGGCGTAGGCAACCATGATAATATTAAACCCTGGATCAAGGAGCTCATGAAGGAGCAATAAGAGAGAAAAAATTTTGAGGCTGTAAAAGAAAGTGGTAAGAAGATGAAAGATCAAGGAGCATCAAGTGGATTTGGGATTAAAACCATAGAAGTAGCCAAAATCTCTAAATCAATAGCCACTATCATATATAACCCAAATATAACAAGGTTTGAGAGGGTGACAACTAAGAAATCTACCATTGGCATCGGGGAATTCAATTTTCAAAAAGTGGAACATTTTTTTGGCCTAACTCCCATCCAAGGGTAGGTAGTAGTGGAGCATCCCATCCATCAAGATTATTTAGCTAGCTTAGTGGTGGTATAATCAGTAATGACCTTGGCTAGAATCCAAGGAATGAAATAAAGGATAACTAACTTAGGGAAAGAAAAACAATATTTGGAGGCCCAACTCCTACTTTTAGTCCCTAAAGATATAGTGGCATTGATAAATAAGTATTTTTTGGACATTTTTGAAGGGTTGAAAGCCTTGAAGTCTAGATAAATTATATTACCCCATGGACTTGAGAAGGTACAAACATTAATTACTTAGTGGAAAAACTCTAGATATTAGGCATTTGAATTGATCAATATCCATAACACCAAACAAGTCTAAGGCATCAGGATCATCAAGTTGAAATACTTGCATGCCCTCTTAGGAGTTATAAAGGACATGATATTGGACCTAAGTAGCTGGTGTGACACTGTCAATAGCTTTTTTAAGTTGGACAAATGATTGATGGCAATGATGGAGGAGCTCTTAAAGGACTTATTGGTAAGACCATCTAAGACTAGTGCCATAGGCCTAATGGAAGATGAGGAGTTTAGACAGAGGGTTAGTCAACACATCTAGAGCATCAAAAATAACCAAGGCCAAGATACCAAGGATAATTATAATGTCCTTGGTATCATCACCACATCTTGAATATATATTGTAGAAGCTCAAGGTATTCAGGAACTCAAGACCAAGGGTGACATGGAATTTGACACATTGGAAAATCAAGAAGAGGATTGTTTGATGAAGCCTATCATAGATTTTGAGCTCATCAATGAGAAATACACTAAAGTGAATAATATCCTTAGATATAGGCCTAAGCATCCCACTATTGTAGCATAAAATAATATTCTTTTGTAAAATATATGCTAGTCTATTAGCATAAATTTATCCTTGGTCAAAATTAGCATGAAAACCTTTGGCATTGTATCTTTGTATTAAGAGTAGTTGTCTTAATTTGGATGTGGATATTTTGAGGGAGTTAACTGATAAAACACCTATGCTTCTTATAAATAGGCAAGGGTTACCATTTTATATAGGAGAGTTTTTGAGCAATTGAATACCAGGAGCCTTTAATATAACTAAAGAACTTTAAAAGGATTGTCTGAATAGTGTGTTAAAGCTAATGCTATCTTTCAATGGCATGTGAATATCTTAGATGTGATTTTTTCTTTGGTTTTAGAACTATATTTTATATTATATTTTTATAAATTTTACTACATTAAATTAGATGAAAGGTCTTGGGTTTACTTCATTATATTTTCCTCTGGATTTGAATGTGCTTATGCTATTCACATTATAGTATTAAAGCCTTTAAAGTAAATATGGTTCTCACTTTTTATCTTCATAATTCCTTTAGATCTTGCCTAATTTATGATGGAATTTGTGTTTAAACTATATTTCATCATAAATTGGTTTACACATGTTCAAATTAATAAGGAATTTTGTCATAATGTCTAAGATGGAAGCTTGCAATTATGTTTACATTTTTCCCTTACCCTCTCTTTTATTTATTTTTTAATCAAGATTCACTTTAGATTAAAAGTCATTGTCAAATAACCATTTAGATTATCTTGTAGATCAGGAAGTATCACAAAGATATAAATATAGGACCCTGGTGGCTCCCAACCACCAAATCAAACAAATATTGTGAACAAATTTCACACTCTACTTCTATTTCACCATAGACATCCCAAAATTATCACAAACCAAAAATCATGTCTTGGAATTTCATATCCCTAAAATGAGAAGTGTTCATCAACACTAAGATCACCTATGAGGCAATTAGAAGTATCATCAGGAGGAGCTCCCCTGGTGCTAGAAGGAGGGCCTATTTGATCAATTGTGATAATCCCTACATTAAATTTGAAGGATTCTTGACCTTTATAAGTGATTCCTCACTCTGAAATAAAATATCCTTGGTTTTTAAAGTGGTTTCTTGCCTATCTTTGTGTTTTGTAAGGCAAAACCATAGGTTCTTATTAAAGAATGGTTAAATTCTAATCAAAATAACTTTTGGTTTTAAGACTTCATAATATTTTATTTTAGGATGGCTTATTCTAGTTAAAAGGAGACAATTCTTTATGAATCTTGATCTTATTTAGAACATAAGTTACAAATAATGGTCATCTTTACATAGTTCAATACATCTTTGAACTTACTTAGTCAAAGATTAGTGTCCTTTGTATAGTTTTGATAAAATCTTTATAGAATAAGTTGAGTGTGAAGGTTGATTGTTGATCTTTGTGTGATCTAACTTGACTCATCAAATTTGAAAAGGACCCTTAATCTGTAAAACTAGAATTGCCAAATATAAGGACTAAATCACATTTAAAAACTAGAGAACCTTTGCTCTAATTAGAAATCCAAAAAAGAGATATGAAAGATAAGGGAATGCATGGGCATTCCAAGTCTTTACCATCTTCACCATTG
This sequence comes from Torreya grandis, assembly GCA_037957365.1. Lineage (NCBI taxonomy): Eukaryota > Viridiplantae > Streptophyta > Pinopsida > Cupressales > Taxaceae > Torreya > Torreya grandis. Next base: position 1,318,223 of record JARHVA010004388.1, read on the forward strand.
CAATGAGTTCTTATATTCAATATGCATCCAAATATGTCATGGGTTAGGAGTTCCCCCATTAATATACTAGGTATGATTCATGACTTACCATGTAATCTTGAAAAGTAATAACCAATATTTTTTCTAACTAGTGTTGTAACTAAAGAAGAACATGTTAAATATTTTAAGGCTACCTTAAGATTTTTAAACATTATTCATGAAGATGTAGAATGTAGGTTGTTCCCATTTACATTAAAATATGTGGAATATGAATGGTTACTTAATTTACTGATAACTATATTACCTTATGGAATAACTTTGACACTATTTTTATTGATCAATGTGGAAAAATCATAAGCCCCTGTATCATCTATCACCAATTTACAACCATTAAGAGGGATGCAAGTGAACCAGTTAGATCCTTTAATGCTAGGTTCCAAAATATTTTTAGTCAGACTATGGATCCCTAAAAATATAATGAGGCCTTAGTTTTAGAGGTTTATAAAGATTTTGTTGATCCTATGACTTCTATATTTCTTAAAAGGGCTATCCCAGTTATCAACACATTGGCCCAAGCTTATTCTGAAGTAGTGGTTATTAGTGTTTAAATGAAACCTCAAGGATAGATGGCTTATTTGGTCCCAAATATTAATCCTCAGATGTCTGCCTTAAACCTATTCCCAAATAATAACTAAAATACTCCAACATTAAACCAACTCCCTGCTTTGAATGTATTACACACTAGCCATGATTCCCCTAATCAAAACCTAGGTTCCTTGAGTCATCAAGCTATTAATGGATCTCATATAAATGATCAAAAGGATTTAGTGACTATGTATTAACAATAGTCAAGTTCAAAACTCTAAGACTATAAAAAATGAGAATGAATCTATATTAAATATGGTCTAAAAACTTAGCATAGATTTCTTGTAATTACGAAAACAAGTTGGTAATACTAATGACCACTTTGGAAGAAACTTCACTTTCCAGAAGTTCAACCGGCCTAGGAATAGAATTCAAAATTATACTTTATACAATAATAAAGCTAATGATATTTCTTCTAGTAAAAATACTATGGATATCAATCTCACTTATATTGATTTACCAGACTATTATAGAGTGCATTCTACCTCTAAACATGGTGAGATTGACTATATTAAATTTTGCAAGGCATTTGAGGCTTTCCAAGAGGAACTAGATAAATTTGATGTAGTCCCAAACAAAGATATTGATTTAGGTCCTTTTGGATCTAAACCATCCAACAAAATGCACATGGTGGAAATATTTCTATTCCCTTTCAAAGAGGATAATGAGTCTGATAATATTCTTGAAGAAATTCAAGCATTCCAAATTTTTTTGAAGATCCCCAAATAAATAGGGAGCAAAATAGCCATTGAATACCTCTATTACCCATAATAATTATGTGACTCCTATAGACACCACATCAAGGAATGATCTTGAACCACCTAAAGGAAGTTCTCCTAAACCTACTACAGAATCTTCAAACAAGATTGGTTACAACATTGTGGATGATATGAAAAAGATCAAATCCAATATCACCCTACATAAGCTAACTCAAATTAGAGAAAAAAGAGCTTTAATCTTGGAATCATTATCTAAGAAACATGGGAAGCTCCCTAAAAGTGATAATGATAATGTAGCTATGTGAGTAGCTAAAGCATATTCTCCACCTTTTCTACTTATAGTTGGGATATTTGGGAAGAACATCCATAATTGTCTTTTAGATTCTAGAGCTTCAACCAAAATTATGCCTATAGGGATATGTAAAAAACTTGGGTTGACCACAATTAAATATGATAGGGTGGTTACACAATTGGAAAAATCAAGTGTCAAGGTCATTGGGGAGTTATTGAATGTGCATACGCAATTGGCTACTAAGCCAAGGATTCAACAATTTGTTGACAACCAAGTGGTAGATATTACCAATGATTATGGATTGATTTTGAGAAGAGAATGTACTAAAGCCTTAAATGGTTACATGTCTACTAATGGCTCCCACTTATGATTGCCTTGGAAGGGTGTTCCAAATCAGATAAGGGTAGAGAGGGAGCCTAGGATGAGGCACATGATAGCAAAATTTAATGTTGCTAATAAAAAGGTGAATTTCTTAGATATTAATTTAGGAGTTTTTACCCTTAGAATCTATAGAGGAGCCTCATTAAAAAAAATCCACCTCTAATGCCTAATTTATGGAAGTTGTATGTGGATGGTGATAGGTGTAAATCAGGATCAAAAGCTAGTATTATATTGATAAACCCTATAGAAAAGCATTATCATGCTTCCTATAGGTTATAATTCTCATGCACTAATAATTTACCTGAGTATGAAGCTCTTATCTTGGGACTGCAACTTGCTATTAAACATAAAGTTAAGGAACTCATTATCTATGGAGATTCTGAGTTGGTGGTCAACCAAGTAAGAAGTAAATACCAATGCAAACTATCTTACCTCAAGAGATATAATTTTAGAGTTTAAGATTTTATGGAATCTTTTGGTGCTCTTAACATCTTATCTATTCCTAAGGAAGAGAACAAAGTTTCTAATGAGCTTGCCTCTATTGTGGCTAATCTTATACCCAATTATGGTTCCCCTAATGTCAGTGTTGAGTTAGTATCATGTCCTTCAATCCTTTAAAACATAGATGACTTTCAAGTTTTTAGTGATGATAAAAAAATTATGGATTTCTTGACTAATTATGGAGACTTTGAAACTCACATCATTGATGAAACTAATGAAATTTCTCTTGAAAGGGAGCTTAATGGTAAAATCATCCAATTGAGTGAACATAAGATACCTAAAGGGATGATTTCATTAGAAAGAATATTTGATCATGATAAAATTAGGGAGACACCTATGGTGTCTAAATTAAATGGTAAGGACTATCAGGTGGTAGATCTTGGTTCACATGATCAACCGCAACAAGTGAACATAGGAAGGGTTTGCACTGAAATGGAAAATAGAAAAGCTAGAGAGATACTTATAAAATATAAGGATGTCATTGCTTGGTACTATGAAGATATGAAAATATTTGACCCAAGGGTTATTACTCATATTATTCCCCTTAAAGAAAATTTTAAACCCTTTAGATAGAAGCAAAGGCTTGTCAATCCTATACTAAAACCCACAATCTTTAGGGAAGTCAAGAAACTATTGGATACAAGGATTGTGTTTCCTATTAGGCATTCCACTTGGGTTGCAAACTTGGTCCCAGTCAAAAAAAATAATGGAGATAACTTGGTCCAGATGATAGCTAATACCAATCCTAAACTCCATATCATGCAAGTTGAGCAATAAAACTTCTAGCCTAATGAATGGTATGACTCCCTCATCTACTTGCTTATCAATGGTAATTTTCCTCTAGGACTCACTAGATATTAGAAGAGAACATTAAGAATCAAATAAACTCATAAACTCATCAAAAATGGAGTCTTGTATAAAAATAACTTTGAAGGAAACTACTTAAGATGCATATCCAAGGAAGAAGCCTCTGAAATCATGTCTACTTTTCGTGAAAAACTAGGCAATGGACATCCTTTAGGAAGAGCCATAGCTCACAAAATTATTATGGATGGGTACTATTGGCCCACCATATTCAAGGATACTCACAAACATGTAAGAGAATGCCATTCTTATCAATTAATTAATACAAAAGAATCAAAGGCAGCCATGCCTTTATAACTAGTGATGGGAGACAAACCTTTTGCACAATGGGGATTAGAATTTTTGGGGGTGATTAATCCCAATTATTTTGAAGGTCAAAAATATGTTTTGACTACTACTGATTATTTCATAAGGTGGACTGAAGCCATAGCCACCAAACAATGTAGAATAGAGGAGGTGATCAATTTCTTAGAAGAAAAGATTTTCTCTAGATTTGGGACCCCATTTTCCTTAGTTTATGACAATAGGTATACATTTATCTTTATTGATATGATTAAATGGGCTTATGACCAAGGTATTACACTCAATTTTTCCTCCAATCAATATCCCCAAGGTAATGGAGTCTTTGAATCCACAAATAAGAATCGAATGAAGGCCATCAAGAAGTCAGTAGTAGACAAACCTAGAACATGGCACAAATTCCTTAATTATGCATTGTGGGATCATAGGATAAGGATTAAATAGACACTAAAAGCTTCACCATGTTTTTTGGTATATGGTCAAGAACCCATATTTATTATCACTTTAAAACTCCCTACGTTCACATTCATGGAGGCATGCATGCAGGAAAGCCAAGAACTCACTAATTTTAGGCTATTGGACATCATTCAAATGGAGGATGCCAAATAAAATGCATTCAAAGATCTTATTAAACACCAAATAACTATAAAAATGTGGTTTAATAAGAGATCCAAAGTGAAACTTTTCAGACAAGGAGACTTTGGTCCTCCTTTTGGATAAGGCATCAAAGCCCAAAGGCAAACATGGGAAGTTCACCCCCTTGTGGATTAGCCCATACCAAATTACTAAAATTTTAGGCAATAACACCTTCAAGTTCAAGAATGTCTAGGGATCCAAGTTCACATTTCTCACCAATGGGCAATACCTAAATCACTAATTTATTGTTGCTCCACCAGGGGTCTTCATGAAATAACATCTGTAAGATTGCTTAGAGCTAGAGTAAGTAGGCTAATTAGTTTCCTTTCTTGTTTTATTTTACTACTTGGTTTTTATATATTTTTTTTGCTTATGTTTGTCTATTACTTATTATTCATTTGTGTTTCATATTTCCTTCTTGGTTGTTGTTTCTTTTCTTTAATAAAGTCTCTTGGACTATCTAGCCCAAAAATGCTCAAAATTTAGGTACCTCAAGTGGGGGGCATGAATTATGCACAATGGGATCTAAGACTATAATATACCTTTATGTTACAATATAGAGAATTTCAAAAGACTCACATTAAAATTAGTTGCCCCCCAAGAATCCAAAACATTACCTAATACCAAAGCTTTTTTGAAAGAAGAATCATGTATGTGGAAGGGGAATTCAAAAATTTAAGGCATATGCATGCTTGCACTTAAAACATATCCTTGTCTGAGATTAAGGTTTCAACTATAAGGAATTTATACCAAGACTAAAATATTTGACCAAATCCTTAAACATGGATATCTTGGCTCCCAACCTTAGAGAGAGAGAGAGAGAGAGAGGAGAGAGAGAGAGAGAAGAGAGAGAGAGAGAGAGAGAGTGAGAGAGAGAGGAGAGAGAGAGAGAGAGAGAGAGAGAGAGAGAGAGAGAGAGAGAGAGAGAGAGAGAGAGAGAGAAGAGAGAGAGAGAGAGAGAGAGAGGAGAGAGAGAGAGAGAGAGGAGAGAGAGAGAGAGAGAGAGACTTAATACTAAATCAAAAGATGCAAAGTTAGAGGTGATTCATGAAATCTCAACTAGGGATATGGATGCCTAGTTGGTAGTAGAGCAATGCTTAATCCTCATCTAAATAAGAGTAGTTATTTTTAAGAGAATATATAAAAATTCTTAAGGTTAAATTTCTTGGTCAAAAGGATATGAACCTGGATGTTTTTCCTCAGAAGTCTCATGACAAACAGTAAGTGGAATCAAAGCACACACACAATATGCTTAGGCTATGACAAGGGGATTTGAATTTTGCATATTTTAAGCTTGTTTTAACCTTGAATTGACCTAAGTAATGATATAATGATCTAAGGAGGAAATGGAATTATATGTTGGTTTAAACTAGAGTTTCTAGATTCTAACATATTGTTATGTTTCCCTTGTGAGTCACAATTAGTTTTGGTACCAACATACCCCATTCTTTTTGTCTTATTTCCTCTTCTTCGCATGAATGGGGCCCTTATTAATCTTCTAAATTATTTGTATCGTGGCATGGTTTACATGATATTTTTATTTCTTGAAATAGGATATCATCCACCTAGAAAGAGAATGGGTCCTTTCTTGGTTAATTATGCTTTATTAACTAACCCTATTGATGATAAATCTTGAATGAAAAAGTATAGGTTTCATGGAGGAAGGAAGGGTTATAGAGAAAGAAACCCTAGGGGTTTAAATTTAAATCTTAATGGGAATTTGTCCTTTTAAAATACCCTAAGTCTAAAATCATGCCTAAAGTCCCTTTATGGTTTCCCCTTTTAAATTCCCATAAATTCATTAAACAATTATGTCCCCAGGCCTACATGTTTATTCAACATGAGTAATGCTTTGAGGATCCTAAAAGGCTTTATCTTGAATCCATGTCTCAAGATCTAATTTTATGTCTCAGCATGGATGCAGATCAATGGTTCACATTCACCCAAAAAGCTAATCCAAGTGTGAGATCTTCCAAAGATAAACTATAAGCTAAACACCAGTCATTACAAAAGTTTCTACGGTATTTATTTTGATGACCTCGATCCCATCATTTGAAATTTGTGAGAATGTATTTGATGTTAGTGAGGCCTTTAAAATAAGCCACATCCAAAATTTTATCTTTATTCCAAAAGGGGACCTTTCAAACATTAAAATTTAGGCTTATAAATTTAAAACTTAGGTTATAGTGTTTTTTAAATACTACTAACCTAGAAATTAATCTTATGGCCTAAAACTATATATATTATGAACTCACTTAATGTTCATTCATCTTGTAGGATCTGACATTCCATGTTCATCTTTAGACCCTAATCTAATGGTGCGATGTCAAAAGGCTTGCCAAAGGTTGGACCTATAAAAAATGATCTTGCAAATCATGATCACTGGTTCATGTTTCATTATTGAGCTTGATATAATAGCCTAAATTAACCCCAAAGTCCTGAGAGCACTAAAAATATGATGTATGACATGCTTCCATTTGGCTAAAGGAACCTTTTGAGCTTAAATTTGAAAATCACACTCCCATCATTTCACATTCATGAGGACATATTTGATGTTAGTGAGAACATCAAATTTAAACATATCCAACCTATCAACCATTCAACTTCAACCTCACCAATCATGATCAATGGCTCTCACTTGATTATTGATCCTAATCTAATAGAATGAAATGGAGGTAGACTTTTCAACTCAAGAATTCAAGATTGATGACTCAACACCTAGATAAACTACATCTAGTCATTTCTTGAGAAAGCTAGAGCATGCCACTTGGCATAACCAAGTCATTAACGACTTAGACACTCAATCAAAGTAGACCTCTGAGACCTTAATCAAAGGCTCACATTCATCCTTGGATATTGATCCAATGGAGTGAAATGAAAGGTCCTCACTTAAAAACAAATGGCTAACAAAAGGAAAACTCCCATGAAATGCCATGGAAACATGCTTAGAGGTGTCTGGGTAAGTGCCATGTAAGCACTAAAAGGTAATTTCAAGATATGGTGCATCTAAAAAGATAGGATTTTCATGAGTGGTACCATCCATAAAATCTAAGGCATGAATACATTTATGAAAGCCATCACCTTCACCATTAAAGCCTCAAAAACCCTACAAGAATAACTTAAAACCCTAAAACTTGACTAATTAAGGACCTTACTGCATCAAGAAAGCTTAAATTATCATCTTGATCATCAAGGCTAGTCATATTCCAAGACAATTAAGATCATGGTAGTGTAAAGGCAATAGTGGAAGGAAGAGATATACTTGTATCTATCTATAGACCATGAAGGAAGATGTTTTAGGGACACCAAATTAGACACGTGGGCATTGGCCAATGGAATGAAGAATTAGTCTGAGATTTTTTTCACCATTGAAGTGTTGTAGCCTTTTTCATCTAGTGAAATAAGGGTGGTGATCACCAAAAGGAAGTTTTATAACCTAGTTTCAGTCCAAATGATGGGTCTTCATCAAGCTACTACCAAACCATAGGTACTACCCTATATTGACATCCTTACATCCTTGTTTGTGTATTGTAAGATTGATAATGACTGGATTATTGATGAAGTAAAGTCAAGGAGGATTGATTATGTTTCCCTAGTAGCCTTTGAAGGCTATTATAAACTCCCAAAATCCCATATTGACCTCCCCTCCATAAAAGAGTGGAATACTTAGCATAATTTGGATGTTATCTTGAGACCATGGTTAATCCAAGGGGCTGAAGTAGCTATAAATCATGATGGTATGATCCCCATTATTTAATTTAGGGAAGGTATAAGAATCATTATGACTTTACTAAATCGAGCTTCCATAATAACCACCACCACTTATGTTAACCCTAGGTGGGTGTCTTACGTATACTTCATGGTTGAATAAAAATTGACTCCACCTATTGGGGAGCTAATTAGTATCCACTTAGGAAGGTAGTTTTATGGAATTAAGAAGAAGACACTTCAACATTTCACCATGATGTCCTATTTACTAGACTCATTGATGACATCCACCTATATTCTTGGTGTTAAGAATTGGTCCTCCCACAACAGAATCACCATCTCATATTATTAATCCAATATTTATGTCTTCAAATATAGGGATGATATACAATTCATCTATGACTATATATATCCCATACTATTCTAGAGCATCATATGATATTCCATGCTTAGGGTGTACCCTCTTGTTAAAAGATATGTTGATCTCATGAGAGTAATTTATTTTTATCTAGAATACACTATCCTTTGGATTGAGGGTGCAATGACCCAACCATTTAGTTTGCCTATTTACATTCCCTTTAAGTTAGCTAAACAAAAAATTGTGTAACAAATTTCTCATGGAATTGATAACACTTGCAGAGAGAAGAGGAAGGGAATTATGCATCCCTTTCCATTTTTGATTGGGATAACCTTGATTAGGGACTGGAATCAATTGGACATTGTGTCTAGATAGAGGGATGCCTTCTTATTTTATAAGGATGATCTAAAATAATGGGTCCTAAACAATAAATTGGTCCCTCATGAGCACATGGTTGGTCCTTATGATCATTTCTATACTAAAACTACAAACTTTGAAGAGGTCCTTGCTAGATGAAGACAACATGATTTCAATCTTTAGCATAGATTACAAAGAGAGGATAATCCAGCTAGATAAAGATGGAAAATGAACCCATTATAGTATAATTTGTCTCCCTCCACTTCAAGTGCACCTCCAAGTCAACCACCACAACCACCACTCTAAACTCAAGAAATAGGTGAAAAAAGACTAGAATAAAGGCTAGATGAAGGCCCTTCATCATCAACCCAGCCTCTAGGACCATCTCCCCCAGTATAGCACATTGCTATGATTGCCTTAGAACCATATGAAATAGTGGATGAGCTATTCAATGAACTTGAAGAAACTTATGGATCTGACTAAGAAGTTGAGGAAGCCATAGCTAAAATGGCTCAAATTGAAGGATCCCAAATAGCTAGGGAAAAAAGGGGAAATAAGTGGCATTGGACTTGATCCCTGCCACTCAAAAGAATAGAGAAGCTGAGATGGCTCTTGTTCCTAGGTCCTCCAAAAGACCAAAGGTAACATGGATCCATCCCACCAGTGAAGTTAACCTATTCAATGATGAATTCCCAATACATAGACCTATTATCCTAGACTAGTTCATATATGGGAAATTCCAAAAGGTTCCATTCCACTCTCATTCATGGGTAATCACTAGCACTTCACGGGTGGTCAGCCATGATAATATTTAACTCTAGATCAAGGAGATCATTAAGGAGCAAGAAGAGGGGAGAATTATTAAGGCTACAAAAGAAAGTGGTAAGAAGATGAAATATCAAGGAGTATCAAGTAGAACTGGGATTGAAACCCCATAAGTAGCCAAACTCTTTGAGCTAATAGACACTATCATATATAACCTATATACAATAGGGTTTGAGAGGGTGACAACTAAGAAAGCTACCATTGGCACTGAGGAATTCAATTTTCAAAAATTGGAACCTTTTTTAGGCCTAAATCCTATCTAAGGGTAGGTAGTAGGGGAGCATCCCATCCATTAGGAAGATGTAGCTAGTTTAGAGGTGGCACAATCAATAATGAACTTGGTTGGAATCCAAGGAATGAAATAAAGGATCACCAACATAGAGAAAGAAAAGCAAGATTTAGAGGCTCAAGTCCTACTTTCAATCCCTAAAGATATAGTGGCATTGTTAAATAAGTCCTTGGACAATTTTGAAGGGTTGAAAGCCTTGAAATCTAGATCAATTATATTGGCCCATAAATTTGAGAAGGAACAAACATTAATTTCTTAGTGGCAAAACTATATAGATCAGGTTGTTGAATTGATCAATATCCATAACACCAAGCAAGTCCAAGGCATCAAGATCATCAAGTTGAAACACTTGCATGCCCTCCTAGGAGTCATGGAGGACACAAATATTAAACTTAAGTAGCTAGTGTGACAATGTTAGTAGCCTTTTAGAGGAGGATAAAGGATTTATGGAAAGGATGGGGGAGCTCTTGAAGGACTTATTAAGAAGACCATCTAGAACTAGTGCCACAGGCCTAATAGAAGATGATTATTTCAAATAGATGGTTTGTCAACACATCTAGAGCATAAAAAACAACCAAGACTAGGATACCAAAGACAATTAGAAAGTCCTTGGTATCATCATCACATCTGAAAGATAGATTGCAAAAGCCAAAGGCATTAAGGAAATCAAGACCAAGAGTGACAAGGAATTTGACACATTAGCAAATCATGAAGCGGATTTTTTGATGAAGCCTGCCATAGATTTTGAGCTCATCAATGAACAATACACTAAGGCAAAGAACATCCTTAGAGAGAGACCTAAGGGTCCCACCAATGTAGCATAAAAGAATATTCTTTTGTAAAATATATGCTATTATTTAGCATACATTTATCCTTTGTTAAAATTAGCATGAAAACCTTTGGTATTATATCTTTTTATTAAGTACAATTATCCTAATTTGCATGTGGATATTTTGAGGGAGTTAACTGGTAAACCACCTATGCTTCCTATAAATAGGCAAGGGTTACCATTTTGTAGAGGAGAATTTTTGAGTAGTTGAATACCAAGAGCCTTTAATACAACTAAAGAATTCTAAAAGGATTGTCTAAATAGTGTGTTAAAGCTAATGTTATCTCTCAATTGTAGGTGAATATCTTAGATGTGAATTATTCTTTGAGTTTTTTGAACTATATTTTCTATCACAAGGCTATTAATATGTACTATGTTAAATTAGCTAAAAGTTCTTGGGTTTACTTCGTTATATTTTACTTTGGATTTGAATGTGCTTATGCTATTCATGTTGTAGTAGTAAAATATTTAAAGTAAATCTGGTTCTCACTTGTGATCTTCATAATTCCTTTGGATCTTGACTGATTTTATAATGAAATTTGTGTTTAAACTATATTGCATCATAAATTGGTTTACACATGTTCAAATTAATAAGGAAATTTGTCATCATGTCTAAGATGGAAGCCTATAATTACATTTTATTTTATGCCTTATTGTATCTTTTCTTTATTTTTTTTATCGAGATGCACTTTAGTTTAAAAATCATTGTCAAATAACAATTTAGATTACCTTGTAGATCAATAAATATCACAAAGATATAAATACAGGACCCTGGTGGCTCCCAACCACTAAATCAAATAAATATTGTGGACAACTTTCACACTCTGCTTCTATTTCACCATAGACATCCCAAAATTCTCAAAAACCACAACTCATGCCTTGGACTTTCATAGCCATAAAATGAGAAGTGTTCATCAACACTAAGAGCACATATGAGGCAATTAAAAGCATCAACACGACCTCATCAAAGAAAACCAACAATCATCCAAACAAAAAATATCAAACAAACTTTTCTAACCAATCAATTTTATCACCCTTACCAATGTTATCAATCCAACCTACCTTACTTACATTTTCACCTTATCAACCTTATCAATTCCATCAAATCTAACTAATAACTATCAACCTACCCTATTGAACCAACCAAACTTTTTAAAACACCCAACCATATCAAATCTACCCACCATATCAACCATGCCAAAACAATCAAATACCTCAACCTTATCCAACCTCTCAAACAAACCTACCTTATCTACCTTCTCAAACCAACCAAAATTTTCAAACCCATTGATCTTATCAAACCAGCCAACCTCATCAAATAAAACCAATAACTATCAACCAAATTTTTCCAAGCCACCAACCTTTTCAAACATACCCAACCCATCAAATCACTAAAATTTGTCAAATCAACCAAACTTAATTAACCAACCAGCTTCATCAAACCAACTAATTAGCTCATAGCCTCAAGATCTTTTAGTGCACCCTCTTCCTAGGTAGTATACTCTAGTGGGGGAATCATATGCCTCAATCCTTGACAAAATTTTAGAGGATCCTATCATTAGACTTCCTCTAATCAAACCCATTAATCATTCTATTACAAAGCCCATTTGGTTTATAGAGAATGAGTTTTGTATGTATCATCATAAAAATGGTCATGTGGTAGAGAGATGTTAGTCTTTTAAGATGATCATCTATAACATTATTAACCAAAATGAGGTCCCAAAGGATAGCCTCTACATTTTTCCCAACTTAGCCTTGAATGTCTTCAAAAAATTAATCATTGGACCTTTTTTTACACCCATTATTATGCAAATCAATAACCAAAGCCCTCAAAGAAATGAGGCCCATCCATTAGATTTAGTCCTTAGTGAACATATGAACAAGGAAACTATAATCAAAACTCTAATAAATTTACCTATTGACCAAGTGCAACCCTCACAACTTCTTTCAACATCCATCATCACTAAGGAAGAATCAACCTTAACCAATACACTTGTTTACCAAGTGGACCCTTATCAACTTTCCTTTGAAACTAAAATTAAGGAAACCAACCTACCTCTTCCACTTCAAATTTTAGTTGATCAACCTCCAACCAACCTACCTCTTCCACTTCCTCAAAAGGTGGAATCACCCCCTACAACCCTACCTATTCCACCTACCCTTTTGGTGGAACCAATCAAAGCTACCTTACCTCTTCCACCTACCCTTTTAATGGAGTGAACCCAAGATCAAAACACCTTGCCTATAACTAATCCAACCTCACTTCAAACCAACCCAAATCCAACCTCAACTAAAATCAAACCCATTCAATTCCTCCATAATCTCCTTGGTTTCATCTATCTAATGACATTATCTTTGGTTAGATTCCCTTTTGAATAGGGTCAAATCTTTTTCACCTTACCTTACCAAAAAAACCAAACAAACAAGAAAACCCAACCAACAAGATGAATCAACCACCCATCCTTCCTCCCTCAACCAATAAAACTAACCTCTAAACCAAATCAATCAACCCTGATTAACCCAAATTTTGATCCAATCATAAGCAACTTATCTATCAACCCTAACCAACATTAACCCTTCATTTGAGATTTCTTAAATCTTGGATACCCATTTATAAAAGCTACCCACATCTCACCTAAGCTCCATTATTAGGAAAATATAACACTCTTGTCCAACCCACTTTTATTTCAAGATGATGCTCCCAACATCATTTTTAGACCCCAACCCTACCCAAATCTGACCCAACAATGTTTCTCTCACCATAGCACCATAAGGGAGATCCTGCCTACACCACTGCCTACAACTTGAACTCTACACCAAATAAAAACTAACAACTAACAACCCTTGGGAGGTGAATGAATTCATATTCATTCCTCCTAAACCCTCTTTACTAACCAACATCCTCACCATACATGGAAAATGTAACTGAGGGAACTCTCCTTCCAAAAGGCTTTGATCATTTTTCATTTTCCAACCTCACCTTCAACAACTTCACCCATAAATTGAGCCTTAAACTCTTTCCCTTTTTCCCTCAACCCAATCTCACCTATGATCAACCCAACCTCACCTATGATTAACCCAACCTCACTTATGACCAAACCAACCCTTGGCACCTATGATCAACTCAACTTACCTATAACCAAACCAACCTCACCTATAACCAATCAAATCTCAATTACCACCAAACCAACCTTAAACTTAAACCAACCTTGACCTTAACCCAACCTTTAACCTCAAACGTAAGCAATCCTTCAATGCCAACAATACCTTTTATACCTATTTTTTTCAAAACCTTGACTAATAACAGTCTCTATTAAGTTATCACTGGTCTGCGCTTAGACTTATTTTACCTTTCAAATCTTGACTATCACCAATCTTTGATGAATCATCACCAATCTACTACTAACCATGGGAAGTCACTACCAAAACCTTACCTGAAACCTTGCCTTTTTAATACCTTTCATACAACTAACTAGCAAACCAACCCAAACTAATACCAAAACCTACCTAACCAACCAACATTGTCGTTAACCAAAATCTAATCACCATCACATGACAAACCCTACCTTTTTACTCTATTTATCTAACATATTTTCCATGCCTAATCAAGTGTCAAAAATTATTTGGGGGACCTTTATCTTTTGATTATCTCAAACCATTCACCTGGGTAAAAAATATCTAGCATTGTAGATTTCTCCCTTGAAAGATAGATGCCCAAAACTACCAAATATTCCTTAAAAAGGTAAACTCCACCCTTGAAGGATAACTATCACACATAAACAAATCCAAAGCTTAGACCACTCCCTTATAGGATGGTTAAGCCAAATATTTGTCAAGCAAGCAATCACTTGGAATCTTCCCACATCGATCAACTTCCCAAACCCATCAAATAAAAACATAATAAAACCCTAAAGTCAAAAGTCACAAACAAAGCAATCCCAAGAAAGCTTCAACCTGATTTCATACAACATTTGTAGACTTCCCACCTTGATCAGTCTACACTAAACTTATAGCACAAACTTGTCTATAATGGTTCTTAGATCACCTACAAGAGTTACAAGTGATCCTTACAAGAATTTTACACTACCATTCATCCACCTACCATTCATCTCCACCTTTTACCCTTTACCAAATCAAGGGATTTTGAGCTTAGTTGACACTACGTGATCAAGCTACTTCTTTTAACTAATGAACTAGCACTAATTAAATTCATGAAAGGGTCTTATGCTATTAAGCCCACCCATCTTTCCATTATGGTCTTTTTAAATTGAAACAGTTTAACCTCCTTCTATTTATATGACCACTTGAGAAGATGTTTATCTTCCATCTTTGAGTAATTGAAACCCCAATCACCTAATTTGCACCATTTGACCAAATGGGGAAACCAATTTAAACACCACCCAACCAAACCTTTTCAAATAAACATAACATTACCATAACAATACATATATCAGGGAATACCTTTTTATCTACTATAATGCACCTATTAGAGAGCACCTTAATCTCCACCAACCAACCAAACAATCAACTAAACCAATTAAATTGAACTTGTTCTTTTTGGCCCACCTTTCACACTTTTTGAGACCAAATCTTACCTTAGTCATTTTGATTACATACCTACCTTGCCATATTTGACAACTTTGTGATACCTTTTATGCCCAACCATTTAGGTACCTCAGAGCATGATCCTTTATGGTCTCAACACCTACAACTATTTTTATTCTTAGGATCACATCCTCTCTTGGATACCTAAGAACATATTGACCTTGTCTAGGAGAATTGCATTTATGAGTGCAACCATAATCACCATGCCTAAATGCAATCACCTATTCCACTTATCATTTATCCTTCTAGTACCCAATTTTTTTTACCAACTACCTCAACTATGGTAACTTAGTCTATGTGTGATCTATGATATGACACTTAGTTGTATTTATGTGCCTATTTATGCTTAAATGCCCAACCAACCAAACCAACCTTCTCAGCCACCTATCCAACTTATCAAACCTATAAACTAATCTATGTTCTTAGGGTCACTCACTTTTTGGACCCTTTATAACATGAAAACCATTTGCATGCTAATTTGAGTTTATAAGTACCCCCATATCAGATATGCCTAATATTATGGCCTGGTTCACTTGTCACTTGTCCTCCTTGTAGCAAACTATTTTACTAATCCATCCATCTTACCCATTTTGTCATCTACTTATCAAACCCACACCCAAATCCATTTTACAACATCAATTCTTGGTTTGAGGGGGAACACTTCCTCCCATACTTGGGGCATTCAACCTTATAGAAACCTTTCATTTTTGTTTTATACCTTGCTGATATAAACTACATAATAAAAAGGGGTAAAATGTAGACACTAGAAAATCATACACTATAGTTTTAGATGTCACACTGACCCTTAAACCACCCCTTGACCCCCTTGGGACCATTTCCTAATAATTTACCCCACCAGTCATTAGTGGAAATGGTTAAATCTAGCCAATTTTGAATATGTCCCCTTGAATATGTGTGACGATCAACCCTCAACCAGCTTTGATATTCAACCCTTAACCACATGCGATGGTTAACACTTGATCATTGTTAATGGTCACCTATTGACCATTGAAATTCAGCACTTGATCACATGTGATGGTCAGCCCTCAACCATCAGTGATGGTCATCTATCAACCACTAATGGTCATCCCTCGACTACTGATGGTTTGACCCTAACCACCTTAGGAGTTAGCTAGAACTCAAACTCTAGCTAAATTTTTTATTTATAATTTGATTCAGCATTCACATGATCAATTCATGATTAGGATAAATTTAAATAGCTTGATGAAATTTTTGTTTCACCACTCCCTTTCCTCTATATTAAGAGAGGAAGAGGAGGTACAAAGGGAGAACTTTTGGGGGGAATTAAAGGCAAGAAGAATAAGGAGGAAAGTTTAGGATATTAAAAAGCTTCCTAGCTCCAAGACTTATTCAAACTATTAATCACAATTTAAGTATATTATTTTTGTTTTAAATTTTATTTATTTAGTTTCAATGGTTTTGCAAATCCATACATTACCTCTTCCACTAGAAGACCCTTTGACCATTCTCAACCACCTGAGTACCAAACCTCTAACTTTTATACCTCTAAGGATATCTCTTTCCCTAATGACCATTAACCAACCTCCATCAATCTATAGAACCATTTTGTAACCAACACAGCCTATTCTATTTAGAATCAATAATATGTCTAAACCCACAGTGATTATTGATGGTCACCCTTGACCATAAAAGTCACATATCGATCAATGATGATCATCCCTTGATCGCTACTAATGGTACCTATCAACTATCAAAAATCAAACCCTCAAATATGTATGATAGTCAACCCTTGACCACCATTGATGGTCACCTATCAATCATCAACCATTATCCCTCAATTGCATGTGATGGTCAACCCTCAACCACTATCGATGATCAACTGTCAACCATCGATGGTTAACGTTAACCACTGATGGTCACTATGTAAATCATTTTAATAAAAATAAAAAACTTTAAACACCTTCCAACCTTAACTAAAAACCTTATTTCTTCACCCCTATCACTGTACAAAGTTAAGAACAATATTCTGACCACACCTTGATAGTTTAACATTTCTTTTAATGTTATTTTGTAAAAATGCATTATTTCTTGAAAAGTTTTTTTTTATTGAGTAATTTTAGCTTATGTTATGAAAATTCTCTTATCAGTAACTTTATTAACATTAACTTGTCTTAAAAGGTGGATTGATAGCCTCTAAATAAGCCATGTACTTATTAAATCTAGCTTTTTAGGCAATCCACCTACCTAACTAATCAACCATTTTCTTAGTGATTTCTTATCTACAAGTCATCCTCCCAAGATTAAGAGGAGCATCTATAATCATCTAGATCATAGAGTGAAAACCAAATCTAGGTTCTACTAACCTCAACCTTATTTTAAGTTTTACAACTTTCTTCTTAAAAGTTAAAGCAAAATTTTAGTGAAACATATTTAGCCTAAAGATATTTAAAACCTAGTGAGTGTGAGAGAACCACGTCACCCACACTATCAAACTGGTGAGGTTAGATGATAATATCAAGTCCAACTTGAAAACTTGGCAATATGTAGTGATGTGATCACCTCAACCATACCAAAAAATGAACCAACTATTGTAGTAAATTGATTTAATATAGTCCATAAAAGTCCCACTAGTGGGTTGTGATAATATTTAAAAATGTTCTAAAATATGAAACTGATTTAGATTCTATAATATTAGGCATAAATTTCATAGCATATGCACCTTAAATATGTCTCATGTTGAAACTATGTATAACAATGGTCCTAATGTATAAAATTATACCACAACTATGAATTTGAATCATATAACTATGTGCTTTGGCCAATTCATAAAAACTATGTAAAAATGAAGAAAATGCTTCCAAATCATGCCCCATTATATGTGGATAATTTTAGAAATTGATAAATGTACCAATGTGGATAACATGTTTCCAAAACATGCCTCCATTATAATTTGGAGATGTTAAATACTGAATATGTGTGTAGAACATGATTTTGAAGCATTCCCACATTAAATATAAAAATTATGAATGTGTGGTAGTCATGCCCATATGAAATGTCCTGACTAAGTATGAAAAATGATATAAGTATCACATATTAAATAAGTGTGGATAACATGCTTCCAAATCATGTGCTCATTGAATTTGGAAACTGTGCCAAGTGTAAATAACATGCCTCTATGACATTCCCCCACTAATATTCCCCTATTTGAGGTGAGATAAATATAGGAGGTAGTAATTACTGCTATGACCCTAATTTTCATCCTAGATAAGTTAAGTAGGCCTTCTCAAATTTTGGATAACATGGAACTATCTTTTACTATAGACAAGTTACTACAAGAGATAGATCTCTAGGTTTGAAAGGGATAACTTCCTTGATCTATCTTTTAGGCTTACACTACACTAGGCTAACTGATATTGGGGTTGGAAATGGAAGAAGGAAACATGAATCAATCTAAACTAATGAAGGTGATACACCAAATATAAGTTCACAAAACACACTTGCATATGCACTAAGAAAGAAGACTACTAAAACTAACCTCAACTATATGTCCTTCTAGCATAAGTATTTATCATTGAGGTAGATTGATATGCATATCCAAAGATAGTTTAAAATAAGGTCTAATATTAGACACTACTAGTCTCTCTCACACTTCAAGACACACTTAACAAACACATACACTTAATGAGACCTATTAGAAGAGATATCACTCACACAAAACATGCCATAGCAAAATGGACTTAAGGAGAAGACATTCATCACTTGTCAAACACATAAAACATTTGAAACACTTAGGCAAGAGATTGAAAATAATAAATCAAATTCAAAAAATTTATTCAAATTCAAATCAAGATGTCAAACTAGTAAGGTGTCATCATACTAATTGTGGATCCATTAAAAATCTAAAAAGGCTTGCATATATTGAGCATAGGAGAGGGGAGAGAAGAAGAGAAGTGTAAGGGTCACAATGGAAATTTTTAAGACTTGGAAAAAAATTAAAATTCAAGAGAATGAGTTAAAAAAGAGGTTATAAATTTGTCTTGAACATGTGTCAATCTAAAACATAGCATCTTCCTCAAGTTATCATAGAGTTATTCATTGTCTTACTTGAAATTGCCTTGATAATGAATAATCCACTTGACTCTCTAAAATTTAAATAGGAGTCATTTACACATATCCTATAACATGATAATATGGAAATAAGATTAGTGCATGGCTTTGTATGCTTCTCCAACTGATGATCTTCCTCTTGACACTTATGTTTCACTATTTGTAGTCACTCATTATAGCTCTAGAATTTAATCTTCACATTTGTCACATAAGTGACTTGGATTTGGCTAAGAAATCTCATTACATGAATGTGTCAAATTTTTTCAACACCTCTTTATCCTTTGGTCTATCAAGTATAACTCAAAATATTCAATGTCACTCTTCTCACTATCACACTTAGGTAGACACTTTGCCTTCTCACTATCCTATTTAGACTACCTACAATGAGTGTTCTAGTAGAGAGGTTTCCATTATTAACTTAGGTGATAATTTTATGTGAATAATTTAAACAAGTCCCTACACTTCTTCTAAAATGGCTTTCATCTATCCACTCCTTTCTACACATATGAAACACCTCAATTCCTATAAAATAAATTGAATTAGGCTTTTCATACAAGTGATGGTACAAAATAACTGAGTGTCAAATATCTTAAGGGATTTATATACATTTATAAATCATATTTTATGTCATATTATCCCTCATTGATGTATTCACATTCATTTCTTCTCCACTAGGTTTGTGCAAGGGTTTTAGGATGGTTTTGAGTGGTCTAGATTCTTAACAATGATTCATAAAGTCTAGATGCTCAACCTAAAAAAAAATCCCCTAAGATAAATTTTAGACCACATTAAACTATTTATATCTTCTTGAGACACCATGCATATCATTCATATAGATATTAGTAAATAAATTTGGCTCTCAAGCTCCTGTATTGCATTCTTAACACCCCTGAAACATGTTTAGGCCAAAATGACTAGTATTATGTTGTTATATGAAAATTTATGGTTCCTAAAAACCTTTTAATCTCCAATTAAATCTCTAAAAGTGTTTGGAAGGTTCTCATTATCATATGAATAAAGCTATGCACCTAAGGGTTTAGGCATAGTTCTAAGCCTAATTGGGCTAGACTATGTATTTTAGTTTGTGACTACCTGTGAGAGTTTACATTGACTATGTGTGATATTCTAAACTTATTAATATTAAAATTAACCTTTAAAATCATTCTAAAATAATTACAAGACTCCTCATTCATCTTTTCAACATTCAAACATTAAGTTTTTAGGTTGAAGTGCTCAGAGAGTGCCTCTAGTCTGAGATAAAATAGAGGTCACCTCCCATGTTTGTATAGACTAGAGGAGTCAATGGGGATATTTTTTAGGTCATGGGGACCTCTGTGAAAATTTTCAATACTGTATTATATACGTGTGTGTGTGTGTGTGTGTGTGTGTGTGTGTGTGTGTGTGTGTGTGTGTGTGTGTGTGTGTGTGTGTGTGTGTGTGTGTGTGTGTGTGTGTGTGTGTGTGTGTGCGCGCACGCGTGTGTGTGTTTCTCAACACCTCAAATCCTCTAGACTAGCTTTTAGGTCTGATGACTATGCACAAAATTTTAGTTAGGCATGTGAACCTTGAGTTATGACTATATGCTGAGGTTATTAATTATTTTAAACACTTTGTAATGTGTCATTACCACTATGAGATTGGTTTTAACATGGTCCATCCATCATACAACTCATCTTACCTTCTCAAACTTGCACTATCTATTTACTTAGGTTAGTCTGTAGACTATGTTGACTGTATGTGTGTATTAAAGAATTCAAAATGTTCTTAAAGGTGCTCATTTATGTTTGAGTACTATGTTTTCACCCTTATGATTCATCATGAGGTCATTAATACCATATCAAACCCATATAATCTCATATCATGCCTTAAAACCATGTTATCATCAATATATATTATAATTCACTAGTTATCATTACAGTGTTCTAGGTTCATTTGGCTTAAAAGTACTATAATCACTAAGTGTATTGGATCTAATGAGATTTTGAATAAGTTGAAAATCCAATCTATCAGCAGTTTCTCTTGTTTAAACAACCTCATTCTATGTTCATATGGTATCTCTAGGTCTTGGCCATAAGGAGGAAACCATTAGACTCACATAGATCTCATTTATCTTCATCAATAGAATGACATTGTGAATGACCAAAATCCCCTTTTAGACAAGTAAGTAATCTCATTTAGCAAATTTATTCAATTTTGGTTATAGATGATTGTCTAGAAGGTTGAATATGACTATGTACAAAACCTTTTAAGTTTTTAGACCAATCTCTAAAGCCTCTCACTAAATTCTTAGTGACTCTAAGGGTTCAAAAATTCATGAACCTCTCTGTTTAGGGAAAAACTCTTAGCTTGATTATAGGTCACTTGTTAAGAAATTTGACTATGTGTAAGATTTTTTAGGCTTATTATATCTTTTCTATCACTTTTCAAACTTCCAATGGTTCTGCCTCATGTAACTATTGAAGTCCTCAACATAATTTTAATGTCTTGAAATGTTTAATCCTATCACTCATTCACTATATGAGGTGAACTTTTATTACTTGATTGTATCAAATGTCCAAGACCCTGCATTCTATCAATGGTCCTTTTGAGACCAAAATTTTAGATGGATAATATGATCAAAAAAATTCTTCGAGGTTGGAAATAAAATGTTAGCCTTGATTTGTAGCTACTCATAAAAGGGTAAGCTCTGCAACTGATGAGATATTGTTCTAGAAAACATTGTTCTGTAAACTTCATTAAAGCATAAGGAGATGTTTTTTTCTATTCCTTTATAACCACATGTGAAAAATAGGTTTAAAAAACATAAAAAGGATAAAAATGATCTCTTAACCTACATACACCAATTGGTTCATAAAAACTAATGCAAAAAATGAGAGAAATTGAGGTGTTGGGGTTAGGCAAGCAGTTTGAAGGCATCAACAATCTTAAATATTTTTCATAGAGTATGGACCAAAAAGATAAAAAATATTAACATGAAATGGAAGTACAAAGGGACTAATTCCATCCATCAAGTGCATTCACACCAACTCTTTTTCTCTTATCCATACTAATAGAAAATTGGTGACCTGTTTAACCTTGTCCAAGAGAGTGATGAGAAAGATGGATCAGTTTTTGGAAATTTTGGATCTATTTAAGCTTATTAAGCCTTAAAAATACTTTTGGGGATTTGAATAGACCTCCCTAAACCATCACATGTTTCAAATAGGTTGTCCTTGTATGTACAACTGCCTAAAATTGCTTATTTTATAGTGATCTCCTTATTTCCATGTTGAACATACATTTTTCTAGTTTCAAACTAACTCCTAATGTTATTATGACAAGTGGTACATTATATTACATCTTGACACTTTTACATTGTGATAGTAAATTGTACAATTCATAGAAAATGTTACAAAAGGTGGTAAAAAGCTATTAAGACAAGTGTATAAATATGACAAAGATGAAACATATTGTGTGACCTCCAAAATGTAACTAGACCTATCTTAGGACCATTTTAGCCATTTTATGACTTAGAATAATATATGAAAGATTTGAATATGCAAGGGTTTTTGACCAAATTTGACCTAGGTCAAATTTTGTCAACATTTTGGCAATTTCTTAGGGATAACACGCCTTCCATGCTAAGGACCAATTTCCTTCTCCTATCATTGGGAAATGAAATCAATTATACACTAAATTTGACATTTATAAGCCTATTAAAGGACACAAAAACACACCAAACATATAAAAAAGGAAACAAAGACTCAAAACAAGATAATGACACACTTGTGCTCTCATGAACACTTAGGTAAAACACACACAACATAAGCAAAAACACATACTTATACTAGTATGTACAAGACCTCAAAATAGTTGAGGTTAAATGCATATTCTTAATTTATTCAACTAGGGTCAAATACAATGATTCTTACATCACTATTTCTCCATGAAAATAATATATCATATGAGGCATATTTGTCAATGAACACTTGTTTGTGGAGATAGTCAAGTGACTTACCATATTTGGATATTCTATTGACTGCAAGTGTGTCATTTGTAACTCTCAATAATATTACATTTATCCCACTTGGAGGTTTATTTGGCTTTTTAGCTTTATTATAATTTTTTATGCTCACTTGACAATCTTCAATCTGATCATTGGAGATCATCAAAGCTTTCTTAACTTCAAGTGCCTTTGAAACATGACTTGATTGTTGTTATAAGTCATTAAGACTATCTGCCTTGTGCTCATCATATACTTATTGGTGTACCAAGGTTATTTATTTCCTAGTAGAGACATAAAACTTATAGTTTTTCTTAATGGGAACATAGTTGACCTTAACATCAAATCTATATTATTTTTGAAAATTTGTAGATCTGCTCAACTCCTCAAATTCCTAAACTATGGAATTGAACTATTGCCACATATCATCTACCTCCTCTTGAGGTTCATGCTCATGATTTTTTTCTTAATTGTAAATAAAAAATGGTTGATCATAAGGACTATCATGTTTTTCCTTAGTTGGGATATCAATATCATCACCCATGTGTACAAGATAATTTTCCCATACAACTTGCTCTAGAATGTTATCAAGATCTACCTCAAGATTTCCATCACAATCTTCATGAAGTATGTAAGTACCAAGTCCTATTTTTTCAAGTCCACCTTGCTTAGCTCCCCACTCATTAAGATACAAATAAGATATGCCATTAAGGATTTTTAAATCTTCATGATCACTAAGGTAATCATCTTATTTAATAACATTGTAATTCATGTTACAAGTATAAGGCACATATAGCTCTACATGAAAACTAGAAAGAGGTTTTGATTTGATTCTCAATTTTTCATCAAATCTAATCTTAAATCCCATATAGGACTAGTCTAAAGTAATATAACCTCCAATTTTCTCTATGAACTCTCTTGACAAATAAAGTGCAAAATGAGGAGGCACATTTACCACTACAACATCTTGAGAAATGGTGAAGGTGGGACAAGCATGAATAATAATTTGAAAACATTTGATTATGTCAATGGTATTGGAAGCTGACCCATCCAATTGTATCACTCCATTTTCATGAGGCTCATACTTCAAGTTCAAATTATCAGCTACTTGCTTGGTCATGAAACAAGTTCTAGATCCATTATGGATAAGACAATTGTGTACCAAAGCATCTCCAATGATGATGGATAAATAGAATGGAGTAAGTTTGTCTACCTTTTTAATATTGTTTGACTATCCTTCATTAAGCTTCAAATTATTTTTCAAGGCTACCTCTCTCCCACTAGGCTATTTGGTTGCCAAACTGAGTTTGGATAGCTCCTTTTGAATTAGGTCTACTTTTCCAAGTATTGTTAATGTATCCTAAATTGATACTATCACATGAGACCTTGTCATCTTCTCTATAATGGTAGTGAAAGAAACACTAACATTTTCTTGTCCACTATGAATAATGGTGATGCCTACACCTTAAGAATTTTGAGGTATGAAAATACTTCTAAAATTCTGATCTCTTTGAGCTACTAGTGTATTTGGAATTGCATTAGACATACCTACCTTTAGGATGTTTGAACATTCATTGATTGACCATTATCATCCCCTTGAACTTTTTCAACTTCCTTTCTCTTACTCTTTATGTTTATAGCTATAGGTTTTACCTCTATGCTTTATTTCCATTGATAATTTACATCACATGAATCATTTTTTTACCAATTGGCCAATACAAATCCCACTTGAACACTATTCCAATTGATTTCTCCTCCATTTTATACCTCATCTTAAGTCATAGTTGACATAGTTTCTAAACTTTCTATAAAGGCTTGATTGAAGGACTCATTGACATAGGAAGATGGATCATAAGGTTGATCACATGAAGCTTGACTATCATGCTCTTGGTCAAGGTTATTTTTATTAGGCACTAATTCTATTGAAGTGGAAGGAGTCTTGGAGTTGTAACCATTATAAGCTTTTGATTAAACTAGTTATCCTTGACCTTGAGTTTTGACCTTAGAAAGGTGGTCTATTGCCGTGATAGTTAGGGTAGGACTGATTAGGTTGATAATGTATTTTTAAAGGATTTACTTGATGTTGTTGGATAATCCTCTTTAGACCCAAGATATTTTTCTCCATATCTCTCATCTTGTCTATGTCATTAGTATTGCTTGGTTACTAGGGGTAGCAAATTTATGTTTAGGTATAAGAATGGGAGTAACAATAGGTGTAAGGTTTGAAAATCAAGAAATAAACACATGGGAGGTCTTGGGGGAATATTTTGATCCTACATCAAATAATTCTCTACACTAATGGCCACTTCATAGGAATTAGGCAAAGTGTTACCTCTCATAGATTGTATCATCATTGAAATGTCACTATCAAAAGATTTAAGATAGTAAAGGAAATCATGGTGAGATGTGGGTCTTACCAAGATTGAGATTTTATCCCATGTTTTTTGAAATATTATGTTGAAGTATTGAATAAATTTTTAAGGTTCTCTCCTTATCCTAGTCAATTGTTTAGTTAATGACAATTTGTCACTCTTGTCCTCAAATATTCTTCTCAATGCATCTCCAAACTCATCCCATGTGGTGAACTATTTAGTTTCCAATGTTACATACTAGTCAAGATATCATCCTTTGAAGGATACAACCAATAATATAATTCTATGCTCTCATCAATGATGTGATGTATATTGAAAAAATTAACAATGTTTTTAATATGTTCAATAGGGGTAATGGTAGTTTCACCAGTATATGATGGAACAATTTTGAGGGTAAATATGGGGATGCCATCATAATGGGTAAGTCATAGAGGACTATAAACATTGAAATAAATAAAAGGATGGTTTATTTCCATGGTGGCTTTAGGAATTTGTAAGAATGGGTTAATCAAGAACTTTCTTATAGGTTTGTGAGCAAGGTATGAATTCTTTAGGTAAGTATGGGTGTTTTCAAGTTTACTTGTTTTGTATGAATAATGAGGAAGATATTGAAACTCAAAAGGAATGAATTTGTTGAGATACCTTGTGTTCAATTTAGGCATGAAAGAGTGCACTAGTCTGCAACCAAGATTGAAATGTTGAATTCACCAGATACAATAGGAAATGGATTGTTATAGTTCTTTATTGTCAAGACCAGCATCCACCTTGAAAAATATTATTGAACTTCATATCCCATTGGGCATGCCAATTTTTTTATGACCCATATTTTCAACCTATATAATTCAAGTATAACTTCTCAAATTTGGAATAACATGAAACTATCTCTTATTATAGACAAGATACTACAAGAGATAGGTTTCTCGTTTGAAAGGGCTAGCTCCCTTGATATATGTTTTAGGCTCACACTACACTAAGATAATCACTATTGGGGGTGAAAAGGGAATAATTAAAAATAAATTAAGATAAAATAATTAATGTGATACACCAAATATAAGTCCACAAAACACACTTGCATATGCACTAAGAAAGAAGACTACTACAACTAATGTCAATTGTATATCATTATAACATAATTTTTTCTCATAGAGGTAGATTTATATTCATATTTAGAGGTGGGTGAAAATAAGGTATGATACTAGACACTAATATTATTTATCACACTTCAATACAAACTTAAGAAACACATACACTTTATGAGACCTATTAGAAGAGATACCACTCACACAAAACATGTAAGAGTGGAATGAAAGAAAAGAGAAGACATTCATCACTTGTCAACCACATAAATCACTTGAAAAACTTAGGAAATATATTATATATACTTAATTAACTTCAAAAAAATTATTTTAATTCAAATTAATATGTCAAACCAATAGGGCTTCTCCATACTAATTGTGGATCTATTACAAATCCAAAAGGCTTGCATATATAGAGCATAAGAGAGGAGAGAGAAGAAGAGAAGTGGAAGGGCCACAAATCCAAGTTTAAAGAATTGTAAAAAATTTAAAAATAAAGATAATAAGTTGGAAAAGAAGTTAGGAATTTGTTTTGAACATGTGTCAATCTGAAACATATCATCTCCTCAAGTTAGTGTAGAGATCTTCATTATCTTACTTGAAACTTCCTTAGCGATGAATAATCCACTTGATTATCAAAATTTTACATAGGAGTCATTGAAACATATCCTTTGACATGATAATATTTAAATAAATTTAATGCATGTCCTTGTACGCTTCTCCAACTGATGATCTTCCTCTTAACACTTGTGTTTCACTATTTGTATTCACTCATTAGCTCTCTAGGCTTTAATATTTACATTTATCACTTAAGTGACTTGATGTTTTAAAATAAATATCATTGAAATAATTTTGGAAATATATTAAAAATATATTTGTCCTCTGGTCTATCAAATAGACCTCAAAAAATTCAATGTCACTCTTCTCACTATCACACATAGGTAGTCACTTTGCCTTCTCATTGTCCTATTCAAATTGCCTAGAATGACTAGTATATAAATGATGTTTCTAAGATTAAATGAGGCTATAATGGTATTTAATTAATTAAAATAAGTTACTAAACAACTTAAATAATAAATTTCATCTATCCATTCCTTTTTGTACATGCAGAACACCTTAATTCCTACAAAATAAACTGAATTAGACATGTTCGTACAAGTGATGGTATGGAATAACTAAGTTTCAAAGATATTTAGGGATAAATATAAATTTAAAAATAATATTTTAGGTCATATTACACCTTATATATTCATTCCCATTCATTTCTTCTCCATTGGTTTTGTACAAGGGTTTTGAGTAGTCTAGCTTTTTAGCAATGATTCATAAAATCTACATACTTAACCTCAAAAAAAATTCCATTGAGATGAAGTGTAAGATCCCCTTAAAATATTATTATATAATTTATATACCATTCATATTATCTATAAAAATATGAATAAATTAAGTCATCTCTTGAGCTCATATACTACATTCTGGAGACCCCTTAAGCAAGTTTAGGCCAAAATGACTAATCCTATGTTTTTCTATGCAAAATAATGGTTCTTACCAACCTTTTACTCTACCAAAAATATATATAAAATATTTTTTAAGGTTATGATGTTCATATGAATCAAGCTATCCACCTGATGGTTTAGGCCTTATTCTAAGCCTAATAGGCCTAAACTATGTATTTGAGCTTATGACTTCCTGTGAGAGTTTTCATTGACTATGGGGTATCTTCTACCATTATTAATATTAATATAAACCTTTAAAATCATTTTATATTGATTTAAAGACTCCTAATTCATCTTTTCAACACTCAAACACTAATTTTGCAAGCTATATTGATCAGGGAGTGCCTCTGGTCTGAGATAAAATAAAGGGCACCTCCCATGTTTTTACATCCTACATGAGTATATGGGGATATTGTTTAGGCCATGGGGACCCCATGTGAAAATTTTAAATACTTGATTATATCTTTGTAAGTCTCAAAACCTCAAATCTTCCATACCAGCTTTTAGGTCTAATGACTGTGCATAAAATTTTGGTTGGTCATGAGAACCCTGAGTTATGACTGTGGGTTGAGGTTATTAATTCTTGTAAAACATTATGAATGTGTCATTACCACTATGAGAGTTGTTTAAACATGTTCCATACATCATACACCTCTACTTACCTTCTCAAACCTATACTCTCCATTTACTCAGGCTAGTCCATAGACTATGTTGACTGTAGGTTTGCATTAGAGAATTCATAAGGTTCTTGTAGGTGCTCATTTATGCTTGAGTATTGTGTTTTCACCATTATTATTCATCATGAGGTCATTAATACCATATCAAACTTGGATAATCTCACATCATGATTTATAACCATGCTCTCATCAATAAACTATAGTAAATTAGTTGCAATTTCAGTGTTCCAAATTCATTTGGCTTAAAAGCACTATAATTATTGAGTGTCTCTAACAAGATTTTGACTAATTTTAAAAACCAATCTATAATCAATTTATTTTATTCAAATAAATTCTTTCTATTTTCATATGCTATCTCTAGGTCTAGTCCATAACCAAGAAACCATTAGACTCACTTAGATCTCATTTACCTTCATCAACAGAATGACATTGTGAATGAGAAAAAACCCCTTTTGGAGAAGTTAAGCTAAGTCATCTCATTTAGTAACTTTATTCAATGTTAGTTATAGATGACTATCTAAAAGGTTGAGTATGACTGTATATATAACCTTTTAGGTTTTTATACCAATATATAAAACCTCTCACCAAATTCTTAGTGATTATGAGGGTTCAAAAACTCATTAACCTCTTTGTTTAGGGCAAAACTCTCACTTTGACTGTAGTTCACTTGTCAAGAAATCTAATTATGTGTAAGATTTTTTGGGCTTATTAGATCTATTATTACACTTTTCAAACTTCCATTGGTTCTACCTCATGTTACTATTAAAGTCTTAAACACATTTTCAATATCTATGAATGTTAAAACCTATCACTCATTCACTAACTGAGGTGCACTTTTAGTATTTGACTGTATCAAATGTCTAAGACCCTGCATTCCATTAATGATCCATTTGAGACCAAAATTTTAGATGGATAATATGATATACCATACTCTATGAGGTTTGCAACAAAATTTTAGGCTTGACCTAGAGCTACTCACATAAGGGTAAGTTTTGCAACTGATGAGACACTATTCTAGCAAACATTGTTCCATAGACTTCATTGAAGCATAATGAGATGTTTCTGATTATTTCTTCATAACCACATGTGAAAAATAGTTTATAAATAACATTAAAAGGATTAACATGATATTTTTACCTATATACACCAATTGTTTCAAAAAAACCAATGCAAAAGATGAGAAAAATTGAGGTGTTGGGGTTATCCAAGCAATTTAAAGGCATCAAGAATCTTAAATATTATTTATAGAATATAGATCACCAAATTGGAAAATATTATCATAAAATGTAACTAAAAATGGATTAATTACATCCACAAATTTCATTTAGACCAAATCTTTTTCTCCTGTCTTTACTAACATAAAACCACTGACCTGTTTAACCTTGTCCAAGAGAGTGATGAGAGAGGTGGACTAGTTTTTGGCATTTTAAGACCTTTTAAAGCTTATTAAGCCTTGAAAATACTTGTGGGGATATAGATATACCTCCATTAAACCTCACACATGTCAGATAAGTTATCCTTATCGGTATAACTACCTAAAATTACCTATTTTATATTGATCTCCTTCTTTCCACATTCAACTTGCATTTTACAATTTCAAACTAACTCCTAACATTCTTATGATAAGTGGTACATTATATTGCATCTTTAACCTTTTAAATTTTTATAGGAAATCATAAAATTCAAAGAAAATGACCCAAAAGGTGGTAAAAAAAACTAATAAGACAAGAGTACAAATATGACAAAGATGAAACATATTGTGTGACCTTCAAAATGTAACTAGACCTGTTTAGGACCATGTTGACCATTTTATGAATTATCAGACTATATTAAAAAATTTAAAATGCAAGGTTTTTTGACAAAATTTGACCTAGGTTAAATTTAGCCAATAGTTAACTCACCTCAAAAGGAGAAGATAATTGTATAATCTATGAATATAACTATGTAGCATTTATAAGGATCATGTCTTATTAAATATAACATTGAAGTGCATAAAAACAATGTGATCAAATTAAGGACTAATATGCATGATAAGGATCATGAAAATATATAGATATTAATATTAAAACATCTAAAAATAAATCAAGTACACACACAAAAACACTCAAAATCAAGTCAAAAGGTAGTGGTCCAAGAAGACTGCAAACAAGGGACATGTTCAAATTTTGAAAAATCAAAGGGGGATGAATTATTCAAATTTACAAAAAAGTAAGGATGACATATTCAAATTCCCATACAAAAAGTAATGAAAGTGTGCATAGGAATGGGTATCACAAGCAAAGGATCATATTTAAATGCTCAAAAAAGAAATGTAATAGTAAGGCAAGACACTCAAGTAAGTACATAAAGGAAATCATAAGAAACCAACATAAACATGTCATAGGAGCCTATGGATCGAATGTGTTTGGAAAAAATGTCAAGTGTATAGCATATCAAGTAGCCTATGTAAGATATAATCATGGATAAAAGGCATGTGTAAGTACATATGTAAACTCAAACATGATAATGAAATGTATTCATCGAAACATATAACCTATGTGTGTCAAGTTCAAATAAGTGGATGCCCCCAATGTCGTCATGACATAAGTATAAGGAAGGTCCAAGATCCGAAATAAGAATAGATAATTTATTTATGTATGCATGTATCACACTCAAGTATAAGTGTTACACACATGTATATGTAGAATTAACTGAGTATGCCATCCATAAACATGAAACTAACACATAGATGCCAAGGAACCCATAGAATGTGTAGGTGGCAAAAATATTTTTTGATTTTTTTGATTTTTTGGTATTTTTGGAATATTTTACGAGACTGCTCTATGATCTCATCTAATGGATGGTCATAGGTATCTCCCCCTATTCAATATTTAAAAACCTTAAAATGGGTCTTTAACATTGTTTTTATCATGATTGGATAGGTTGAAAAGGTATATATCATGTTCCTCCTCACATTTTTCATGTGTAGTATAAGTAATGAGTAATGCTATAATTTAGAATATTTATTTATTTTATTCTTTTTGGGAGTTAGGTTTTTAATTCTTAAGAAAATAAAGGTTTGAGTAAATGTAAATTAGTAATTAATGCGTCTCAATTATCCTATTGATTTGTGTAAATAGATATGTATTTTACCTTTTCTAAAAATAGCAAGAAGTGTAATGAAATCAAACTTAGCTTATTCTATTCTGAATCAGATGATGTAGGGTCTAGAAATTACTATGCAGGGATGACAAGCTATCATAAATAGGACCCAAAACACTATTTATAGATTGGATAGGAGTGCCAAACATAAGAAACCATGATACTTGGCACTGTAGTCCACTTTTAGTGTTATTGTCCACTTCTGACACTATTGTCCTGGTGGTCTGGCTTTTTTGGGTTCTAC
Organism: Torreya grandis; assembly: GCA_037957365.1. NCBI lineage: Eukaryota > Viridiplantae > Streptophyta > Pinopsida > Cupressales > Taxaceae > Torreya > Torreya grandis. The sequence continues at coordinate 1,350,585 of JARHVA010004388.1, forward strand.
TTGGTAGGCCTGTGACACCTTGGTAGTGAAATATTAAATCTTAGGTCTATGTAGAGATTATTGTATATCTGATTCAATCATAAAACCCCTTAGGAGCTCTTGGTACTTAAACTTGAGTATCAAGCTTTAGAAAGAGAGGAGGGGTTAGTGTGTAAAGGATATGCTAGATGCAATTCACACCTTATGTGTGGGCATGCTACCTACATACCAGTACTTCAAAGAGGGATCAAGCTAATGTATTTATCCCTTTTGAAGTGCTTGGTACAATTATGTGAAGTATACAACTAGATGTGAAGTGGTAATGTACTTTGGATGACTAGGGGCTAGTATGAGTGTTTGAATAGGCTTGAATTGGTCTTGAAAGGCTGTATATAGAGATTAGAAAAGAGTGCTTGTGTGTACTTACTTGTATTCTTGCTTGTTTCTTGTGAATGAGTGCCAACCCTTCTAAATTGGAATTTAATTTCCTTAGATAGGGATACTAATGATCATGGGTTAGATGAGCTTGCATTAGGATGATAGGGGAAAAGATAAGGATTCAAGAAAATATGACTGTTTGAGGTTAAATTTAACTTGGACAATAGCACCAGTAATATTACACCCTTGAGTTCCATCACTCATATCTAATTTGGGCACTATTTTCTTAGGAAGGTAAGACCTAGGGGGATGGATCTGGGTCTGAGAGAGTTACATAGGTCTCAAAAAGCTACTTTGGGAAGCTATGAGTGACTAAGAATCAATGAAAGTCTAGCTGAGAAGGGTTGAGTGAGCAAGAAAGAGGACCTATAGGCTGGGTGTTATTAGCCATGCCTAAGTCATCTAATTTTTCATTTTATATGATTACATTTGCCCCTCCCTTATTCTAGTGATGTAGCAAAGTAAAATACTAGGATAAAGGATAAATAGAAAGCATACCTAAACTTACCTGTAAGAGAAAAGCTCATGAAGTTGTGTGATGGTGGATGTGCATAGAGAAAGCACATTGTGATGTGTGAATATAAAAATAAAAACATTAAGTATATTAGTTATTACTAGATATGCTATATCTAAAATAAAAATGTACAAAAACTGAGCAAAAGCAGAGAGAGGAATGAATACACCTCATTGAGTATGTGAATCAATACAAAACATGTTATGATGCTAGATTATGTTGAGTATGTGTTAAATCAAGATTAATATCATGAATGAAACTAAGTGTTCAATTACCCAAAATATGGCCCGATAATTCAAATGTTGGCCCTTTAACTCCATCATTACCAACTGTATGAAGTTATTGAATCATTCATGTGCTAATCGATGCCTAGACTATGTGTCCAATCCCTCTAAATAGGTGGCTCAAGAATAAAAAGGATAGCCATTTCACTCCATCATTTCCCCATGAAGTGAAACTATGAAGTGATATTGGTATAGAATATATTTCATATGAGATGGCTCATGGAGCCCATGAATGTGTTGTAAATCTGACAATATGACATGGATAGTTGAATGTGTGCTGGAAACTAGGCCACTCTTGGCCATTTCAAAAGATGGAGATTAGGCTTGTATGAAAGCCACTATAAAACTAATATAATAAGCTTATATGAAATCCAACTCAAGAAATCAGGTACTCAGAAATATATACTTGTATGAAAGTTTGACTTGAATGTAATGCCAACTACCTATAGATGGAGTAAGGCATGCAATTGTTGAGAATGCCTAGAATAAACTAAACTTGGAAATAAAAGAAGATAAATGTGCCATGAACATTACCCCTAATCACTAATTTCTATAGCATGGATTCTAATCTTGGAATTTATGCCAACTACCTATTCTAAATTGAAAGTGAGAACCATCATGCTACACATGATAACCCCCTATATCTAAGAAAATAAAAGAAGATCAATGTGCAGTGCACATTACCCCTAATCACTGATGTCTGGAACATGCATTATAATCTTGGAATTTATTCCAAATACCTATTATAAATTGAAAGTGAGAATGATCATGCTACACATGATAACCCCTATATCTAAGAAAACTATTCTAAAACGCCTAAATTTGAAGGATCTAAAAGTGCAAAAAAATGTCCCTAAACTAACCTTTTTGCTTGTTTATGGAAACCTTGAGTGTTTTCATACTTGGATAGGGGCACCAAAATATGGACACCCCTATTTTTAGTGATACTATTTATTTTTGGTACTATTGTTTAGTTTCAAAATTGACTGTTGATCTAAGATTGCTCCTATTTTTTTACTCTAATTTGACTAGTTTGATGTCTAGATTATGTGTTGACTATTTTGAATGTTTTTGTTTTGATTGCTATGAGGTTTTATCTATATGACAAATCCCCTATTTTATTCCCCCTCTTTTGATATATATATATATATATATATATATATATATATATATATATATATATATATATATATATATATATATATATATATATATTCATATTAACACACTTATAGGGCTATTTTCTTCTAAGTGTAGTCATTGTAGGTTTATAATTATTACCCTCAAAAGAGGGGGAATAAAATAGGGGATTTTTCATAGAGATAAAACCTCCTAGAAATCAAAACAACAACATTCAAAATAGTTAGCACATAATCTAGACATCAAACTAGTCAAATTAGAGTAAAAAAATAAGAGCAGTCTCAGATCAACAGTCAGTTTTGACACTGAACAATAGTACCAAAAATAAATAGTATCACCAAAAATAGGGGTGTCCATAGTTTGGTGCCCCTATCCAGGTATAAAAATACTCAAGGTTTCCATAAACAAGCAAATAGGTGTGTTAATATGAATATATATATATATATATATATATATATATATATATATGATATAAAATTTTATATTTGACAATATGTTTCAAGATATATCAATGTTTGTATTGATATATAATTTTAGATCAACAAGGGTATGTGTAGATAGATATAATAATGTGAAAGAATGCACAAAGTACTAAACTAGAATTTGAAATGTTAATTGTTAGTTATTAGTTGGAGGGATGGAGCATGATGTCCATCATATCATCCAATAAATCAAAAAATGCATGACATAGATCATGACATTACACATATTTAACAGGCAACAAGAAAACAAGCAACAAGGAAGAAGCAAAAATCAATAAGCATAGTAGATGGGCCAAGGGATCATACAAACAAGGGACATGGGCACATGTCACTAAAACTAGAAACAAGCATGGAAGGCATGTTCAAATTCCACATACACATACAAGCGAAATAAGCAAAGTTGGCACATAGGACACAGGCACATAGAGGAGTATAAACAAAGGACATTGGCAAATGTCCTAAGTCAAACACATTAAATAGAAGCAAAGGACACTGGAAAATGTCCTAAGCCATAAGTAGGAGACAAGCTATAATTGAAAAGCACAATCACACAAACTATGCTAAGCAAGGAATGAAATCAAGAGTAAGAAATAAAAGATAAAAATGCATCTAACTAATGAAATAAAATGTGAAATTATGCAAAACATGTGTACTACAAGACTAGGTATATGCTAAGAAATACACGAGTACTAGGTGCTAATGAAACATCAATGTAGTAATCTATGTAATCTAGTAATTAATGTGCATCAATATGATAATTTAGAGTGTGTAGTGTAAGAATGACATAACCTAGATGGTGTAGTCATGTAGAAAATGCCCTTAGTGGGTGTGTATATCAATGTGTGTCTTGAATGTAGAATGTAGGAATGACCCCTCTATGGGTAGAATGAAGCAATCAAGTATCTAGATGTCACTGGACACACTCAAAGAAGATCAAGTGAAACATGGTAATGTATAAAATGGACATACAATGGCATGAACCAACAAATGTATTTCCTAATATGATAGTAGTGATGTAAAGCATGGATGATGGATACAATTGAAATATTTTTGGCATTTTTGATTTTTTTTTAAAATATTTAAACTATGTTTAGGAAGAACTAATAAGAAATGATACTAACTAATGAGTCTCAGGTGAGACTCCCTATCATGGTGTCCTAAGTCAAACAACTGAATCATGCATGATCATGAGGCACGAGTGTATGACTAAGATTATGAAGTTAAAATGTGTGTATGTTGTAACTACTCTAAAATCTCTAAAGTGGAAGCCAAATGTGGGGTCCCCCTATAACTATGAGAAGTATATACAACTATAGGGCTCTTAAGGACCCATATAAAAGTAGGAGAAGGTACTCATTGAATAAGTGCTCTTTGTGTAGTTGTATGAGATCTCAATTTAACTAATCTAGGTGTGAATATTGTCACTAAAATCCATATAGAATATTAAAGCTATGGGGGTGTATGAACCATTTGTACTGGTGATGGATTATATAACTATGGCTGAACCTAAATTGAAACTAGAATAAAAGTTGGAGGAGAAGCTAAAACTAGTGGAAGAACTAAATCTGGTGACTAAAGTTGGTAGATGGCTCTAAAGTGGGGAGTGGTGACTCATAAGTAACTATATCGACTACAATAACCTGTTTAGTGGGAATGAACTTCAAGATATGTGAACTATATAAGGTACTACCTTGAGTTTTTGAATCCATGGTCAACCAAGTAGTATGTCAAAAATTCCTATGTTGGGAACTATAGTGAATGGTGTAGCCACATGTGTAGGACTAACCTTTAATGGAAGTACTATCCCACCCAATAAACTTTGAAAATTCCCATTGAACCCACTGATAACTATATCATTCAAAGTGATATCCTACTCTTAATAATCCAAATGTTGTAGTAGTATGAAGTTTTATATATTAAGAATGTAACCATTGTCAATGATTACACTATGGATAGGCTGATTATGGATATGTGCTCTGATAAAAAGTGTATTTTACACTTTATCATCCTCCATAATCTCCTAATCTAAAATATATATTGAAGGCCTAGATGGAACTATAGACTCATACACACCTATCATACCCCTCAAAGTATGTGTCTCAACTGAAGATGACTGGTATGTAGCTGCTGGAGGATGTGTATGGTATGTATGATGAACACCTAATGTGTCCTCTTTATCTTGTTTTGAATGTTGTTGAAATGGATCTAAAAATATTTTCAAAGCCTTATCTTGTGTTGGCTTTATCTTTAGAGGCTCAGTTGAAGTGCCTAGATCAAGTACATTATCATCTATCAAATCCCATATCTTATGTCATAAATTGATGCATTTATTTGTAGTGTGGCATGGTACCTTATGAAAATCACAAAATGCATGATGATCATATCCCCATGGAAGAGGATTTTCTAGATATACTTCTCTAATAGGTGGGAGAGTGATGATGTTACATTCTAATAACTATTGTATAACTCTGGCTAGAGAAATTGGTAAATTAGTAAATTCACATTGATGAGGTGCTAATAAAACCACACGTTGAGTGGGATCTAAATCTTCATTGACAATTAGTTGATTTTGATTCTTGTTATCACTGATTTTGAACTTGTATAGGACTTTTCTATTACTCTTGAATGTTGTCTCTGGAGTACTTGAATACTTGAGTTTTTCCATTGAGATTAACTTGACTTCTCTTCTCTTAAGTGTATGGTATAATTTGGTGAAGGAAGAGAATATTTTGAACATAATGGATTCATGCAATGCTAGTAGAAGGCTCTATTTGAATATGTCCTATAGCTCTTTATCAACCATGGGGATTGTTATCTAGAATAGTCTTGTATCTAATAAAATAATCCTTGAGAGGCTCATTTGACCTTTGTTTCTTTTTGTGAAATCTATGCATATGAGACCTTATCACCAATGTTGATACTGAAATGTGTTAAGAATATGTCTGCCAAAGGATTGAATGTCATGACCGACTAATTTGGTAGACTATAAAACCATTGTAAAGCATAATCCTTTAGGCTCCATGTAAAAAGTTTGGTAAGTATCCAATCATTGGGTACATAATCCAAACATGATACATGAAAATCTCTAAAATGTGTCTCTAGATCACCCTTGCCTTCATAAAGAGTAATATTATGTTAAACAAATCCTTGTGGCAAGGGTATAGAAGCAATGTGACATGTCAATGGTGTATGTAGAAGAGCAAAATAATCCAATACCTATGTAGGTCTAGAAACACTGTGCTCAAGATGTTGCACCTTAGATTGAAGAGATAAGATCTCTTGCACAAGGGATACTACATTAGGAGATACGGATGTACTAGCTACAACTAGTGGCATAAAATAAGGTTGGGGTACTTAGGGGCTTATTGACACATAGTTTCCCCTGTAGTGTCATTAATAAGTGGATTATTTATGGTATGAGAAGATTGTCCATTGGTTAATTTTTTTAGTTCTTGTAAACTTATAATCATGTCATATTGCATATCCCTATGTTTGGTTAAGAGTTCTTGAAGTTCTCCTTTATCAGTTTCATCAAAACTGGTATATTGGGCCATTGGTAAAGTAGGAAAGCAATTGGAAATATGTTTAAAGATTTTGTAATATGTTATAATAGACCAAGTGCCAAAAAGGGAAATTACTAAATTTAAGAAATACAAAGTCCAAAAAAAATAGTAATTTGGAATTTTTGCAAAAAGGATATTGAGCTATCAAACAAGGAAGGTGATACCGCAAGAAGCAAAGAGATGATAGTATATGTAAATAAGGATTTTTCAAGAATGCTTGTGCCAAATACTGTGAATGTTTAATTTTTGAATTTATTATCTTTGTTTGATATGCAACTAAATTTACATAAAATAATGTGAAAAGTAATGTAAAATAATTGAGAATGTATTTGATGCAACTAGGGTTTTGAATGAATTTTTCCAAAATTAGTGTAGTAATTTGAAAAATTTATAGAAAATTTGTAGTTTAAATTTTGAAAAATTGGGGAAAAATCTAAAAATAATTCTAAAATTAGCATTATATTTTTCCCAGTGTTTTGATGCAAAAAGGACCTAGTATGTGCAAACTAGGGTTTGAAATAAATATGTGAGATTTTTGAAATGAATTGATAGATTTATAAATTTTAAATTCTATAAAAATTAGGAAATTATAGAAAAAAATTAGATATAATTATCCCTAGGATTTTTAGGATTTTTATGCAAAAATTTGAAGTAAGTCAAGTTCACCAAATGTTTTATTCTTTTTGGGAATTAGGTGTTTAATTCCTAAGCAAATAAAGGTATGATTAAATGTAAATTAGTAATTAATATGTCTTAATTAACCTACTAGTTTGCGTAAATAGATATATATTTTACCTTTTCTAAAAATAGTAAGAAGTGTAAAAAAATCAAACTTAGCTTATTCTAGGCTAAAATAGATGATGTAGCGTCTGGAAATTACTATGCAAGAAAGGCAGACTATCACAAATAGGGCCCAAATTTTTTTTTATAAATTGGATAGGAGTGCCAAACTTAGGACACCCTAATACTTATAACTTTAGTCCACTTTCAGTGCTATTTTCCACTTCTAATGTTGTTGTCCTGATGGCCTAGCTTTTCAAGGTTCTACTTGGTAGGCCTGTGACACCTTGGTAATGAAATATTGAAGATCAGTTTTGTGTAGAGCTTGTTATACATCTGATTCAATCTTAAAAATTCTTAGGAGCTCTTAATACTTGAACTTGAGTAGAAATATTAGGAAAGAGATGAAGGGTTAGTGTGTAAAGGATATGTTGGATGCATTTTACACCCCATGTGTGGGCACACTGCCTACATACCAATACTCTGAAGAGGGATCAAGCTAATGTAGTTCTCCCATTTAAGGTTTTTGGTGTAATTGTGTGATGTATGAAACTAGATGTGAAGACATAATTTACTTTGGATGACTAGGGACTGGTATGAGTGCTTGAATAGGCTTGAATTGGTCTTGAAAGGTTGTATGCAGAGAATAGGGAAGAGTGCTTGAGTGTACTTTCTTGTATTATTGTTTATTTCCTATGAATGAGTGTCAACCCTTCTAAATGGAAATTGAATGGCCTTATATATAGAAACTAATGATCATGGGTTAGATGATCTTGCATTAGGTTAATAGGGGAAAAGATAAGGAGTTGGGAAAATCTAACCATTTGAGGCTAAAGTAAACTTAGACAACAATGTCAAAAACAAGACATCCTTGAGTTTTGGTACTCATATCCAATTTAGGTGTTACTGTGTTAGGAGAGTGAGACCTAGGCAGATAGATTTGGGTCTAAGAGAGCTACTTGGGTCTCAAAAATCTAAGTCTTAGAAGCTGCGCATGACTGGGAATTAGTGAAAGTCTAGCTAAGAAGGGTTGAGTGAGTAATAAAGAGGAGCTATAGGTTGGGTACTATTATCCATGCCTAAGTCATCCAATTTCTCATTTTATATGATTACAATATTAATTTTCCTTCATGAGGAATGAAAATACATTTCTAATTTGGATCAAGGTTTGCTTCCATTTGGTATAGCCAGAGAGTTCCTAGTGTAAATGTATAAGGATATGTGGTGGGCATAAACCAAACCCTTGTTTGAATTAATTTAGGACCACACAAAATTGGTATTAATATTTTTCCTAAGGAGTCTTTCTAAATGACCTTCTTTTACAAGTCTCGTAGACAAAACCAAGCTATTAAAAATGCTTTATATGGAAATTTATTTTTGTTTGTGTAGGATCAATATGGTTATGAAAAAAATAAGCATCACACATGAATAAGGTGATTATCAAATTATGTTTTTATAGACACTTATTAATTTTTCATGAACCTAATTCCTTTGGATGACAATCAATCATAATCATTTTATCATTAATGAGATCTTAGATCTTATGTTTCAACATAAACATATGTTCGTAGAATGCCCTAATCCCTAATGATAATGAAAATAAGAATTCACATTATATCATTTAGGTAGAGGTCTAATCAAATCAACCTCTATAGGATGAGGTATAGATATAAGTTGACATTCTAGTAACTATTGGAGTAATGAAGCTAGGGACTTAGGTAAATGTGAGAACTATCCCTATGATAATTTAGATAGAATAATTTGGTTAGGTTCTTGTACTAGTGTATCAATTTTAGACACATATTTAGAGGATTTTGGTTTAGGATTATCTATAGTTTGGATCATTCAATAATGTTTGAAGGAATTAGGATTCACTGGACATGTGTAAATAAATCATCGATGAATAAATTTTATGCATGTGTGCAATGTAGAGGGAACCACATACATCTTATTTATCCAAGGCCATCCCAAAAGAAATCTATAGTTAAAATCATTTGGCATAACTTGGTATAAAGTGGGAAATGTATGGGGACCCACATTAATATTAAATGTTATTCATCCCAATATGCATCATGAAATATTATCAAATCCCTCAATTCTCATATTAGATGGTTACCATCTAAAGATCCAATACTAATTAAGGAAAGAAATAATAATTTGTAAATATTGAGTCCTAAACCATTGTTAAAAAAAACTCATTTTATCACTTTTTTAAAAATTCACACTTGGATGTAGTGTGGAAAACAAATATTTATAAGATGTTGAGGTTGTAAACCCTCCTTTCAAATGATATATTATGCACGGTCCATTTTATAAAATTAAAGAAAGAATACACATATGGTGGTTTGACATTACAAGGGAGTAGGTTCATACACAATGCATCCAAAATGACATTATTATAAGGGTTATATGGCACAAGAAATATAAGAGTGAGGTTTTGGTAGTGCTATCCTTAGACTTGGTGGTAACATGACCTAGGGAGGATGAGTGTTTCATGCAATCTCTTTGGCATTTTATAGTGATAGGTAAAAGCTCATTGCAAACATTATATTAATAGGGAGTATGCAGGAATGTAGGTTTTAAATCCCTTATGGATCAAATGGATTGAACCAGGAATGAGATATAACAAAACATAGAAACTATAAGGTAATGGACAATGAAATAATTTATAGAGATATCCATAAAAAATATAATTACAAAATTATAATAATCGAAGATCAACACTAACAAAATAAAAAAAAAATTAATTTTTCCTAGGGTTTGATGTTTAAAGATTGAGTTCAACAAATATTTATCCCTAAAATTGATCTAAGAGTCCTACCTTTGGGTATATAGGGTTAATAATATAGAATTGATAATACACAATGGTGACAATCAGATCTACAGTAGGCCAATTGGGTGATAAACTCAGTTATAAACATAAAACTAAATTTATTATGTTAAGAAGAGGTTAAATATAGAAAGTACATCTAATATTTGTGTGGAAATGATAAATAATCTATATACTTAAATGTTTTTGATTCTAACATAGTGTTGGATCTAGAATAGGCATAAATTAGTCTACAAGATGATTTAGGAATAATTATTAGATTATAAATCTAACACTTCTGGAGATCTGAACACTAACTTTAGCCTGGGATAGTTGCATCAATGCTAGTATCTAGGTTAGACATAAGTTTTCTATATGGAATAATTATTGGAAAAGGATGTGACCACTGAGATGCTTTTGGTTTTGACTTCACCTTCACTCTGGTAAATGTAGATCTAGGTCATAGACTATAACTCCTCATGAAATGTCAGAACCCTATTTATTCATCTTCATAGTGACCTTGGGGGAAAATGGGTTAGTGGGCACATAGTGTTGAGTTGACCCCAAATACCCCTCTATCAGTGAGCATTGCCTTATACTAATGTAGTTCTCCCCTATGTGTTGGATTGTGTGTGAATCATGAAATATGTGGAAATAAAGTACAACTATGACTTAAATTATAACTTAGAAAATTAGGCTCTTGGGATGATATTTTAGTACTCCATACCTATATATGTGTTGTACCTATGACTGGTATTGAAATAGGGAAGCTTTGTTCAATTTAATTCTTGATAGAGTGATTTTGATAAGTTGCCTTGGTCTCTCTTGGTATTTTTCTAGGTGAGGAATGAATGAGGGTTGATATTCTATTTATATCAACCCCTTTAGATAAGTAACTCACATTAAATCACTTAGGCTAACCATTAGGATATGTTTCATTTTAAAATAGATGACTTTATGGCACTAGACACTTATGTCAGGTTAGAATACTAACATTGATACTAGTGTCTATCTTAAATGTTAGTGCATAGGTAGAAATAAAGGAGTTACAAAATTAGAACTTGTAAGAGTGGAAGATAAATACATTTTAAACATTATGGGCAAGATATAAGGCATGGGTTATCAACATAAGATTTATCAAACTAAGAGATAGGCCAAGGGGTATAAGATAGAGTAGTTTCAAGACTTTCAAAAATAATAAAGGTCCAAAACTAAGAGATACAAGACTGAGGTGATATATAATCCATAAATATCATATACAGTGGCACATAATCAGTAGCCTTTCTAGCTTAGTGAATATATGAAGTGCAAACCCTCTTTTAATTTTCTTACTACTCTTGAAGACCTCACAAAATGAAATGACATAAACCTTGATGTTTACCAATGTTAGTATATTATGGTAATGTTCAAGGCCTTACTTATCTATTACATAAGTACACAATTAGGAACATTTACCATTTTTTAGAAATATGAAAATTATTGGTATGCAAGAAGTTAAGATATCTGGTTTTCTCCATCATAATGAAACACAAATTATTTATCTTGGGGCCCTTTGTAAGAATACCATGCATGACCCTATGCATGGTGGGATCATCACTCTTTTAACTCAAGAGCTTTCTCAAAACATTATTTCTTGGGTATTTAACCCAACTCATCATATTTTTTGGACTTTGTTTGAATTTGATAATTTCATCATTGGGTTGGTAAATTTGTATTCCTCTAATGATGCTATGGAATAGACCCTTCTTTAGAGATGGTTGGAAAAATATCTTCAAGATGCTAATTGGATCCATTGTGGGGATTTTAACATGGTCAAATATATCAAAGAGAAGGATAGTAATCTTCCCATGCATTAGTGTGATGGAAAATGAGAGGTATAGATTTAAATGCATAAAAAACTTGGGGTGTTTTATCCAAACCACCACTAGAGTAAATATTTAGAATCTCCCTAGTTTATATGGTCTAATTTTTGACAAGGAGAGGATAAAGTTATTAAACATTTGGACCATGCTCATTTGGCTAAAGAAGATATATATATATATATATATATATATATATATATATATATTTTGTTATTCATGATAGGTTAGTTTTTATTCTATCTAACACCTTATTGTCAAATCATCAACCTATCTACTTTAAAATTGAGTGGTCAGTCTACCCCTCAAGTGAGGCATGTTAAAACCTAGTTCTATCTAAACACTACTCATATTAATCATGATAGAACTATCAGACACATTATTATAATGTGGAATTTGGTTCCTTGGTCCACTAGGTAATCTAGATGGATTTAGTGGTTGATTGATTATCTTGCTCACACTACCACATTTATTCATGATTATGGTAAGCAAGCTTCTATTTTTCACCAACATCTTCATAATGATATCAACCATGAATACCTATATGTTTCACAAGATCTTATGGCCTCTCCTTTAAATGTGACTTTACACAACTAAGAATATCTTTGTTGACACAAGATGCAAATTGACAAATCTTACAAAGATAGAGGAGATCAAATTCAAGATCAAATGCATTGGATAAAAATTGCAAACAAAGTCACCAAGGATGTTTTTCTCTACTTAATTCTAAAATAGTTGTTGATAGAATCAAAGTTGTCAAGCATTTTATAGAATTAAAAAACCCCCTAACATTCTGTAAACTATTATTTACAATTACCATGGTGTTTTCTCAGCTCAACCCAATTATCCTTAGTGTGAAGCTAATCTCACCTAGTGCCTTTAATTATTCCCTTGTAGGATTTTTTATGATCAACAGGTTTCCTAGTATAGGTCACTTACACTCAATGATTTTAAATAAGTAGTTATGCAGATTGATACTGATAAATCCCTAGGCATCAATAGGTTCCACTGTGATATCTATCAGACCTTATGAGATACTGTGGGTCTAGATATTTACAAGGTTTATTCTGAAGCTATGTTGATGAATGCTCTAGGACTTATTATAAATGAAGGTAACATCAAGTTTATTCCCAAGGATGGTAATCTTGAGGTTATTAGTAACTAGAGACCAATTTTATTATAAATGTTTACTATAATATAATTACTAAGGTGTTATCTCTAAGACATAAACATCTCATTCTTTTAACAATTATAAGCAAGAAAATAGGGTCTATCCAACATATATACATCCTTGAAAATGTAATTGTTATTTGGGAAGGCATGGAATGGGTTTAGATATCCAATCAAAAGTCCCTTTTTATAAAGATTAATTTATAGAAGGCTTATGATCGAATTGAGTGGCCTTTTATTTTAGCCATGCTCTAATCTCTTAGATTTGGTCATAGTGTAGAGACCTAAAAAGTGTCTAACCCTTGGTCACTTTCCCCCTTAACCCATTCCTAACAATTAATAATTTAAAATAATTAATTTATTTTGAATTAACCCCCCCTTCTTGGACACATCACCCATGACACCTCGCCTAGGACACCTCACCTTGGACTAATTCTCCTCCTATGACTCACTCAAGATCTATGTATAATTCTTCTAACCTCCTAACAAACTCCCGTGCATATTTAGCACAACCCTCGGCATTCTTCAAAAGATAGGGCACTTGGCGGATAAAAAATGGGCTTGGTGGCTCATTTTGCCCGTTCTAACCCCACCGACGTTGGCCAAGTGTCGATCGACGCTGGCGAAATCACCGACGTCGGTTATAATTAACCAGTCTTTCAAACTCTTTTGAGGATCCGAAATCAAAAATTAGCTAATTCTTGGAAGCAACTGATGAATCTGAATCTTTGACCATCCATCAATTTGCGAGATCTCTCAGTTAAGCCTCTGACTCTCTCTTTCTCAGGTGCAGCAACAGCTTCAGGTTCTCCATCAGCAACAGGTTCTCTATACAAGCTACATCAACAGTAGGTACAGGAATCATCGGTAACACATCTTCCACAAGGCACAGGTAAGTATACTGTCTGTGTTTTTATCCTCTTTTTAGTTATTGCTTTCAAACAATATCTCCTTAGACCAGACTGTTAATCAACCAAGACCCGAATCTTGACTTATCCACCTCCCTATTTCCTTCGTCCTCTATCGGATCATACATTCTGCTCATTTAACCAGACTCTCAAACTCAGACCCTAGACCATTCAACCAAGCCTAAAACTTTGTCCACAGGCCAAAACCCTGATCAGACTCTATCCACAGACTTGCCCAGACTTTGTCTAAAGACCTTTGCCCCGACCGACGCCGGTCACTACCCTAACCGACGTCGGCATACTAACCAACATCGGCACCTTTACCAACCGACGCCGGTAGGCATACCGACGCCGGCGACTGTGATCAATCCGACAGCTTCTTTCAAGTAAGTCTTTGTTTCTCCTTTGCATTTCTATCTTTTATCACTTTTAGTCTTTCATATTCTGCTATTTATCAGACATTTCTTTCTGTTGACTAGTGGGTTTATATCCCTTAAGGAAGTTTTCATACTTCTGGGATCAAGCTTTTGCTAGAAAACCCACCATCTGTCTATTTAACATCTTCTTTTGTCCAAGATTCTTTTCTTTGCAGGTGTCATTCCTCCACAGCCAAAGAGGAGTACTCACAGCGTCTGGATTACGGTGCGCAGACTATATCCAGGTACACAAGCCTTGACCATTCTCTCTTTAGTTTCTTTCTTTTGAAATCTGAAAGCAAAATTTGAATAGAAACATTTTGGAATGCCCGGTGGGACCCCTTTAGGGCCTTCCTTGGGTTCCCTTTCCTTCTTTGTTCATTTAGTTGCATTAGGCTTCTTCCTCTTTACCCCTCCTTTTCTATTAAAAAAAAAAAAATCATAAGCAGGAAATAAAAAGAACTCTTTCTTACTTTTTCTTGCATTTCTAGACTAGTAAAAAAATCATTCTCTTCAACCCTTTCTCCAATTTGTCTTCATTCCAAGATAATATTTCGATTTGGGACTTTAAAACTTACTGCATCCCATTTCTTGCTTTCTTGCATCTTCTAGTCCACACTTAGTAATCAGTAAAATGCATATTGAATAAACTGTAGATCACTTGATGTTACACTACCAGACCACAAGCACTCAATAAAACATCAAACTCACTTGAGACAAGGCCCGACTGGGATTTCATCACCCAGCGGACAACCTTACCCAACTCGGCAATCCTACTTGGATTTCACCACCAAGGGGAAAGCCAACTTTGTTCTCTGGCAGAGTCTAAACTATAGTGAAAGTATATTTTGGCTAAGCAAAACCAGCTAACCACTGGAATCGTGAAGTGAGGGGAGCTTGCTCCTTAGCACCAGGCCTGTACGGAAGCTAATACAGATTTTTGAGCGCCTTAACATACCTGAAACCATCTTTAGATTGCCTATTCTAGGACCCTTCTTACAGCCAACTTCCTCAAATATCATATTAAGGCATAAGCCACATGATCTTAATAAAATTGTTTCTAGGGACTTAACGCTAGGCTCTGTCTGTCATCATCATATTTTCTATTTTTATCTGTCTTTTTTGAGCTGGTAAGGATGTCTTCTCCATTTCCAAAAACTATTTTTCTGAGTTTCTGGAAAACACAGTAACCGACATCGGTCCTGTAACCGACGTCGGCAACTTTTCTCTACTGGCATCGGTCATCTGACCGACATCGGCAGCCTTCTTCACCGACATCAGTTTTTCTACCGACGTCGGTCTCTATCTACTTTTCTTTTTCCAAAAATAGCAAGCATAAAATCCAACTTTCTGACTGTTTAAACATCCATTCTGGTTTTCTGAGACTGACAGAACACAGTTTTATGAAACCTAATCCTTTCTCGCCTTGAATGGTTTTGACACGCAGTCAAACCAAGGCCCTTCTTGACCACGCTAGCCAACAACTGCTTCCACCTTCACCATCTATAACTAGTCCTATAATGGAGTTCAACTCAGAGACTGAAAGAACTCCAACTCGCCCAATCCCACCTCAAATGCCTATCATCCCAGAAGGGGACCAAGACTTTGCACGATTCTTGGACCTTAACGTCAAAGCCTTACAACACTATCTCGCGAATAGCCAAATGTGAGACTCCCTAGGCAACCCAATCTATGGGATGCCGACTTCCTTAGTTGACACAAGAATCACATCAACCGCACTGACCATTCAACCATTAGACAAAACCTCCACCAATAACCCAACCGTGTCTTACCTTCAGAACGTAACCTCTCCATCTAAACCTACTTCCATGGGGGTTCCGATACTCCCTCAACCTCAAGTCACTCAACCAAACCCCACACCTGTCCAAAACCTTCTAGTCTCTATTCCCCCTACTCTTGCACCAATAAATACAAGAGTAACCGTTTACCCGTCAACAAGCGTAGCCACACCTCAACCATCCTTAACGGCCCCTATCCAACATGTGCCAACCAACCCCATAACACAAGTACCCTTGGCTCCAACTTTTGCTCCCATAACCAACTATCCATATGTTGCGTCTATGCAACCATCCACGTCATACGCTCCTCCAAATATCTTTCAAGCACCTTATAATCTAGGGGGCGCTCCACCTACCAATCCATTAGCAGACATCATCAAAATGCTGATGGATAAAATGTCTAGCTTAGAGACTTTCATTTCTGGCTCACGCAATGCTCTCTCATATGAGCAAATTTGCAATGAACCTATTCATCCTTCCATCCCAATTAGACCATACCCCAACTAGTGGGAGCTTCCCAAATTTTCTCGCTTTCAAAGCAAGGAAGACTCACAGCAACACTTACAGGCATTTAGACATGCCTGTTACCTTATCGCCCATGACGACGCATTGCTCTTGCACACATTTCCCATGTCCCTTTCTGGCGCTGCATTTGACTGGTATAGCTCCATTGCTAGCCATTCCCTCTTTACATTTACACAATTGGCTCAGCTCTTTCTTGACCATTTCTCCATTAATATCACCAAAAAGGCCTCGATCACAGACCTTTACACTATCCACCAATTTGAGGATGAATCAGTAGCTGACTTCGTTGCTCGTTGGAGAGGTCTCATCAATCAACTCTCCTTTTCCCTACCTCAAACTGAACTTATTGAACTATTCTCTCAAGCTTGTGCCAAACACATTTCTTCCACTTTAAGGGTTCAGACCTTCCGTACCTTTGACGAAGCCTTCACGATGGCCCATAAACTTGAATTACGTGCCATCGAGGAGAACAAAGTCAAGTTGCGGAGCAAGAACCCCAAATCCAAGACTAATGACTCTTCTTCTTCTAAACCTTCATCGTCAAATCCTAAGTCTAAAACTTTAGCTAATGCTGTGGCCGTTAGACCATCATCCTCTTCATCTAATCAGCCTGAGCCATCAAATCTCAGAGCGCCACCCGTCAATTCTAGCAAAGATACGTGCAAAGACAATATAATCCTCTTGGAGAATCTTACGCATCTATACTGGAAAAACTTGTTAAACAGGGGATTATCAACCTTCCCCAGATTTGACCACCGCCACAATTTGATCCCTCACGCGCCATCCCTGCGTGGTATAGGGAGAATGACTTCTGCAATTTCCACCGTGTCAAAGGTCATGACACGGGAAACTGTAAAACCTTCAAGAACATAGTCTAGGATATGCTTGAAAAGGGAGAGCTCATTCTAGATAATCCCAATGCTCCTCCAAACCAGGGCATCGACATATTCAAGCAACCATTCCCAAACCATCCACCAACCCAAAATAATGTCCAAACCTTAATTAACAACACGCATGAACACGATATTCGAACGGTCAATACGGTCTCGCCCTTCATCACCAACCAACCTCAAGAGGTTAACCCATCTACCAGTCCATCACATGTGGATGAACCTCTTTCCCCGGTCATTTCTCCATCAACTTCTCTCATCTTGGAGGACACTTCAACCTTATCGACACCACTGGTCTCACCATCTTCCTTTCTTCTGCCTATGGAGGACTTGACCTTACCCACTCCTCAACCGCAAGTGGAGGGCACCATAATCCCTGCCCTTTACCCACTCGAGGAGTCACACTCTCCCGTTCCTTCTCCACCAAGAGAAGAACCTGATTCTCCATCTTCCTCGACCAACGACAATCTAGCTATAACTCCCACACACCTTGGGTCCAAAACTATTACCACACCTAACACATCTTCTCAAGGATCCCAACCTCATCCAACATCCTCCCAATCATTTTCCTGACTAGTGGAGAAATTAGAACTTCTCCCTTCAAGGAAAGTGGAGCATCGGGGATTGTGGGAACATCTTAAAGTTCCTCAACATTCTTGTGCCCTTTCATCTCATGCTGCCAATCCTCCCAAGGTAGAATCGTCCAAGACTCCAAACAAAGACCAAACCCCCACTTCTAAACCTGCATCTACCCAATTCAAACCAATCAAGCCACTTGGCATTTGCCCTCTCTCTACCCTCACTCACCCGCAAGTGAAGGTGGACTTGAACCAAACCTCGACCAAAAGTAGTCTTCCAACCAAGTCAAAGAAGACTGCCCGACCACAGCAGCGAACCCCTCCTCCACCGTCAACTTTACCCTCCATCTTAGGTCCTCATCCATCTACCTTAATCGGCGTGCTTCCTACTCTGACTCTTAACCAACACAAATTACCTCCATTACTTCCTTCGCCAACAACAAGTCAACCCCTTCTCAAAAATTTGGCACCTCTCACAAAGAGAGTGCCGTCTTCACCTGTCACCACACCACCAACCCAAAAGGTGGTATGAAAACCTTCTTCAGCATCCCCCAAGCAGAAGTCACCAGCGGATCATGCATCAATAAGTGCGGACCCCTTAGAAGGTTCATACGCTTTGATATTGCACCAAATTTTGCAAACTTCTAGCATTACCCTTCCTTCCATCAAGCCATTCCAACCTCTTGAGTCAAAACCATCTTGGTTCGATGATACAAAGATTTTTTTATACCATCGCACACCAGGACACGATACCGAGACGTGCTATGCCCTCAAGGCAGTCATTCGCCGCTTTATGGAGAAAGACACTCTTCTCCTTGAGGACACTCTTGACCAACCCTCATCACCTTCCCATCCAACCTCATCAACCACATCAACATCTCGCCAACAGACCATAACCCCTTCTTCACCTACTATCTTCGAAATCAACGCCATTCATGTAACCACTAGGTCACAGAAGGACAAGGTGAAAGAAAAAACTGCTATTCCTTGGACCTATCCTTTTGTCCAGGCACCTCAACCACCAAAACCCAAAATTTTCATCTTAGGTGCGTCCCAACCCACTTCTTCAGAGGCAATCACAGAATCTATGATAAAACAACTTCACCAAACGCCTGTGAAGATGACTCTATATGACCTTATCCAAAGCTCCCCCCAACATCGCCAGGCTCTAATCAAAGCCCTACAGGTAGCTGAGGTTCAACCTAAAGACCCTCAACCACTTGCTGCCTTAGTCCATTCTTTATCCTCTGTCGCCTCCATCACTTTTAGTAATTCTGAGATTCCTACCTCTACCGAGGAAGATCAGGACGCCACCCTTTTCATCACAGCCTACGTTGATCAAACCCATATTAAATGAGTTATGATTGACGGCGGTGCTAGCATTAATATCATTTCCTCCCACGCCTTTGACCAATTATCCCTTCCCAAGAATTGCATATCGAAAACTAACGCAATCCTTAGATCATTTAATGACACAACCGCTAACACTATCAACAATCTTGTCCTCCACATCCGCGTTGGTCCACGCACAATCCTAGAGCTCTTCTACATCATTGAAGGAGAATTCCAATACAACATCCTCTTAGGGCAACCCTGGATTCGTGCCATGGCTTGCGTCCCTTCAACACTTCACTGTTGTGTCAAATTTGAACACGACAAACAAGTCCATGTCATTCCCGCTGACCCGTCCCCTTTTAAAACCTGTAACACGACCTATAGCCTAAATGACGTTCTTATCCCACTCAAGGCATCCACCCAAACATCACCTCCATCCGTAGAAGCGTCAACTAGTACGCAAGCAGCAGTTGCCACCATATCATCTTCTCAATTACCAACCAAGGACCCCATGTATGACATCTTCCAAAGACTTTCACTAGGAGAATATCATCTCCTTACTCTAGACATGTTACAGACTCCTCAAGAGTATGGACAACTTCATCAAAACCCAAACTATGACTGTCGGATCGGAATGGTCATTCCTTATGGTCCTCCTAGCCTTCGCACCAATCTCGTCTATGGGGGGCTGGATCAAGTCCCTACTGAATCAAATCCTTCATCCTCGCCTCAAATATTCACATCCGATTTCTCCTTTCTTAGCAATCCCACCTTTGCACATACCTATATTTATAGGTGTGCATGGAAGGGTTTCAGCTTTGGACATTACGAACAAGGCTCCCATCAGCCTGTCGAAACACCCAATGACGATAATGCTAAGAAATGGTATGGACTGGGTTTCCAAGAACCCACTGAGGCTTCCACAAACCTTTCCCCCGAACTAAACATCGACCAATTTCTTCTAGACTCGCCTATTCTTCCATCCTCACCTATGGAGTCGGTGGTTTCCATCCCTCCTAGTTTTTTTTTGCATAAACACCATCCGCTTAGAACCCCTAACCTATCAGCTCAATGGGGTTCCCAAGTCTTTCCCTCTCGTTTATCCCAGCATGATAGACGATGAATCGACAATCATCAACACAGTCCACTGCATAGACGACGATGCCATTCTTACCTATATGGGTGCCGATGATTCTTTCATTTAGGACTCCCTCCCTTTTGAAACACAGGTTATGTTAAATGAATCAACCATCGACATTAACCTTTCATCTTCTGACGTTCCTCAAGTCTTAAAGATTGGTCAGTCTTTAGACACTCAGGAGCAGGCCGACTATACCGCATTTCTCTCAGACAATCACAAAGCCTTTGCCTGGACCTACGCCGATATGCCTGGCATCGACCCTAACATTGCCACTCATAACATTGTCACAAACCCATAGGCTAAGCCTGTTAGGCAAAAGCTTCGCAAAATGCATCCTCATGTTGCACTTCTTGTCAAGGAAGAGCTTTAGTGCCTTCTTTCAGTCTCCTTCATCCAACCCATCGATTATTCGCAGTGGGTCTCTAACATCGTTCCTGTCACCAAGGCGACTGGGGGGATCTGAATCTGCACAGACTATCGTGACCTTAACCTAGCTTGTCCCAAAGACGACTTTCCTCTTCCAAACATCGATCAACTTGTTGATCTTATGGCTGGCCATGAGATGTTATCACTCATGGACGGATTTTCAGGATACAACCAAATCTTGATTGCACCAGAAGATCAGCACAAAACCACCTTCATTACCCCTTGGGGAACTTTCTGCTATTGAGTCATGCCTTTTGGTCTAAAAAATGCAGGCGCCACATATCAGCGTGCCATGACTTACATCTTTCACGATCTCCTCCATAAAATCATGGAGGACTATGTTGATGACCTGCTCGGCAAATCTAAGCTTCGTCGTGACCATTTGACTATCCTCAAAATCATCTTCTCTCGTCTTCTTCATTACCAAGTCTGTCTTAACCCCAAGAAATGTGTCTTTGGGGTCCTCTCAGGAAAGCTCCTGGGATTCATTGTGTCTTTTCATGGCATCGAGATAGATCCTACCAAAATCCGCGCTATCATACAAATGCCACCTCCAACTAATCTCAAGTAACTCCGCAGCCTACAAGGAAAGCTCCAATCCATCCGCCGCTTCATTTCATAGCTTTCTGACCGTTGCCAACCCTTTCATAACCTCCTCAAGAAGGACGTCTCCTTTAAATGGGATAAAGACTGCCAAGAGGCCTTTGACGCCCTCAAACGCTATTTGGTCTCTCCACCAGTCCTTATTCCACCAAAAGATGACCAACCCTTCTACCTCTATATCTCAGCAACCAATCATTCATTAGGTGCCATGATCGTGCATCGAGACGAGCAACACCGTGAGCAAGCAGTCTATTACATAAGCCGAACACTGGTTGACTATGAAACTCGGTATACTCATACTGAGAAACTCTGTTTGGCATTAGTCTTTGCCACTACCAATGTCCGTCATTATCTTCTCAATCACAAAACCTTTGTCATCACCCACACTGATCCCCTCAAATACATGCATTCCAAACGATATCAAAACAAGCGTATGGCTCGTTGGCTCATGCTTCTTGCTGAATTTGACTTAGAATTTGTCCAGCAAATATCTATCAAAGGGCAAACAATCGCTCACCAACTAGCGGATGCCCCTCTTCTCGACAATCAACCTTCTCAGTGCGAGTTTCCCGATGAATCTATCGCCGCACTCTCGACTGATGACACATTCTACCAAATGACAATGTTCTTCGACGGCCCTAAATGTCAACTCGGTGGGGGTGCGGGAATCATCCTCATTCCATATGAAGGTGAATCCATGCCCCTATCTTTCAAACTTGACTTTGAATGTACCAATAATATGGCTGAATACGAAGCCTTAATTTTGGGTCTTCAAACCACCCTTTCTTTAAACATCAAGACCATTAGCATCTTTGGTGACTCACAACTTGTCGTCAATCAAATCAATGGTTCATATCTTTGTAAAAATGGAATTTTACAAAGGTACAAGCACCGTGTTGACACTCTTCTAGCATCTTTCGACCATCACTTATTACAGACTATTCCTCGATCGACGAATAAGTTTGCTGACACCATGGCTTCACTTGCCTCTCATATTCCTTCTTCATCATCATCCTCATCGAGAATTTATGTCATGGTACATCATGTGCCATTACATTCATACATTTCCACTGACATCAATCTCGTCCACACCATAGACTCTAGTTCACAAGATGTTTGGTATAAACAACTTGAGGACTACTTGACTCATTCTCTCATTCCTCCCAACCTCTCTAGCAATGCGCGGTGGGCTTTCATCAAGCGCACTGCTCGCTATACCATGCTAGGGGGCCTTCTCTATAAAAGAGGTTTTGATGGCCTTCTTCTTCACTGTTTAAACTCCACTGAAGCTTCTCATGTTGTTAAACAAGCCCATGACAGGATTTGTGGTGGACACTTCAGTGGTAACTCGGTTGCCAAGTGCATCCTTTGCCTGGGTTATTATTGGCCCACTCTTAATCAAGACTATAGCGATTATGTTCAGCATTGCATCAAGTGTCAACAGCATGCTAATTTGCTTCATCTCCCTAGTCATGCCTTACAAGTTGCTCAGGATTTTTGGCCTTTTTCACAATGGGGCTTAGATCTCATCGGCGAGATTAATCCTCATTCATCTCTTCGTCATCAATCCATCATCACTACCACCAAGTATTTCACCAAGTGGGTGGAAGCTATTCCTCTTGTCTCCACAAAAGCCGACAAGATTGTCAACTTCATCAACACCCACATCATCTGTCATTTTGGTGTGCCTCACAAAATCATCACCGACAATGGCAAGTCCTTTAAAAACAAAACTGTCCAAAAACTTTGCAACTCATTCGGCATCAAACTCAGCTTTTCTTCGCCTTACTACCCACAAGCAAATGGGCAGGCCGAGGCTTCTAATAAAATCTTAACCAAAATTATCATGAAGGTGGTCAACGACACTGGAAGGGATTGGCACGTTTAAATACCCTTTGCTTTGTGGGCCTACCGCACTAGCATCCGAACCTCTACGGGTGCTACCCCTTTCTCTCTAGTGTACGGAACAGAGGCCGTCTTACCTCACGAAGTACAGATCCCATCTCTTTGCATTTCACTCCATGACATTCTTTCTAATGATGACTTTCATCAAGATCGATTAGCTCAACTTGAGTTACTCGACGAGCGTCGTCTCGCTGCCCTCAATCATCTACATGTCTATCAAAATCGCATCAAATGCACTTATAATAAAACTCTGAGAGAACGAGATTTCAATATCGGAGACCTCGTCCTCAAAGAGAACCAACATGTGACCAATATGGAATGGAGTAAACGAGGTAAATTTACTCCTAATTGGCTCGGACCTTATATCATAATGCACAAGTATGGATCAGGGACTTATCGTCTGTCTTCTCTTGAAGGCCGACCAGAACCTGAGCCTCTTAATGCTTTGCATCTACGACCATTCTACTGTTAGTCGAGTAGTCATCCACTTGAAATTTAACTTGAGCTCGTCCCTTGAGCAATCCTTGTCTTTTTAATCCTTAATTCATTTCACCCTTTTTCCCTTAACAAAATCCTCTACAACCCTTTTATGACGTATGGGTGCTTCGTCCTAATAAAAGGGAGTCCTTGACCTTCTATAAGTCTTGTCCATGGCTCAACATTCTGTCTAAATTAAATCAATATGTCAAAAATATCCAAGGTCACAAAAACCAAATCAAAAAGCAGACTGCTCCCTCGAAGGACAACTGCACTATCATTGCTGTAACTAATAGACTGCTCCCTCGAAGGATAGCTATTCAAAATCTATAAAGCAAAGTCTAGACTAATCCCTCGAAGGATGGCTATGACTAAATCTTGCTACAAATAGCACTTGCTCAAAAGCTTCCTGCATCGATCAGCTTCACAAATGACCACCAAAACAAATGACATCTTTATGTGGACTTCCCGCAATGATCAGTTTGCTCTTAAAAAAAAAGGGTCATTTACTTGACTTGTAGTTGTCTCAGGGTCTCCTATAAAAAGGGGCAAGGTTATCCATATTCTAAAAATGGGTTACCCTTTTCCTCCTATCCTATCACCTACTCAAGGGACTTCGAGCTCACTTTAATGTCAAAAAGTGATTTGATTACCGCTCTAACATAACTATGGTCAATGATGCAATGCATAAATGGGGCTCTTGGTTCTAACAATCCCTGTCTATGTTGTCTTTTTGGTCCTTGTCAATAAAAGGGCACTTATGCCTTTTACTTTCTGCCTATACTTTGGTCACATTCAACCACCTCATTTGCCAAAATGACTTAAATCGACTCTTTTCAAACCATTCACATAAGCCTAATCATTCTAGTTTCCATGGACAACAATACACATGGAAATTATCAACCACCCAATTTATGTTAAGCATAAACCAATACTTGCTGAAGCATAAATAGACCTCAATTCATTTTTTTAGCAAACATCCATCACGAATATGGATCATGGCTAGGAATGAAAAACCCTTACTTATGTTACAGAATACACCATTTGGAAAAGGCTGTGGCATCATTTCTCCTTATCATTTCAAGCATGTACCCTAAGACATATGGGAAATGCTATATCAATCTCATGACCAAAATCAACCACTTTGATCTTTTTCCTCCCTTCTTGGGAGAACTACATTGGCCTGAGGCCCTAACGACAGGGGCTATGTAGGCAGCACTCAGTTGACATGGGGTCTTCTGGGGTTAGCTCGGCCATTTTCTTCGTCACTTTCTTCCATCTCCTTCTCTCGTCACCTGTCAATCATAACATAGTCAATCACATATTCACATAATCATTAGTATACCCTCATTTTCATTTAAACAACATAAGTCATTAGTCATAAATTTCATCCATCATAACTCATTAAACATTCGCATCATATAATCCACAAGTTAAACTTTAAATATCACATCTATCATCATCTAATCTAAAGCCATCATCATATAACCATTTCATAAACATTTTCATCATCACATTCATTCTCATCAAACATCATCATCATATAATCATTAAACATAGCATCATCATAAAACATCATCGCATTAATCATTAGCATCATCATAACATAATCATCATAAATATCATATCAAAACATGCATCATGAAACACATGAAAAATGCTGCAAACATTAAACATCTATAAATATTTCCATAAACACATCAATAGCCAAAATCTCATCATATATATATCAAAAATAAGTTTTATACAAAAAGACACAATTTGTGTCTGTCTCTCTCTCTCATCATACATCTCTCATCTTCGGCTCGCAGGCCAGTATATACATCAAAAATACATCTCTAGGGCTGCCCTCAAGGCTGTGGCTGTGGTGGTGGTGGCGGTGGCCGAGAAGATGCTGTATCCTCTCCTCCCTCTGATCTCTACCGTCTGCGTGACCCTAAAGCCGTCACTCATAACATCGATCTCTATCGGCTCTTCTCCGCCCTCATCTCCGAGTATCACTGTATCTGAGGGAACCCTCTGATGGCTCTCTCATAATATGCGATCTCATCCAGCGCATCAGTGTATCTAACCATAGATACAGTCTGTGGTGGACCCATCTGCCCTGCTCTTGTGGCCTGTCCTAACCCCTGTGGCTGTGGCTGACCTAGGTGCACTGATACCGACGGTCTAGCCCCCTATGAAAATGCTGGCTACTGAGATGGCTGCTGCCATGGGCCCTGCCCTCCAAAACTCTACCCTGCCACTGCCTATGCCTGGGCTGCTGCCAGCTATCCCTGTAACAGAGTGACCTACCCTATCAGTGCTACCACCTGACCTGTAATCTCCTTCAGCTACCCTATAACCTCGACTAGCTGCCCCTACAAAACTGAGACCTGGGCCTGAATTGTGTCTCTCTCCTCCCGTGCAGTATCCCTCTCCTTGCGGTCTGTATCCCGCTCCCTCGTGATAGCCTGTAGATCTAGCAAGGACCCACCTGTATGCCTCAATACTATCCTGCCCACCATGCCATGTAGGCCTCTGTGCACCCTGGGTCGGCTATCCCAGGTCCTGCCGACAACTCCTCAAAATCGGGCTCCTCTATCTCCTTTGGCAGTGGGAGTGGTGCCTCTATGTCATCTTGCCTGTATTGTGGGAAGGCGGGAGGTACATCCTGTAACAGCCCGTACTGGTGCTGCACTCTCTCAACTAGAATCCTCTCGAGCTCGCCGGTTCGTCTACCTTTGACCCAGTGTCTGCTCTGAATACCAACCAGCTGCTCTCCCTGGTCTCTGAATGCTGGATAGACCAAGTATGGTCTCCAGACAATGTCTACACGAATCAGGGCCTCCAGTACCCCTCTGTAGTGGTCAATGTCCCTGACCACTCCATCCATCCATGTATGTGCCATAACCTCATGCCATCGCCTGAATCCAACTCTGAAGCTGGCCTGAATCGCCACTGGGAGGCCGAGAGGACGGGTCACCACTATGTGCTCGTATGCCCAGCAATGTAGCAGGTGGCCCACACACAAGCTGTATCGCCGCCGCCGGCTGATACCCCATAGCTCTCTATACACTTGGGCCAAAAATACTGGTGCCCAAGTGAATACTGTCCTCTGCTCTATCATCTCTAGTAAAACTCTGGTCATGGCAATCGAAAACCTGCCACCCTCTGCATCTGGCAACGCATACACTGTGATGCCGATCATCATCAAAATGGCCAGCCAGTGTGCATCCTCATCCACTGCATACAACGGCTCATATGCAAAACTCACTGAGTGGTAGCTCATCTCCTCGATGTGCTCTCCAAATAGTGTAACCATGTGAATGTCATGTCCCTCTCTCGAGCACGCATACAGGTCTGCTTCGTGTACTGGTAGCCATAAAATCTGGTACACGTCCTCAACTGTGACCGTCATCTCACCTGTAGGCAGGTGGAAGGTGTTGGTGGCATGGTCCCACCACTCGATCAAAGCCACCATAAGGCTCATGTCCCTCACCACTCTATAGTAGCGTCTCAGTCTGCCTAACCCGACTGCGCTCATCTGCGCCCACTCCTCGACAGACACGCCTCTGCGCATCTGTGTCAGCAAGGTCAGGAGGCAATCTCGCAGCATCAGAGTCTGTCGCGCCTGCATCCATCCATAGACAATTTCATGTTAAAATTGTTCTTACTTTTCCTATTTTATCAACCATTCTGACTATCTATCCCTACCCAGACACCCGAGAAGCCCTTGGCATAGCTTCGACCTCTCAACTTGACCATTTTTTTGGAACCATTTCTAATCAGGCAACCACCGACATCGATTAGCTTACCGGTAATGGCACTTACCTAACCGACATCGGTCACTTAGTGACCGACGTCGGTAGGCTAGTGACTGACGCCGGTCACTGGTCAGCCGATGCCGACGGGATCACCAATGTCAGCGACTGGTTCGGCCACAGGGCCGAATGGGGCGAGCCCTAATTTTTAGGGCTTCCCCATTTTACCCACTATACCCCCCCAAAAACCTCCTAAATGACTCCTAAGCTATCCTAAACAACCTACCCACCTTCCTAGCTACCCTCCCCCTCGATTTATGTCTAAAATAACAAAATTTTCAAAAACAAATTCAAAACCAAAATGAATCAAACTGAGGTTCAAAGACTCTCTTACCTTGTCCCAACGTCGCCGGCGTGGTGGCACGATGGGTGCCGCTAGTGGTGGACCTCCCGCGGGTCCCCTACTCCCCTCTGCCATCTCTTCTATACCAATGGCTCAACACGCTCCTGCTGACTCAAACACGTCCCTACAGTGTCCAATCCACTCCTCTCCACCAATCCATATCTAACACCTCGTACCGCTCGTTGGTCAGCTCTGGGTCACTTTCACTCCACAAATTCTAGAGCTCTTTTTCTCTCTCAATCAAATAGCAAATGACTTTTAGTTGGCCGCCAATCCAGTTTTGTTAGATTTGGCAGGCCATCGACGTCGGCATCGTCGTGCCCTAATCCGCCGATGTCGGTCGATTTCCACCGACGTCGGTCTCTTTTGGACACCAACATCAGTTATATAACCAACGTCGGTGGCATTTAATACTTCAATCCTCTTCAAAATGACCAAAATCATGTCACTAATCAAGTCAAGTCCTTCAGACCATGTCATTTTGGCCCCTTGGGGCACACTTGGATCACTTTTTGCATCCATCCATCGACCACCAGACATTGGAGATCATGCCCATCTCCTATAACTGTGACCACTCCCAAAGCATTTGCCTTGGTTGATTTTGCCTGTATGCTACCTCATGATTGGTTAGCAAAATTGTGCGCACACTTTTGACCTTCACAAGTATAAGATTGCAAGCCAGTTGATCCGCTCTACTTGTCACTTTTTCATGTTTTTGGGAGCACTTCCTAAGCCTAGGATACCTGGAACACGACGACCATTGGAGCTTCAGCCTCGATTGAATAACCCGATCAGCTACGACTAATGCTGGGGCCTGATTCTTTTAATTTTGGCACTCCTTGACCTTTGACCTGCGATTATTTGACCTGACCATTCTCGTGAAGTGGTGTACACACAATCACAACTTTTTCAATGCTCTCACTCTCTTTTCCCCTTTTCTCATCCACTCTCTGTCAAATCAGCACCCGATACCAGGTTCCCTTCTCTCGACTCCTACTTTGAGGGGGGATACCTCATCCCTAATCAGGACAACCAACCTTCACCTATTCTTGTCTAAGAAATCAACTTTATCCTATACCTAGGGCAACCTACTCCTATTTTTGTCTTACAGTTCGCTTAGAGTAACCAATAAGACAAAAAGGGGCAAATGTAGACACCTAAAAAGTGTCTAACCCTTGGTCACTTTCCCCCTTAACCCATTCCTAACAATTACTAATTTAAAATAATTAATTTATTTTGAATTAACCCCCCTCCTTGGACACATCACCCATGACACCTCGCCTAGGACACCTCAACTTGGACTAATTCTCCTCCTATGACTCACTCAAGATCTATGCCTAATTCTTCTAACCTCCTAAAAAACTCCCGTGTGTATTTAGCACAACCCTCAGCATTCTTCAATAGATAGGGCACTTGGCGGATAAAAAATGGGCTTGGTGGCTCATTTTTCCCGTTCTAACCCCGCCGACATCGGCCAAGTGTCGACCGACGCCGGCGGAATCGCCGACGTCAGTTATACTTAACCAGTCTTTCAAACTCTTTTGAGGATCCAAAATCAGAAATCAGCTAATTCCTGGAAGCAACTGACGAATCTGAATCTTTGACCATCTGTCAATTTGCGAGATCTCTCAGTTAAGCCTCTGACTCTCTCTCTCTCAGGTGTAGCAATAGCTTCAGGTTCTCCATCAACAACAGGTTCTCTATACAAGCTACATCAACAGCAGGTACAGGAATCATCAGTAACACATCTTCCACAAGGCATAGGTAAGTATACTATCTGTGTTTTTATCCTCTTTTCAGTTATTGCTTTCAAACAATATCTCCTTAGACCAGACTGTTAATCAACCAAGACCCGAATCTTGACTTATCCACCTCCCTATTTCCTCCGTCCTCTATTGGATCATACATTCTGCTCATTTAACCAGACTCTCAGACTCAGACCCCAGACCATTCAACCAAGCCTAAAACTTTGTCCACAGGCCAAAACCCTGATCAGACTCTGTCCACAGACTTGCCCAGACTTCGTCTAAAGCCCTTTGCCCCGACCGACGCCGGTCACTACCCCAACCGACGTCGGCATACTAACCAACATCGGCACCTTTACCAACCGATGCCGGTAGGCATACCGACGCCGGTGACTATGATCAATCTGACAGCTTCTTTCAAGTAAGTCTTTGTTTCTCCTTTGCATTTCTATCTTTTATCACTTTTAGTCTTTCATATTCTGCTATTTATCAGACATTTCTTTCTGTTGACTAGTGGGTTTATATCCCTTAAGGAAGTTTTCATACTTCTGGGATCAAGCTTTTGCTTGAAAACCCACCATCTGTCTATTTAACATCTTCTTTTATCCAAGCTTATTTTCTTTGTAGGTTTCATTCCTCCATAGCCAAAGAGGAGTACTCACAGCGTCTGGATTACGGTGCGCAGACTATATCCAGGTACACAAGCCTTGACCATTCTTTCTTTAGTTTCTTTCCTTTGAAATCTGAAAGCAAAATTTGAATAGAAACATTCTGGCACGCCTGGTGGGACCCCTTTAGGGCCTTCCTTGGGTTCCCTTTCCTTCTTTGTTCATTTAGTTGCATTAGGCTTCTTCCTCTTTACCCCTCCTTTTCTAAAAAAAAAAAATCATAAGCAGGAAATAAAAATAACTCTTTCTTACTTTTTCTTGCATTTCTAGACTAGTAAAAAAATCATTCTCTTCAACCCTTTATCCAATTTGTCTTCATTCCAAGATAATATTTTGATTTGGGACTTTAAAACTTACTGCATCCCATTTCATGCTTTCTTGCATCTTCTAGTCCACACTTAGTAATCAGTAAAACACATATTGAATAAACCGTAAATCACTTGATGTTACACTACCAGACCATAAGCAGTCAATAAAACATCAAACTCACTTGAGACAAGGCCCGACTGGGATTTCATCACCCAACGGACAACCTTACCCAACCCAGCAATCCTACTTGGATTTCACCACCAAGGGGAAAGCCAACTCTATTCTCTGGCAGAGTCTAAACTATAGTGAAAGTATATTTTGGCTAAGCGAAACCAACTAACCACTGGAATCGTGAAGTGAGGGGAGCTTGCTCCTTAGCACCAGGCCTATACGAAAGCTAATACAGATTTTTGAGCGCCTTAACATACCCGAAACCATCTTTAGATTGCCTATTCTAGGACCCTTCTTACAGCCAACTTCCTCAAATATCATATTAAGGCATAAGCCACACGATCTTAATAAAATTGTTTCTAGGGACTTAACGCTAGGCTCTGTCTGTCATCATCATATTTTCTATTTTTATCTATCTTTTTTGAGCTGGTAAGGACGTCTTCTCCATTTCCAAAAACTTTTTTTCTGAGTTTCTGGAAAACACAGTAACCGACATCGGTCCTGTAACCGACGTCGGCAACTTTTCTCTACCGGCATCGGTCATCTGACCGACATCAGCAGCCTTCTTCACCGACATCGGTTTTTCTACCAACATCGGTCTCTGTTTACTTTTCTTTTTCCAAAAATAGAAAGCATAAAATCCAACTTTCTAACTATTTAAACATCCACTCTGGTTTTTTGAGACTGACAGAACACAGTTTTCTGAAACCTGATCCTTTCTCACCTTGAATGGTTTTGACACGCAGTCAAACCAAGGCCCTTATTGACCACTCTAGCCAACAACCACTTCCACCTTCACCATCTATAACTAGTCCTATAATGGAGTTCAACTCAGAGACTGAAAGAACTCCAACTCACCCAACCCCGCCTCAAATGCCTATCGTCCCAGAAGGGGACCAAGACTTTGCACGATTCTTGGACCTTAACGTCAAAGCCTTACAACACTATCTCACGAATATCCAAATGCGAGACTCCCTAGGCAACCCAATCTATGGGATGCCGACTTTCTTAGTTGACACAAGAATCACATCAACCGCACCGACCATTCAACCATTAGACAACACCTCCACCAATAACCCAACCGTGTCTTACCTTCAGAACGTAACCTCTCCATCTAAACCTACTTCCATGGGGGTTCCGATACTCCCTCAACCTCAAGTCACTCAACCAAACCCCACACCTTTCCAAAACCTTCTAGTCTCTATTCCCCCTACTCTTGCACCAATAAATACAAGAGTAACTATTTACCCGTCAACAAGCGTAGCCACGCCTCAACCATCCTTGACGGCTCCTATCCAACTTGTGCCAACCAACCCCATAACACAAGTACCCTTGGCTCCAACTTTTGCTCCCATAACCAACTATCCATATGTTGCGTCTATGCAACCATCCAAGTCATACGCTCCTCCAAATATCTTTCAAGCGCCTTATAATCTAGGGGGCGCTCCACCTACCAATCTGTCAGCAGACATCATCAAAATGTTGATGGATAAAATGTCTAGCTTAGAGACTTCCGTTTCCGACTCACGCAATGCTCTCTCATATAAGCAAATTTGCAATGAACCTATTCATCCTTTCCTCCCAATTAGACAATACCCCAACCAGTGGGAGCTTCCCAAATTTTCTCGCTTTCAAAGCAAGGAAAACCCACAGTAACACTTACGGGAATTTAGACATGCCTGTTACCTTATCACCCATGACGATGCATTGCTCTTGCGCACATTTCCCATGTCCCTTTCTGGCACTACGCTCGACTGGTACAGCTCCATTGCCAGCCATTCCCTCTTTACATTTACACAATTGGCTCAGCTCTTTCTTGACCATTTCTCCATTAATATCACCAAAAAGGTCTCGATCACAGACCTTTACACTATCCACCAATTTGAGGATGAATCAGTAGCTGACTTCGTTGCTCGTTGGAGAGGTCTCATCAATCAACTCTCCTTTTCCCTACCTCAAACTGAACTTATTGAACTATTCTCTCAAGCTTGTGCCAAACACATTTCTTCCACTTTAAGGGTTCAGACCTTCCGTACCTTTGACGAAGCCTTCACGATGGCCCATAAACTTGAATTACGTGCCATCGAGGAGAACAAAGTCAAGTTGCGGAGCAAGAACCCCAAATCCAAGACTAATGACTCTTCTTCTTCTAAACCTTCATCGTCAAATCCTAAGTCTAAAACTTTAGCTAATGCTGTGGCCGTTAGACCATCATCCTCTTCATCTAATCAGCCTGAGCCATCAAATCTCAGAGCGCCACCCATCAATTCCAGCAAAAATACGTGCAAAGACAATATACTCCTCTTGGAGAATCTTACGCATCTATACAGGAAAAACTTGTTAAACAGGGGATTATCAACCTTCCCCAGATTTGACCACCGCCACAATTTGATCCCTCATGCACCATCCCTGCGTGGTATAGGGAGAATGACTTCTGCAATTTCCACCGTGTCAAAGGTCATGACACGGGAAACTATAAAACCTTCAAGAACATAGTCCAAGATATGCTTGAAAAGGGAGAGCTCATTCTAGATAATCCCAATGCTTCTCCAAACCAGGGCATCGACATATTCAAGCAACCATTCCCCAACCATCCACTAACCCAAAATAATGTCCAGACCTTAATTGACAACACGCATGAACACGATATTCGAACGGTCAATACGGTCTCGCCCTTCATCACCAACCAACCTCAAGAGGTTAACCCATCTACCAGTCCATCACGTGTGGACGAACCTCTTTCCCCGGTCATTTCTCCATCAACTTCTCTCATCTTGGAGTACGCTTCAACCTTATCGACACCACCGGTCTCACCATCTTCCTTTCTTCTGCCTATTGAGGACTTGACCTTACCCACTCCTCGACTGCAAGTGGAGGGCACCATAATCCCTGCCCTTTACCCACTCGAGGAGTCACACTCTCCCGTTCCTTCTCCACAAAGAGAAGAACCTAATTCTCCATCTTCCTCGACCAACGACAATCCAGCTATAACTCTCACACACCTTGGGTCTAAAACTATTACCACACCTAACACATCTTCTCAAGGATCCCAACCTCATCCAACATCCTCCCAACCATTTTCCCGACTAGTGGAGAAATTAGAACTTCTCCCTTTAAGGAAAGTGGAGCATCGGGGATTGTGGGAACATCTTAAAGTTCTTCAACATTCTCGTGCCCTTTCATCTCATGCTGCCAATCCTCCCAAGGCAGAATCATCCAAGACTCCAAAACAAGACCAAACCCCCACTTCTAAACCTGCATCTACCCAATCCAAACCAATCAAGCCACTTGGCATTCACCCGTTCTCTACCCTCACTCACCCGCAAGTGAAGGTGGACTTGAACCAAACCTCAACCAAAGGTAGTCTTCCAACCAAGTCAAAGAAGACTGCCCGACCACAGCAGCGAACCCCTCCTCCACCATCAACTTTACCCTCCATCTTAGGTCCTCATCCATCTACCTTAATCGGTGTGCTTCCTACTCCAACTCTTAACCAACACAAATTACCTCCATTACTTCCTTCACCAACAACAAGTCAACCCCTTCTCAAAAATTTGGCACCTCTCACAAAGAGAGTGCCGTCTTCACCTGTCACCGCACCACCAACCCAAAAGGTGGTATGAAAACCTTCTTCAGCATCCCCCAAGCAGAAGTCACCAGCGCATCATGCATCAATAAGCACGGACCCCTTAGAAGGTTCATAGGCTTTGATATTGCACCAACTTTTGCATACTTCTAGCATTACCCTTCCTTCCATCAAGCCATTCCAACCTCTCGGGTCAAAACCATCTTGGTTTGATGATACAAACATTTGTTTATACCATCGCACACTAGGACACGATACCGAGACCTGCTGTGCCCTCAAGGCAGTCGTTCACCGCTTTATGGAGAAAGACACTCTTCTCCTTGTAGGCACTCTTGACCAACCCTCGTCACCTTCCCATCCAACCTCATCAACCACATCAACATCTCGCCAACAGACCATAACCCCTTCTTCACCTACTATCTTCGAAATCAATGCCATTCATGTAACCACTAGGTCACAGAAGGACAAGGTGAAAGAAAAAACCACTATTCCTTGGACCTATCCTTTTGTCCAGGCACCTCAACCACCGAAACTCAAAATTTTCATCTTAGGTGCATCCCAACCCACTTCTTCAGAGGCAATCACAGAATCTATGATAAAACAACTTCACCAAACGCTTGTGAAGATGACTGTATATGACCTTATCCAAAGCTCCCCCCAACATCGCTAGGCTCTAATCAAAGCCCTACAGGAAGCTGAGGTTTAACTTGAAGACCCTCAACCACTTGCTGCCTTAGTCCATTCTTTATCCTCTGTCGCCTCCGTCACTTTCAGTAATTCTGAGATTCCTACCTCTACCGAGGAAGATCAGGATGCCGCCCTTTTCATCACAGCCTACATTGATCGAACCCGTATTAAACAAGTTATGATCGATGGCAGCGCTAGCATTAATATCATTTCCTCCCACGCCTTTGACCAATTATCCCTTCCCAATAATTATGTATCGAAAACTGACGCAATCCTTAGATCATTTAATGACATAACCGCTAACACTATCGGCATTGTTGTCCTCCACATCCACGTTGGTCCACGCACAATCCTGGAGCTCTTCTACATCATTGAAGGAGAATTCCAATACAACATCCTCTTAGGGCGACCCTGGATCCATGCCATGGCTTGCGTCCCTTCAACACTTCACCGTTGTGTCAAATTTGAACACGACAAACAAGTCCATGTCATTCCCGCCGACCCGTCCCCTTTTAAAACCTGTAACACGACCTATAGCCCAAACGACATTCTTATCCCACTCAAGGCATCCACCCAAACATCATCTCCATTCGCAAAAGCGTCAACTAGTACGCAAATAGTGGTTGCCACCACATCATCTTCTCAATTACCAACCAAGGACCCCATGGATGACATCTTCCAAAGACTTTCACTAGGAGAATATCATCTCCTTACTCTAGACATGTTCCAGACTCCTCAAGAGTATGGACAACTTCATCAAAACCAAAACTATGACTGTCGGATCAGAATGGTCATGCCTTATGGTCCTCCTAGCCTTCGCACCAATCTCGTCTATGGGGGGCTGGATCAAGCCCCTACTGAATCAAATCCTTCATCCTCGCCTCAAATATTCACATCCAATTTCTTCTTTCTTAGAAATCCCACCTTTGCACATACCTATCTTTATAGGTGTGCATGGAAGGGTTTCAGCTTTGGACGTTACGAACAAGGCTCCCATCAGCCTGTCAAAACACCCAATGATGATAATGCTAAGAAACGGTATGGACTGGGTTTCCAAGAACCCACTGAGGCTTCCACAAACCTTTCCCTCGAACTAAACATCGACCAATTTCTTCTAGACTCGCCTATTCTTCCATCCTCACCTACGGAGTTGGTGGTTTCCATCCCTCCTAGTTTTTTTTTGCATAAACACCATCCACTTAGAACCCCTAACCTATCAGCTCAATGGGGTTCCCAAGTCTTTCCCTCTCGTTTATCCCAGCATGATAGACGATGAATCGACAATCATCAACACAGTCCACTGCATAGACGACGATGCCATTCTTACCTATATGGGTGCCGATGATTCTTTCTTTCAGCGCTCCCTCCCTTCTGAAACATAGGTTATGTTAAATGAATCGACCATCGACATTAACCTTTCATCTTCTGACGTTCCTCAAGTCTTAAAGATTGGTCAGTCTTTAGACACTCAAGAGCAGGCCGACTATACCGCATTTCTCTCAGACAATCGCAAAGCCTTTGCTTGGACCTATGCTGATATGCCTGGCATCGACCCTAACATTGCCACTCATAACATTGTCACAAACCCAGAGGCTAAGCCTATTAGGCAAAAGCTAAGCAAAATGCATCCTCGTGTTGCACTTCTTGTCAAGGAAGAGCTTCAGTGCCTTCTTTCAGTCTCCTTCATCCAACCCATCGATTATCTGCAGTGGGTCTCTAACATCGTTCCTGTCACCAAGGCGACTGGGGGGATCTGGATCTGCACAAACTATCGTGACCTTAACCTGGCTTGTCCCAAAGATGACTTTCCTCTTCCAAACATCGACCAACTTGTTGATCTTACGGCTGGCCATGAGATGTTATCACTCATGGACGGATTTTTAGGATACAACCAAATCTTGATTGCACTGGAAGATCAGCACAAAACCACCTTCATTACCCCTTGGGGAACTTTCTGCTATCGAGTCATGCCTTTTGGTCTGAAAAATGCAGGCGCCACATATCAGCGTGCCATGACTTACATCGTTCACGATCTCCTCCATAAAATCATGGAGGACTATGTCGATGACCTGCTTGGCAAATCTAAGCTTCGTCATGACCATTTGACTATCCTCAAAATCATCTTCTCTCGTCTTCTTCATTACCAAGTCCGTCTTAACCCCAAGAAATGTGTCTTTGGGGTCCTCTCAAGAAAGCTCCTGGGATTCATTGTCTCTTTTCGTGGCATCGAGATAGATCTTGCCAAAATCTACGCTATCCTCAAAATGCCACCTCCAACTAATCTCAAGCAACTCCGTAGCCTACAAGGAAAGCTCCAATCCATCCGCCGCTTCATTTCGCAGCTTTCTGACCATTGCCAACCCTTTCATCACCTCCTCAAGAAGGACGTCTCCTTTAAATGGGATAAAGACTGCCAAGAGGCCTTTGATGCCCTCAAATGCTATTTGGTCTCTCCACCAGTCCTTATTCCACCAAAAGATGACCAACCCTTCTACCTCTATATCTCAGCAACCAATCATTCGTTAGGTGCCATGATCGCGCATCGAGATGAGCAACACTGTGAGCAAGCAATCTATTACATAATCCAAACACTGGTTGACTATGAAACTCAGTATACTCATACTGAGAAACTCTGTTTGGCATTAGTCTTTGCCACTACCAAGCTCCGTCATTATCTTCTCAATCAAAAAACCTTTGTCATCACCCACATTGATCCCCTCAAATACATGCATTCCAAACCATATCAAAACCAGCATATGGCTCGTTGGTTCATGCTTCTTGCTGAATTTGACTTAGAATTTGTCTAGCAAAAATCTATCAAAGGGCAAACAATCGCTGACCAACTAGCGGATGCCCCTCTTCCCGACAATCAACCTTCTCAGTGCGAGTTTCCTGATGAATCTATCGCCGCACTCTCGGCTGATGACACATTCTACCAAATGACAATGTTCTTCGACGGCTCTAAATGTCAACTCGGTGGGGGTGTGGGGGTCATTCTCATTCCATATGAAGGTGAACCCATGCCCCTATCTTTCAAACTTGACTTTGAATGTACCAATAATATGGCTGAATACGAAGCCTTAATTTTGGGACTTCAAACCGCCCTTTCTTTAAACATCAAGACCATTAGCATCTTTGGTGACTCACAACTTGTTGTCAATCAAAGCAATGGTTCATATCTTTGTAAAAATGAAATTTTACAAAGGTACAAGCACCGTGTTGACACTCTCTAGCATCTTTCGACCATCACTTATTGCAGACTGTTCCTCGATCGACGAATAAGTTTGCTGACACCATGGCTTCACTTGCCTCTCATATTCCTTCTTCATCATCATCCTCATCGAGAATTTATGTCATGGTACATCGTGTGCCATTACCTTCATACATTTCCACTGACATCAATCTCGTCCACACCATAGACTCTAGTTCACAAGATGTTTGGTATAAACAACTTGAGGACTACTTGACTCATTCTCTCATTCCTCCCAACCTCTCTAGCAATGCACGGCGGGCTTTCATCAAGCGCACTGCTCGCTATACCATGCTAGGGGGCCTTCTCTATAAAAGAGGTTTTGATGGCCTTCT
The DNA here is from genome assembly GCA_037957365.1 of Torreya grandis. Lineage (NCBI taxonomy): Eukaryota > Viridiplantae > Streptophyta > Pinopsida > Cupressales > Taxaceae > Torreya > Torreya grandis. Next base: position 1,389,503 of record JARHVA010004388.1, read on the forward strand.
TCTTCGCTGTTTAAACTCCACTGAAGCTTCTCATGTTGTTAAACAAGCCCATGATGGGATTTGTGGTGGACACTTCAGTGGTAACTCAGTTGCCAAGCGCATCCTTCGCCTGTGTTATTATTGGCCCACTCTTCATCAAGACTGTAGGGATTATGTTCGTCGTTGCATCAAGTGTCAGCAACATGCTAATTTGCTTCATCTCCCTAGTCACGCCTTACAAGTTGCTCAGGATTTTTGGCCTTTTTCACAATGGGGCTTAGATCTCATCAGCGAGATTAATCCTCATTCGTCTCTTCGTCATCAATCCATCATCACTGCCACCGAGTATTTCACCAAGTGGGTGGAAGCTATTCCTCTTGTCTCCACAAAAGCCGACAAGATTGTCGACTTCATCAACACCCACATCATTTGTCATTTCGGTGTGCCTCACATAATCATCACCGACAATGGCAAGTCCTTTAAAAACAAAACCGTCCAAAAACTTTACGACTCATTCGACATCAAACTCAGCTTTTCTTCGCCTTACTACCCATAAGTAAATGGGCAGGCCGAGGCTGCTAATAAAATCTTAACCAAAATTCTCATGAAGGTGGTCAATGACACTGGAAGGGATTGGCACGTTCAAATACCCTTCGCTTTGTGGGCCTACCGCACTAGCATCCGAACCTCTATGGGTGCTACCCCTTTCTCTCTAGTGTACGGAATAGAGGCCATCTTACCTCTCAAAGTACAGATCCCATCTCTTTGCATTTCACTTCATGACATTCTTTCTAATGATGACTTTCATCAAGATCGATTAGCTCAACTTGAGTTACTCGACAAGCGTCGTCTCGCTGCCCTCAATCATCTACATGTCTATCAAAATCGCATCAAATGCGCTTATAATAAAACTCTGAGAGAACGAGATTTCAATATCAGAGACCTCGTCCTCAAAGAGAACCAACATGTGACCAATATGGAATGGAGTAAATGAGGCAAATTTTCTCCTAATTGGCTTGGACCTTATATCATAATGCACAAGTATGGATCAGGGACTTATCGTCTGTCTTCTCTTGAAGGCCGACCAGAACCTGAGCCTCTTAATGCTTTGCATCTACGACCATTCTACTGTTAGTCGAGTAGTCATCCACTTGACATTTAACTTGAGCTCGTCCCTTGAGAAATACTTGTCTTTTTAATCCTTAATTCATTTCACCCTTTTTCCCTTAACAGAATCCTCTACAACCCTTTTATGACGTATGGGTGCTTCGTCCTAATATAAGGGAGTCCTTGAGCTTCTATAAGTCTTGTCCATGGCTCAACATTCTGTCAAAATTAAATCAAGATGTCAAAAATATCCAAGGTCACAAAAACCAAATCAAAAAGCAGACTGCTCCCTCGAAGGACAGCTGCACTATCATTACTGTAACTAATAGACTGCTCCCTCGAAGGGCAGCTATTCAAAATCTATAAAGCAAAGTCTAGACTAATCCCTCGAAGGATGGCTATGACTAAATCTTGCTACAAATAGCACTTGCTCAGAAGCTTCTCACATTGATCAGCTTCACAAATGACCACCAAAATGAATGACATCTTTATGTGGACTTCCCGCATTGATCAGTCCGCTCTTAAAAAAAAAAAAAACGGGTCATGGACTTGACTTGTAGTTGTCTCAGGGTCTCCTATAAAAAGGGGCAAGGTTATCCATACTCTAAAAATGGGTTACCCTTTTCCTCCTATCCTATCACCTACTCAAGGGACTTCGAGCTCACTTTAATGTCAAAAAGTGATTCGATTACCGCTCTAACATAACTATGGTCAATGATGCAATGCATAAATGGGGCTCTTGGTTCTAACAATCCCTGTCTATGTTGTCTTTTTGGTCCTTGTCAATAAAAGGGCACTTATGCCTTTTACTTTCTGCCTATACTTTGGTCACATTCAACCACCTCATTTTTCAAAATGACTTAAATCGACTCTTTTCAAACCATTCACATAAGCCTAATCATTCTAGTTTCCATGGACAACAATACACATGGAAATTATCAACCACCCAATTTATGTTAAGCATAAACCAATACTTGCTGAAGCATAAATAGACCTCAATTCATTTTTTTAGAAAACATCCATCATGAATATGGATCATGGCTAGGAATGAAAAACCCCGACCTATGTTACAGAATACACCATTTGGAAAAGGCTGTAGCATCATTTCTCCTTATCATTTCAAGCATGTACCCTCAGATATATGGGAAATGCTATATCACTCTCATGACCAAAATCAACCACTTTGATCTTTTTCCTCCCTTCTTGGGAGAACTACATTGGCCTGAGGCCCTAACGACAGGGGCTATGTAGGCAGCACTCAGTTGACATGGGGTCTTCTGGGGTTAGCTCGGCCATTTTCTTCGTCACTTTCTTCCATCTCCTTCTCTCGTCACCTGTCAATCATAACATAGTCAATCACATATTCACATAATCATTAGTATACCCTCATTTTCATTTAAACAACATAAGTCATTAGTCATAAATTTCATCCATCATAACTCATTAAACATTTGCATCATATAATCCACAAGTTAAAATTTAAATATCACATCTATCATCATCTAATCTAAAGCCATCATCATATAACTATTTCATAAACATTGTCATCATCACATTCATTCTCATCAAACATCATCATCATATAATCATTAAACATAGCATCATCATAAAACATCATCGCATTAATCATTAGCATCATCATAACATAATCATCATAAATATCATATCAAAACATGCATCATGAAACACATGAAAAATGCTACAAACATTAAACATCTATAAATATTTCCATAAACACATCAATAGCCAAAATCTCATCATATATATATCAAATATAAGTTTTATACAAAAAGACACAATCTGTGTCTGTCTCTCTCTCTCATCATACATCTCTCGTCTTCAGCTCGCAGGCTGGTATATACATCAAAAATACATCTCTAGGGCTGCCCTCAAGGCTGTGGCTGTGGTGGTGGTGGCGGTGGCCGAGAAGATGCTGTATCCTCTCCTCCCTCTGATCTCTGCCATCTGTGTGACCCTGAAGCTATCGCTCATGACATCGATCTCTGTCGGCTCTACTCCGCCCTCATCTCTGAGTATCATTGTATCTGAGGGAACCCTCTGATGACTCTCTCATAATACACGATCTCATCCAGTGCATCAGTGTATCTAACCATAGATACAGTCTACGGTGGACCCATTTGCCCTGCTCCTGTGGCCTGTCCTGACCCCTGTGGCTGTGGCTGACCTAGGTGCACTGATACCGATGGTCCAGCCCCCTGTGAAAATGATGGCTACTGAGATGGCCGTTGCCATGGGCCCTGCCCTCCAAAACTCTGCCCTGCCACTGCCTATGCCTGGGCTGCCGCCAGCTGTCCCTATAATAGAGTGACCTGCCTTGTTAGTGCTACCACCTGACCTATCATCTCCGTCAGCTACCCTGTAACCTCGGCTAGCTACCCCTGCAAAACTGAGACCTAGGCCTGAGCCGTGTCTCTCTCCTCCCGTGCAGTATCCCTCTCCTCGCGGGCTGTATCCCGCTCCCTCATGACAGCCTATAGATCTGGCTGGGGACCCACCTGTATGCCTCAATACTGTCCTGCCCACCATGCCATGTAGGCCTTTGTGCACCCTAGGTCGGCTATCCCAGGTCCTGCCAATAACTCCTCAAAATCGGGCTCCTCTGTCTCCTCTGGCAGTGGGAGCAGTGCCTCTATGTCATCCCACCTGTACTGTGGGAAGGCGGGAGGTACATCCTGTAATAGACCGTACTGGCACCACACTCTCTCAGCTGGAATCCTCTCGAGCTCACCGGCTCATCTACCTCTGACCCAATGTCTGCTCTGAATACCAACCAGCTGCTCTCCCTGGTCTCTGAATGTTGGATAGACCAAGTATGGTCTCCAGACAATGTCTGCAGGAATCAGGGCCTCCAGTACCCCTCGTTAGTGGTCAATGTCCCTGACCACTCCATCCATCCGTGTCTATGCCATAACCTCGTGCCATCGCCTAAATCCAACTCTGAAGCTGGCCTGAATCGCCATTGGGAGGCTGAGAGGACAGGTCACCACTATGTGCTCGTATGCCTAGCAATGTAGTAGGTGGCCCACGCACAAGCTGTATCGCCGCCACCGGCTGATACCCCACAGCTCTCTATACACTTGGGCCAAAAATACTAGTGCCCAAGCGAACACTGTCCTCTACTCTATCATCTCCAGTAAAACTCTGGTCATGGCAACTGAAAACCTACCGCCCTCTGCATCTGGCAATGCATACACTATGATGTCGATCATCATCAGAATGGCCAGCCGGTGTGCGTCCTCATCCACTACGTACAACGGGTCATATGCAAAACTCACTAAGTGGTAGCTCATCTCCTCGACAGCTCTCCAAATAGTGTAACCATGTGAATGTCATGTCCCTCTCTCGAGCACGCATACAGGTCTGCTCCGTGCACCGACAACTGCAAAATTTGGTACATGTCCTCAATCATGACCATCATCTCGCCCGTAGGCAGGTGAAAGGTGTTGGTGGCATGGTCACACCGCTTGATCAAAGCCACCATAAGGCTCACATCCCTCGCCACTCTGTAGTAGCGTCTCAGTCTGCCTAACCTGACTGTGCTCATCTGCACCCACTCCTTGACAGACACGCCTCCACGCATCTGTGTCAGCAAGGTCGGGAGGCGATCTCGCAGCATCAGAGTCTGCTGCACCTACATCCATCCACAGACAATTTCATGTTAAAATTGTTCCTACTTTTCTTATTTTATCAACCATTCTGACTATCTATCCCTACCCAGACACCCGAGAATCCCTTGGCGTAGCTTCAACCTCTCGACTTGACCATTTTTTTGGAACCATTTCTAACCAGGCAGCCACCGACATCGGTTAGCTTACCGGCGACGGCACTTACCTAATCAACATCGGTCACTTAGTGACCGACGTCGGTAGGCTAGTGACCGACGCCAGTCGCTGGTCGGCTGACGCTGGCAGGATCACCGACGTCGGTGACTGGTTCAGCCACAGGGCCGAACAGGGCGAGCCCTAATTTTTAGGGCTTCCCCATTTTACCCCTATACCCCCCTAAAAACCTCCTAAATGACTCCTAAGCTATCCTAAACAACCTATCCACCTTCCTAGCTACCCTCCCCCTCGATTTATGTCTAAAATAACAAAATTTTCAAAAACAAATTCAAAACCAAAATGAATCAAATTGAGGTTCAAAGACTCTCTTACCTCGTCCCAGCGTCGCTAGCGTGGTGGCACGATGGGTGCCGCTAGTGGTGGACCTTCCGCGGGTCCCCTACTCTCCTCTGCCATCTCTTCTGTACCAATGGCTCTACACGCTCCTGCTGACTCAAATGCATCCCTGTAGCGTCCAATCCACTCCTTCTCTCCACCAATCCCTATCTGACACCTCGTACCGCTTGTTGGTTAGCTCTAGGTCACTTTCACTCCACAAATTCTAGAGCTCTTTTTCTCTCTCAATCAAATAGCAAATGACTTTTGGTGAGCTGCCAATCTGGTTTTGTCAGATTTGGCAGGCCACCGACGTCAGCCGATTTCCGCCGACGTCGGTCTCTTTTGGACACCGACATCGGTTATATAACCAACGTCGGTGGCATTCAATACTTCAATCCTCTTCAAAATGACCAAAATCATGTCACTAATCAAGTCAAGTCCTTCAGACCATGTCATTTTGGCCCCTTGGGGCACACTTGGATCACTTTTTGCATCCATCCATCTACCACCAGACATTGGATATCATGCCCATCTCCTATAACCGTGACCACTCCCAAAGCGTTTGCCTTGGTTGATTTTGCCTGTATGCTACCTCATGATTGGTTAGCAAAATTATGTGCACACTTTTGACCTTCACAAGTATAAGATTGCAAGCTAGTTGATCCGCTCTACTTGTGACCTTTTCGTGTTTTCAGGAGCACTTCCTAAGCCTGGGATACCTGGAACACGACGACCATTGGAGCTTCAGCCTCGATTGAATAACCCGATCAGCTACGACTAATGCTGGGGCCCGATTCTTTTAATTTTGGCACTCCTTGACCTTTGACTTGCGACAATTTGACCTGACCATTCTCATGAAGTGGTGTACGCGCAATCACAACTTTTGCAATGCTCTCACTCTCTTTTCCCCTTTTCTCATCCACTCTCTGTCAAATCAGCACCTGATACCAGGTTCCCTTCTCTCGACTCCTGCTTTGAGGGGGGATACCTCATCCATAATCAGGACAACCAACCTTCACCTATTCTTGTCTAAGAGATCAACTTTATCCTATACCTGGGGCAACCTACTCCTGTTTTTGTCTTATAGTTCACTTAGAGCAACCAATAAGACAAAAAGGGGCAAATGTAGACACCTAAAAAGTGTCTAACCCTTGGTCACTTTCCCCCTTAACCCATTCCTAACAATTACTAATTTAAAATAATTAATTTATTTTGAATTAACCCCCCCTCCTTGGACACATCACCCGTGACACCTCGCCTAGGACACCTCATCTTGGACTAATTCTCCTCCTATGACTCACTCAAGATCTATGCCTAATTCTTCTAACCTCCTAACAAACTCCCGTGCGTATTTAGCACAACCCTTGGCATTCTTCAACAGATAGGGCACTTGGCAGATAAAAAATGGGCTTGGTCGCTCATTTTACCCGTTCTAACCCCGCCGACGTCGGCCAAGTGTCGACCGACGCCGATGGAATCGCCGACGTTGGTTATACTTAACCTGTCTTTCAAACTCTTTTGAGGATCTGAAATAAAAAATCAGCTAATTCCTGGAAGCAACTGACGAATCCGAATCTTTGACCATCCGTCAATTTGTGAGATCTCTCAGTTAAGCCTCTGACTCTCTCTCTCTCAGGTGCAGCAACAGCTTCAGGTTCTCCATCAGCAACAGGTTTTCTATACAATCTACATTAACAGCAGATACGGGAATCATCAGTAACACATCTTCCACAAGGCACATGTAAGTATACTGTCTGTGTTTTTATCCTCTTTTCAGTTATTGCTTTCAAACAATATCTCCTTAGACCAGACTGTTAATCAACCAAGACCCGAATTTTGACTTATCCACCTCCCTGTTTCCTCTGTCCTCTATTGGATCATACATTCTGCTCATTTAACCAGACTCTCAGACTCAGACCCCAGACCATTCAACCAAGCCTAAAACTTTGTCCACAGGCCAAAACCCTGATCAGACTCTGTCCACAGACTTGCCCAGACTTCATCTAAAGACCTTTGCCCCGACTGACGCCGGTCACTACCCCAATCGACGTTGGCATACTAACCGACATCGGCACCTTTACCAACCGACGCCGGTAGGCATACCGACACTAGTGACTGTGATCAATTCGACAGCTTCTTTCAAGTAAGTCTTTGTTTCTCCTTTGCATTTCTATCTTTTATCACTTTCAGTCTTTCATATTCTGTTATTTATCAGAAATTTCTTTCTGTTGACTAGTGGGTTTATATCCCTTAAGGAAGTTTTCATACTTCTGGGATCAAGCTTTTGCTTGAAAACCCACCATCTATCTATTTAACATCTTCTTTTGTCCAAGCTTCTTTTCTTTGCAGGTGTCATTCCTCCACAGCCAAAGAGGAGTACTCACAGCGTCTGGATTACGGTGCGCAGACTATATCCAGGTACACAAGCCTTGACCATTCTTTCTTTAGTTTCTTTCCTTCGAAATCTGAAAGCAAAATTTGAATAGAAACACATAGGTTTGTTTAGGTGGTTAATATGCTTTTTAAAAATGTTAGGGTATGTATTACTATTAATAGAGCCTAGTCTTCTTAGTTTGAGCTACATAGATCTATCAGGTAAGGATGTCCTTTAGCTCCTTCAATTTATATGTTAGTAACTTAAGGGATTATCTATATTTTAGACATTTATGCCTCTAGAGGCTTGGTCAAGGGAATATCTCTCCCTAATTATGATTGTCAATTTCTTAATGATCATTTTGATGATGATTATTTTCTCACTCTACATGAAGAGGAAGATTCAATTAAGAATGATATGGACTATCTTCATATTTTTTGTTTGGCCTCTACGTCCTCTATTCAATGGAATAAAATTAATTGTTATCACTAGTATTTCTCTCCCAAACCTCCTTGGATGGAAGGATATCAATGGTAGTGTCTTTAGTTTAAGTTCCTTGGCATTTTTTTTTCTTTTTGAGCCTCTCCAACTGACTTGTGGTCCTATGTCATTCAAATGGTCAAGAATAACATTTAATTTTAGATGACAAAACCCTTATCTTTGGTGGGTAAGTATCATATTTAATCCAAGGTATTGGTGACTATGCATGTTTATTATTATTCTAATTGGGATCTTTCTAATGCTAACTATGATAGATTGGAAAAAATTCTAAGATATTTCATATGGGACAATTCTGAAGGTCATAAGGGATTACATAGTGTTTCATGGGATACTTGTTGTTGCCCTAAATAAGTGGGTGGTTTGGGGCTCATGAACATTAAGCTTCAAGGGCTGGCTCTCATCATTAAATGGGTTACCTGAGGATTGGAAAGAGAAAAAACATAAAAGATATTACTTCATCATTTTATCTCTCAGGGGGTTCTTTATGGTATAAGAACATGGTAAGGCCTTAGGTTATATACTCTTCTCATAACCCCTATACATGTTATATTATTGGTACTTTTGTTGTTCAAATCACTTGGGAAGCTTATGATAAACTCAAACCTCATCTCATTTATGTGTTTGTGTGTGTGTGTGTGTGGGGGGGGGGGGGGGTTAGGAGTTCTCTGTCTCTCTAAATTATCATTCCCTTTGTGGTCTCCCATGTTGAATTTTCACAATTTTCCCTTTGTCTTGGTCCATTAATCAAGAGCTTAAGGCTATTCAAAAAAGGTGTGAAAAATATTGGGGATTTAATCTGTAAAGCAAGCCACTCTTGGATTCCTTGGAATCTGGTTCATAACAAATTTAACTTAAATAATGTAGATGATGAGTCTATTATAGAGATTCAAAGATCCATACATTATGAGTATCTTCATAAGACTAGAGATAACTCCCTTAATGCTGAGTGGAAGGATTGGCATTGGCCTACAAACACTCCTTTTAATAACTATTCTCCACATTTGAGGTATAATATTGTAACTCCCCAATATATTCAAGATGATAATCTCAATCATTGATGGAACCTTCAATCCATCCACGTGGTCTAGCCTAGAATATTTACCACCATGTTGGCCATTCCTATTGAGCCTAAAAAATATCATTTCCTTTTGTGTATTTTTTTTCATCATGGTTTGCCTATTGGCGACTAACTTAAACACATGGGAGTTTCAAATCCAATTTTCCTAGCATTACATCAACCTGAGATAATTAATCATATTTTTTGGTTCTACTCCCATGTCTAGTTTGTGTGGCATTAGATTCATACCCTTTTTCTACCTTTGATGCTAGAGTTTTTTATGTGGAAGATGCTCTCTTGGGGACTCCATCTTGATTCCTACAAGATATAATAGAATTTGGTATATTTTTCATGCTGATAATATTTTTCAAATATGGAAAGATATAAATTATGCTTGTTTTAATCATGAGGAAATGGAACATAGTTTTTTGTTACTAACAAAGTTATTGCCATTTTTAATGATATTCTCTAGATTTAGAGTTAGATTGATAAATTTTAGATAGAAATTAATCATCTCCATCATTTGATTGATCATTGGAGGAATGCCTCATGTGTGGTTAGCTATAAGCCTCAAGAGCTTCTAGGTCTCTAGTCACCCCCTCATGGTTAAGCATGTGGTATGTGCTAGTATCATTTTAAGAACTAAAATAGGGGACTCTATCCTCATTGTTCACCCCCACTATTTGTCCCCTTGATGTGATTGATCTTATGGATCTAACAGAGGAGGAGGTAATGAAAGGGACTATGGCCCTTATATGTAGAACAAGTATCTATTCCTTGATCTTACTATCTCACCTAATCGGCATAATGAAGAAAATGATAATCTATATTAAAATGATGGGTGGGATCCCTTACCCATAGATAAGTTTTAGGATCTCTCTCCTATGTCTCCCCCTCCAACCACCATGTTTGTTGTTGTAGCTTAAATGTTTTCTTTGATTGACTATGTTCTAATGTATGCCTTTTTTGGCTGCTGAGCACTTATGTTAGTTTGATTTGACTTTTTTGGTATGATCATTATTGATACTTTATTGTGCTTGTTTGTTTTTTGAGGGTTTCTTACCTTAGTTTGACTTTAATTATGGGGTGTAAGGTTTTACACCCATTTTGCTTGTATGACAAGTGTTATATAATTATTTGTTTATATTAATATGAGTAAGTTTTTATGTGTGTGTGTGTGTATATTTTAATTATTTTTCTTATAAAAATTTTAAAAAAAAATTAAAAAATGCATAAACACATGTACGGAAATATGAAAAAATATGAAACAATTAAAGATTTTTTTAAATATAGATAATTTAAGGTAAAATTAAATAATCGTACAAACTCCTAAAATAAAGGAATTGATATCTAATATTGAAAATGAAAAAAAAATGCATAGAGCCATGTAGCTAATAGAAAAAAAAGTTAAGTCCATGCACATTATTTATTTTTTCATTACTATTCAATCTTAAATAAAATTTATCTCAATCCTAAGATATTTACCCATAAAATGGCATCCAACGACTCATAATCAATCTAAATGTTGCTTGGTAGACTCACAAGTCTTCAAGTGTCTACTCCATAGTTGAGATTCTATAACAATATACACTAGTGCATTTCTAAAAAATAGTAAAATTTTGAACATGAAGGGAAAATTAATCAAATTTATTGAAAATTTTTAAAATTAAAAAAAAAAAAAAAAAAAAAAATTTTGGAAAACTCCCAAAACAAGGGAAATTTAGTTCAATTTAAATAAAAATCAAGAAATTTAAGGATAATTCAATGGGGAACTTAGTGCAAATTAAAAATGAGAAAGAAAGTTTAGGGAAAACTATTAAACTTTTAAAAATAGAGTAAGTTGGTAAATATTTGGAAAATCTAATAAATTTAGCAAAACTTTAAAAAATTAAAGAAAACTCATAAATATTAGATAAAAATCTCAGAATTATGGAAAATTCTCAAAATAATACATATTAAACAAATTTAAGGAAAAATCTTAAAATTTGGTAAATTTAGTGTAATTTAAGGAAAATTTAAGAAATCTAGTGAAAATGTGAAATTTAACATATTGGATTGAGTAGGAAAAAATTGTAGGATTGGGGCATATTCAACAAATATTGCAAAACTCAAAATATTAGGTTAGATCTACAAGTTTAGATGAAATTCCATAAATATAGGAGAAATTTATCTAATTTAAGGGAAATTGAGAAAATTTAGGGGGAACCCAAAAATTTGGGGTGTATTTAGGAAATATTCTAAAAATTGTAATATTAGGGAAAATTAGTGTTATTAATGAAAATTTTAAAAAATTAGGTAAACAATTCAAAATGAAGGAAATTTGCCCAAATGAGATAAAAATAATTAAATTTAGTGAAAATTCAAAAAATTAAGTAAAATTAAAAAGAAGGAAAACTATACAAATTTCAAGAAACTAAAAAAAAAGGTTCTATTAAGCAAAAATTATGGGACACAACAATTAGGAGAATTTAAGCTAATTTAAAGAAAAGTTAGAAAATTTAAAAGAAATTCAAAAATTTAGGGAAAGTTTAAGGAAAAATATAAAACTTAAAACATTAGGGAAAATTGAGGTAATCTTTGGAAAACTTTAAAATATTAGAAAATATTGAAAAATAAGGTAAAATTCAACAATTTAGGGAAATTTCTCTAAATTGGTCTAAAATTCTAAATTTAAAGAAAATTTAATAAATTTATGGAAAATTTATAAAATTAGTGTAATTTAATGTAATATAAGGGGAAAATATGGAATTTTAAAAAAAACATATGGCCAATTAATTTTATTTAAAGAAAATTAGAAAAATAAGGTAAAATTAAATATATTTCAAGAAATTGAAAAATCAGGGCAAATTATAAATATTTAAGGGAAATTCAATAAATGTAGATGAAATTTACCTAATTTATGGGAAATTAAAATAATTTAGAGAAAATTCACAAAATTATGAAAAGTTGAGGGAAACATCTAAAACTTCTAAAATTAGGGAAAATTGGGGAGATTTTTGGAAAATTTAATACAATTTTAAAATTTAGGTAAAATTGAACAAATTTAGGGGGGGATTTCACAAATTAGGTAAAATTTAACAAAAATGCAAAAATATCACAAAATTAGGGAAATTTAGTGCAATGTATGAAAAAATCAAGAAATTTAGCTAAAGTTTAAAATTTTAAGGAAAATTTAACCCATTTATTTAAAAAATTAGAAACTTTAACAAATTTCATGAAACTCAAAAAATTGGTCAAATTTTATAAAATTTAGTGGAAATTTGATAAATGTAGGGAAAATCATCAAATTTACGTGAAATTTAATGGAAATTCAAAAAAGTGGTGTACTGAGAAAATCTTATAAAACATCAAAAATTAAGGAGTTTTTGAAAAAAATTAATAAATTTAGTGAATTTTCAAAAAATTAGTAATTTTTTTTAAAAATTCCCAAGTTAGGGGAAATTTAGTGAATCTAGTTAGGGGAAATTTAGTGAATCTAGGGAAAACTAAAATTAGGTAAAATTAATTCAACTTAGGGAAAATATAACAAGTTTAGTGAAAATTTAAAACTTAGGACTATCTTATATAAAATTATAAAAGTGACAAAAAAATTAACAATTTTCAAGAAATTTTAAAAAGTGAGCTAAATTAATAAGCAAATTTAACAAATGTAAGGAGAATTAAGCTAATTTAAGGGAAATTTAAAAAATATCAAATGTTTAGAATAAATTATTTAAAATTTTTAAAATTAAAATGAATTTTAAGAAATTTAACAAAAATTCAATAAATAAAGATAAATTAAGCAAATGTAAAGAAAAGTCACAAAATTTAGGTAAATATAATAAACTTAACAAAAATAGAAAATTCAACTAATTTAAGTAAAATTCAAAAAATTAGGAAATATTAAATAAATTGTAGAAAACTAAAAAATTAGGTAAGATTCAACAAATTTAAAGGAAGTTTAACAAATTTATGAGAAATTCAATTAATTTAGGGGAAACCCATAAAAATTAAAGAAATTTTTTAATTTAGGGTAAATTTAGGAAAAATTATAAAAATTCTAAGATTAGGAAAAATTAGGACATTTTTTTTGTAAAATTTAAGGAATTCAAGAAAATTTGAAAATTTGAGAAAATTCATAAAATTAGGGAAAAGTAATCAAATATAAGAGAAAGTCCCAAAATAAAGGAAATTTAGTGCAATTTATGAATTTTTTAATAAAAGTAGTGACAAATTATAAATTTAAGGGAAATGTAACTAATTTATGTAATATTCAAAAACAAATGGCTAAATTCAACAAATTGTTGGAAACTAAACAAATAGGCCAAATTCATCAAATGTAAAGGAAATTAAGTAAACGTAGGGGAATTCATACAAATAGGGGACATTTAATGAAAATTCTAAAACTTCTAAAATTAAGAAAAATTTGGTTTTTTTTTTTTTTTTTTTTTGAAAATTCAAAAATTTAGCAAAAATTCTCCAATTTAATGAAAATATAAACATTTCAAGGGAAAAATCTCAAAATTAAGGGAATTTAGTGATATCTAGAAAAATTATCAAAATTTAGGGAAAATTGAATGTATTTGTGGATAATATGTTCATTTCAATTAAATTCAATAAATATATGTAAAATTCAATAATGTTAAGGGAATTTTAACTAATTTAATGGTAATTAAAAAAAAGGAATAAGGTAAAATTATAAAATTCTGAAAATTAAGGTAATTTTAGGTAATTTTCCTCAAAACCATCAAATTTATTAAAAAATAAGAATAGGAAAAATTCAACGAATTTAAGGAAAATTTTAAAAATTAAGAAAACTTCTAACAAATTCATGAAATTTTGAATTCAATAGTTTTCTAGAAATTGAGAAACATTTGGGTAACTCAGCAAATTTAGGAAAAAGACCCAAAATTAGGTAAATTTACATGGAATTCAAAAAAATTATGGTAAATTTATTAACTTTTTTATTATAAATTTTATAAAATTTATGGAAATAACAAAAAATACAATAAATTATTAAAATTCAAGGGAAATTTGAAGAAGTGAATTAAACTAACAATTTTATTTAATATTTAGGGAAAATTCAATAAATGTAAGGAAAACTTAGTGATAAACAAAAGTTAAAGTTTTTTTTTTTTGGGAAGAAGTCCAAAAATTCATGAAAAATTAAAAACATAAGATAAATTAACATAAAACCAAAAAATTATTTAAAATTCAAAAAAATTAATAAAATTTCCAAAAATTGTGGAAAAAAAATTAAGTGTATGGTGATTTATAAATATTAGTTTAAATTTTGAAACCTTAAGAAAAATATTCTACTTCATGTGATTGATACAAGTGTGTGTCATCTTTGTTTGCTTCATGCACATTTAAGGATTAGGTATCCCAGGATATATTTTCTCCTAAAAGGCTTAGTGTTTATTTATAAGAAATAAAATGGGGTAAATTATATAAGTTACAACCCATTTTTTATAGCTTTGAAATGGAAGTGGACATGCTAATGTTTCCTCCTCACATAATTTAAATAATTATTTCTCTAACTCATGTTGTTTTTGGCTCCATGTTGTAGAATTTTTATTAACATCTTGTAAAGATGAAGGAGAAAACCCAAATGAAGGGAAAAACATGACACACTTATAACCCAACACAATTTCCCTTTTTTTTCCTCACCATGTGCATGTTCATATTTAACTAAAACTATATCATTTGTTTCCATAATAAGCAAAATTATGTTAAATTAGTGAACATTAAAAAAATAGGGCATAAATGAAAAATTAAGCAAACTTGAAAATGTAATCAAAATGTTATGTAATTTTATAATCACGCCAAATTAGAATATTTATAGAATTAAAAATAACTAAGGCAATTTCGACAAATTGAGTAATTATCCTAATAGTTTTAATTCTATATAATTTTTTTTAATAATATGTAAATATTTAATTCCTTTTTTTTTGGTATTTTTTTAGATGTTGGAAAAATTGGTTAACTAACTCAATCATAACTTTGAATTTTTTAATATATTTATAAATGTTCTAATAAGTGTGAAAAACTATTGAGAGGTATATTTTGTTTTCTTACATGGTCATTATTTATTTATTCATTTAAATTTATATTTTAATATTATATTTCTAAATTTTTGTAGATGTTATACCAAGTTTTTATATTTTGATTATTTAGGGCCTCTCATCACAAACATCATTTTAAGGAAGGAGTTTTGAGAATTGGGATAGTTTTGACCTTTTAAGGAACCAAGCTAGGGAATATGGTGATGGTTAATCCCCCCTTTATTTTAGGATTTTAATATATATTATATAATATTGGTTTGTGATTTCTATTTTTATGATATTTTTTATATCCATTTCATTGTGTTCTATGTAAGGGAAGCATCAAATCATCCAATATATAAACCTCTTTTGTAGTTTCTTTTGTGAATGGGATTATCTTAATTATTGGGGTTATCCTTCTTCAAGTGATCTTTTTTAACCCCAATTAATTTTAAGAAGTAGAGTTGTTGATAATGGGATGCTTGGGAAGGTGTGACTCACATTAATTTTTTAGGAGAGCCTATTAATGTTTGGGATATTATAATTGAGCCTTATGACCTTGATGTTGTCATAGTTCAAACTTTACTTTATATAAATATTAATTCTATTATATTACTATGACAATTGCATTAAATTTTGTTCTTTTATTATCATAATTTATTAAATTATTAGTATGTCATGGCATGTTTAATTTATATTTGTAATTAAATTTACCTAAAAATTCCCAACTACATTATTTTTATTTTTATGTATAATGTTATAATTGAGATTTAATATTATAATTATATAATTATACATATAATAATTATAATTATATAATATAAGAGCATTATTTTATAATGTTAATATTAATTAATGTATATTAACTAAAAAGTACTATATTTTATAATGTTGCACTTAAATTCACATTAATTTTATATTTAGTGTTGAACTTATAGTTGGAACTAGTGTCAAACATAAATTCCACTTATATTCAAATTCAGTATCACACTTAAAGTTTCCTTATGTTCAAACCTAGTGTCACATTTTAATTAGACCTAGTGTGACACTTAATTTAGACCTAATATTGCACTTGAGTTCAAACCTAGTATCACATTTAAAAACAAACTTATTATTTATATTAGTTTAAAATATAGTGTCAAATATAAGTCATATCTACTATTAAACACCTAAATTTAGACATAGTGTCAGACTTAAAGTTAAATTTAGTGATGGGAATAAAATCAAACTTATTATTGAATTAAATGCATTACTAGTGTCGAACTAACAATGGAGCTTAAGTCACCTATAAAATCCATTCCAACATCACCCTAACATCACCTTTAACTTATTTTAGCAAGTGACATTATGGGAGAAGTTATTGGGTTAATTTATCCTATCATTAGGCTAATGTTATATTCATGTCATTTAAATTCAACATTAGGGATGGACTTAAGTAACCTATCAATCTTTAAGTCTAACTTTAGGGATGAAATTTTAACCTTCAAATTTTTATTGGAAACTTATAGGTGAATTTAGGGAGAATTTATTTGTGACTTATTTTATTCAAAATTTTATATTTCTATGTGGTATTTCATGAACTCAAAATAATAGTTAGAGGCACCAAGTCTGATTGTGCAATAACTACCACCCAATTTTGATCATACTAACATTATGTCTAATTTTTGATCATTTATCCACTACTACATAGTTTTTATCATACACCTATTACTAACATGTTTTTTTGAATGTAGCCATTACTTCCAATATGAGCCTATTACTATTTACATGGAAAGTGTTCACTTTATAAATTAGTTTTTTTTCAATTTTTAATACAACTAGAAACCCCTTTTTTATTTCATGGATATATGGACATGTGTTACTATAAAATTAAGATGTTCACTTCAAGACAATTCAGGTAAATGTACCCACATTATTTTCAACAAAGGTATTTGGTAAAATCATGAAGAAATTATTGATCTTATAGAATATGGTTCTACCATGATGACCTCTCTTTAGCTTTCAACTATCCTACATGGTTCCATATAAATTTCATTATTTATTTTTGAATTCATTTTGTACCTGAGAGATTATATGTTACCATTCAATCCACATGATACTAATAATGCATTTAGAATAAATTATATTGGTAAATCAATACATTAAGTCAAGCAATTATACTATTTATTTATGATAATTATATTTTTCCATTTTAATAAATATGTATAATGTTTTTATTCTATGTTATTCCTACCACATGTTGCAGTCCCTACCAAGTCCTAAGTCACTAATGGCATCTATCATAACCACTTAATACACCATGTCATAACCACATAATTAATATTTATCATAATTTAAATAAAATTCACCAATAAATTATCATGACATTAGTTGATTATCCCACTACAGATGATATTTTGTGATTATGTAATACCTCACTCTTGTAAACTTGGAAAACTCAGACCTTGGTTTTCCTTATTAGTTTTACACATGCCTTACTTCCATAAGCCTCACATATACTATATCTTGTACCCCTTGGAATGTCTCTTTGTCTAACCAATATTATATTGATACACACACATTCCATCTTACCTAGAATGCTTAAAATGTACTTACGTTATACCTCTGTACTAATGTCTAGGATAGATAGTAGCATTAACATTACTATCTTAACCGGATGCAAGTGTTCAGTTCCTTAAAGTCATCCAATTTGAAAATTTAAAAAATTCCAATGGTTAACCAAAGTGATTTAATGCGAGTTATTACTCCAAAGGGATTGATATAGATACAAGATCAACCCTCATTTATTCCTCACCTAGAAAATACCAAAGAGACCAAAGCACTTATCAAAAGTACTCTATAAAGCATTAAATTGATCAAATCTTCCCTATTTCCATTCCATTCATAGTTATAAAACATATACAAGTCTTAAGTACTAAAGGAAAAACCCTAGAGCCTGATTTACTAAGATATAATCTAGGTCATTATTGTACTATATTTACATACATTACATGATTCACACACAAAACGACATGTAGGGGAGAACCCATTTTCAAAGGACATAGCCTACATATCCAATACATGATTCACACACAAAATAACATGTAGGGGAGAACTACATCGATATGAGGCCCTCTTTAGAGTATTGGATATGTAGGCTATATCCTTTGACAATGGGGTCATTGGGGTCATCTCAATACTATGTGCCCACTAACCCATTCTTACCAAAGGTCACATTGAAGATGGAAAGCTAGTGTTTTTCCATTTCACAAGGAATGATATTATATGACCCATATATAAATTCACTAGAGTAACGACAAATAAAAACCCATAAGCATCCAAGTGGTTACATCCCATTTCACTAGATATTCCATATAGGACACTATCAACAAACTTAGATAGTGGCATCAACATAACCATCAAAGGTTGATGAAACTATCTAAATAACTAGAAGAACCAGATCTAGAATTTGACAACTATTTTAGAACTATCTTCCCACCTAATTTCATCTTGTTCAAAATCAATAACTATATTAGCATTATAACAAGTTATGTATTTATCTTCTTTGCAATTTTTATATCTAGCCTAGTTCTACTTTCCATATTTAGACTATCTTAGCATAATAAATTTTGTGTATACTTATATGTGAGTTTACCATTTAATTTTCCTACTATAGGTTTGATTATCATCCTCATGCCATTTTATTTCTATATTATTAACCCTAAGATTAAAGTGAAATACTCCCCCTAGCATTTCATTTTAGGGTTAAACATTTGGTGAAATCTATCTTTGCACATCAAACCTAGGTCACTTAGGGTTTTCTATTTTTTTATATTTTGTTGATCCCTAAGTGTCATAAATATGTGGAACATGGATTCATCCATTATCCATTTTATATTCTAATATGTCATAGTTCTTCTATTTTTTTACAATACTTACTTTGTCAAATATTTTACATAAACACGTACTAATAATTAGAAGGTTTTAAAGCAAACACAAAAATTAGTCTCTTAAACATTTATAGCATGGAATTCCTAAAAAGCATGGGTATCAACACAATATTATCCAAATCACTATTGTTCATATAAAATGGATTGAAAATTCACATATCCCTCCAATTGGATAAATTACATTGGATGTCACCTTAGGACCAAAAATAATTTTAACTACTTTTCAAGTCATGCCTCAATCTTTACATTATAATTTAATTTTAGGTAGACATTAGATATATTTAATGGAAGTTATCCCTTCTACACTACATCAATGTGTAAAATTCATACATAAGGGGACCTTATTGTCCATGCCCACCGATGATGAGCCTTTCAATTTTTTTTAAATGCTACATTTTGAAACTAAAGGAATCCTTACAATAGTATTCCCTAAAAAATCCATCCCTATTAAACATATACATATTTATGAAAATAAGTGATTCAAGTATCATATATCTTTCATATCTAGATACAAATAGGGAACTAAACTATAAAGTTTACATAACTATGCATAAAGATAAATAAACATTAATAAAGGATCTAGAAAAACTTTGAGAACCCTGAACATTTGAGCTTCCTTTATAAGTCAAAAATGAGGAAAATGATGGCCATATTTTAGATTTATATGATAATGATGATGATACAACCTATGATATGATGGAAAAAAATTTGAAACTTAAAATTTGATCCACTTGATCACTTGTCACATTACTTATTTAAACATGTTTGTCTTGGCACATATAAGCTAAACAAACTTGTAGAAAATATGACATTGAATATAGACAAGGGAAAATCAAAACTAGTAGATGATCATGTAAATGATTGTTATTCCATACATCCCTCTTGGTTAAAATTATTCAGTCAACTTTATAATGGCCAAATGCAAGTACATCATGTAAATAATGTGGAGACTTAAAAAAATCCTTCACAACCAAATTTACATATCACACCATATTAGCATATTACTGATATTATATTATCTTTTTTACTTAAACATAATATGTTTTCTTTACCCTCTACTTGACATAGATATAGTAGTAGAATTATACCCATAAAAGGAGTACCATGCTATCAATATCATCGAATTATTGGCCATATTAAAAATCAATTATGACATTGAAAAACATTATCCAACAATATAAGAGTGAAGGATGCATACATATTGCATCCATAATAGGCAAAAGTCCAAAACTTGACTATCTTTCAAATGAGAAACATACCTCAAAGAGATAAAATCATGAATATTTAACTATTATTTCTTATATTGATGAGGTATATTATCACAATATTTGATTTGATAAAAATAAGTGGGATACCATTTGTGATACCAATTTTCTGTCATGATTGTGACATAATATCAATGAGGTAATGTACTCTCCATCAAATCTAAAATTTAAAGGATACATTAGATTACCTATTTCTTATGGATCACATGTCCAAGTTTTAACTATATGGATAACAAAACATGAACCACATTTAAAACTAAAATTTGGACAAAATTGGCTAGTCAAGTAGAATGTTAAACTATACCCTACAAACATGTGTGTAAATTTTGATAATATAGGTATAACAATTTACATCTAGCATGATGGGCATGATCATTTGCCTACAGCATTGGCTGTAAGAAAACCATTACACAAAAACATTGATTTATTAGCATTAAATATATATAAAAAAGAATAAAAGCCTTTTTAGGTAACCTACTACCTTTTGAGGACAAGGACCTACTTGCTTAGAGCTACTCCAAAAATTCCAAAAATACCACAAAAATCAAAATAATTCAAAAATAAATCCAAAAACAAACAATATCAGTAATTACATGTTCTATTCGCTCCTTAGAATCCACATGTTACATCCATATTGATGGACCACATACTCAACTACTCCTACAATCACATATATGTGTCCCACTTATATATTGGGTGTGATACAACCATACACAAATACATGATACACTCCTATTTCATATGTTGGGATTTCCATCTACTCATATTATATGGACATTGGGGGCATTTGCTTCTTTGATTTTGGTACACATAGGTTATATGATTTGATGATCACTCTATATTATCATGTTTGATCTTACATGTGTACTTACACATGTTTATTATCCATGATTATATATTACACAGGGTAATTTATATGTTATAGACTTAACATACTTTTCTAACACATTGGATCCATGGGACACTATGACATGTTTATGATGGTTTCTTATGATTTTATTTAAGCACTTACTTGAGTGTTTTATCTTGTTTGTTAGATAATTTTAATATACTCCCTTGATTATGGGCCTAATGCCTATGTATGATTTATTTGACATTTACATCATGACATTATTTATGATATGGAAATTTGAATATGTCATCCATGATTTCATGGACAATCGAATAAGTTGTGTCCCTTTGATTGTGTGGCATTTGAACATTCCCCTTGTTTGAAGTTTCCTTATATCATTGTCTCTTGACTTACTTTTGAGTTATCTTGTGTGTGTGTGTGCTTGTTTGCTTGTTGATTTTGTACTATTACTATCTAGACATTTCCATGATATTAATCATGCATCTTAGGAATACATGTGATCACATTGGTTATATGTGCTTCAACTATACTTTTACTTATACATGTTCTTTATATATGTTACATGGTTACATTCACATATTTTATAGTTATTTTACCATTGTGAGGTGAGGTAACTCCCATTTCTTATTTTCCCTCACATCAAATGGAGGGAATATTAGTGGGGTAATGTCATAAATAAACATTATCTACACTTGGAATAATTTTCATAGTCAGTGGGGGTATGCTTTGGAAACATGTTCTCCATGCTCATTCAAGATATGGTACTTCTATAATTTTATGGATTCAATGGGGGAATTATTTGGAAGAATGTTCTTCACACTCATTTAGTATGTGGTACTTATATAAGTTTTTATATTTAGTAGGGGCATGTCATATGGGCATGGCTTCCACACATTCATAGTTATTAGATTCAATGGGGTCATGCTTTGCAAGCATGTTCTCCACACTCATTCAGTATTTGGTACTTCTATCAATTTTTAGATTTAGTCAAGGCATGTAATATGGACATGGATTTCACACATCCATAGTTTTTATATTTAGTGATGGCATGATTTTAAGTCATGGTCTCCATATTTATTTAGTATATGGTACTTATATCAGTTCACATATTCAATGGGGGCATGCTTTGGAAGCATGTTCTCCACACCTATTCAGTATTCAACATCTCTAGTTTACAATGGGGGAATGTTTTGGAAATGTGTCCTCCACATTATTACTTTTTTTTCATATTTTTTCATATATAGGTGGGGAATGCTTTGGAAGCATGTCCTTCACACTTACACAATTATCCAAATTGGCCAATACATAAAGTTATATGATTTAGATTCACATTTATGGAAGAATTATATACATCGGTACTATTTTTATACATAATCTAGCGTGAGACATATCTAAGGTGCATATGTTATGAAACATGTGCTTGATATTATAAAATATAAATTAGTTTCAAATCCAAAAATCACTATACATATTGATACCCCATAGATGTTTACAGACCATATTAAGCCAATCTACTATAATATTTGGTTCAACTTTTGATAGGGTTGAGGTGATCAAATCACTCAATCCTACCAAGTTTTTAGGTTATAATTGATCATCAAAACTCACAAGTTATAAATATCATTTTGTTGCATGGTTAAGCTAACCTTAACTACTAGGTGGAAACTCACTTTTGCTCCAAATTTGGGGGTATGTACCTCTCTCTCTATCAGTCTATCTATATCCTTGGATATATGTACTTCAAATATTTATATATATTTATCATAATCTTAGTTTTACAACCTTACAATGACACATTTTTCAAAATAAATTGCTAATAGGTAAGGTGGTTACATAGACACATAAGAATACTCCTAAACCTTGCTCTTTTAACTTCAATATACTTCAAGTAATTTTAACCCAAATTATATTCACTAATTTTACACTGTAACATGCTCTTGGTTTTAGGTCACTTACCAACAAAGCACTAAAATTCAAATCAAGCAAAGACAAGGTGTGCATACACACCAAGGGACTTATTAATTTCCTTTAAATGAGTAATTTTATTACTAGACTAAATAAGGAGAAATGTAGATGATATTTTGTGATTATGTAGAAACTTAGTCTTGTACACTTAGCAAACTCAGACCTTGGCTATTTCTCTTAGTTCTACACATGCCTTGATTTTATAAGCCTCACCTATACTATATATTATGCCCTTTGGTCTATCTCTTTGTTTTACCAATCTTACATTGATGACATAGACATTCAATATTTCATAGAATGCTTGAAATGTACCTATCTTACACCTCTACAAGTTATGATCATGTACCTATTTTGCTAATCTTGGGACACAAATGTATGGGATAGATAATAGGATTGATATTACTATCTTGTCTTGATGCAATTGTCCAGTGCCATAAACTCATCCAATTTTCAAATGAAATGTATTCCCATATTTTCCTAATTGATTTAATGTGAGATACTACTCTAAAGGGATTGATATAAATATAAGATATGTAGACACCTAAAAATGGCCATTAATAACCTCCAATTAGGTTTTTGGCTAATTTATACCTAAAATGCATAATTTGGATTAAAAACACTAAAACATGATAAATGATGTGAAATTGACATATTCAAGTGCCGATTTTGACCATGGTATCCCTAAATAGGGTAATGCAATTTATGGGCTAGCTCACTTTGATCAGATCAATTAAAGTCAAAATGCCAATTTTGCACCTACATACTCTGGATTGCTCTTTCCTATAAAATATCTTACACAAGACTTGTGATTTTGTTATTTATTTTTGGCAACATCCTAAATGGGAATGTAGTTCCAACACATCTAACATGAACTTCTAATTCTAATCTAGTCAAATTTAGGACCAATAACAAGGCATTCTGATCAATTTGAGTAAATTGTACATAAAGTGCTTAATCATGCTTAAGAGCTAATTAACTCAAATTAAGGCTTAATCAAAAACTCCATGGAAACCTATTGAATACTTATTTTTGGAAATAAATATGGAATATGTCCATCATTAGGTGACCTCATTTCTTAGGAAGACATTCCTAGGCCATAAATGGCATAAATATCAAGATTGATGCCCTCCATGCCTCATCAATGCCTTCCATGATGCCCTCCATGCATCTTAATTTCCCCTTCCTCCAATTCCATGATGAGGATACTTACAAACTTAATTCCAAAAAATGAATTAATCTTCAACCACACATCTCAATCTTGAGATGGATGGTTGAGGTTGATTTTGATCAAATCCAAAAATCTATAAATAGAGAGGCCAATAACATCATTTCAAAGATTTTTTGATGTAAATTTATAATGCCAAATTGGTTTAAAAAAGCTTCAACAAATCAATGTTACTATACCAAATTGATTCCAAGCCAAGCCAAGCCATAAGCCAAAGGTGCCAAGGAGAGATGGAGGTAACCGAGCTTCTATTGCCAAGGACTTCATGATCACAAAACTGAGCAAGCCACTAATATAAAGGTGTTTGGATCATCCAAAGAAGGTGAAAGAATTATTGTGTTTGATTCCTTGATTTTAGTTGTGTTTATCATTTTTTTTTGTTAACTATGCTCTCCCTAGTGTCTATGCCTAGAGATGTTATTCTATTAGTGTGTTTATTTCATTTTGATTTCATTTTGGAACGAACACCATACTAAACATCCTCTCTTGAGTAAAATTCATAGATCACATAATGGCATGCCCAGTGGGACAAGATTCATCCCACACATGAAGGAGATCCTTTTACAACTCTAAAATATTTATTTAGCCTTTAAAACTCTTGTAAATTGATTTTATAACTTTATTTTGCCATTTTTGGTTGCCACAATTTTTACATAGTAACCAAGATCGACAAAAATACCAACATTAATTACTTGACCTAATCGATGTTGGTTAGTAAAACTGACATTAGTTAGATCTCAATTGGCTATAACTAACATCGGTGGTAATAACCAATGTCGGTCACTATGTTTTTCCAAAAACATAGCCCTGAGAGCTATGTTTCCAAAGTTTATTATTTCAAACTCAAAAGGGATTCAAAGCTAAGGGACATGCTAACAATTTTGTTGTAGGACCAAGTTTAAAATTGATTCAAAACATATTTAAATCACCTTTGCATGCTTAAAATTTTATTAAGAATCTTGTTTTGAGTATTTAACAAAGAACTTAGATGATTTTGTGAATGTTTTCAAAGTTTGCAACTAAGACCAAGGGTTCAAATGACCACCACCAAATCTTTCATTTTGGGTTTAAAATTGAACACACTTGTCAATTTGTGTGTTCAATAGTTGTTTAATCAAATCTTTGTTTGATAAAAAGAGGAATGTTGCATGTATGCTCTTCCATTTGTCCCCTATAGGGAACCCTTAGAATCAAAAGTGCCATTCCTATTGTAAATATCCTATTCTAAGGCATAGAAAGAAAGTCATCTAAAGCACTCCCTAAAAACTAGTCAAAGTTTGGGTGACCTTGAAAATGACCCTAGAGTCTTTCTATTTCATGATTTATTTATTTTTATGCATCTTGGCTTGCAAGGAGGAATTCATCACCTCCCACAAGTTCTTTAGGGAAGCCTTGACCTAGGGTTTCATTTCCTGCCATTGACTTCATTTGAATCTTTTAGAGTTATACATGGGACATAGTGGCACTTTGGACATCACACTACGCTGAGAGAACAACAAGATGTAGTGGTTGCAAAAAAGACTAGACTTTTTTGCAACAAGCCAAGTGATATGGACCCAAAATCCTTGATTTTCTTTTACATTGTTTAGTGTGAAAGGCATCATGTAATTTATTCCCCTAGATCATTAGGAAACTTGTTAGATCTTAGACAAATCCCCACTTGCTACAAAAGTATTATTGGTGCAAGGTGTGCCTCAGGGTCCATATTGCAATACTATCATTTGAGAGAAGGGGGTGTAAAAACCCTACTAAATAATGTGTATTTAATTTTGGATGGACACTTAAAATACTCTCAAATGACGTATATTGATGGATTCCAATAATACCAAGTAACCTTGTTAGTTTAGTATCTAAAAGTGATTAATTAGTTGATCTTGTCCTAGTATAAAGTCTTGTGTGGAGTCAAAACTTGGTGTAAACAAATAATCTAAATCAAAAACATAGTCCAAATTTTCCTTTGAATAAAAAGGCATTATGATTCCCATGTAAGATCATCCATTTGCCTTGTTCAAAGTTCATCAAATGCTTGAGAGTCATATAATCCACTTTGGCATAGTTATGCTACCCAATTGCGTCTAGACCTTTACCAACATTGTTTAAAGTCCTTCAATTATAATCCAAATTTGGAATTACACCTTTACAAGTTCATAGGTTTGATGTGTTGAGTGGATTCTCCATTTACACTAAATCTTTAATTTCCAATTTGGGTTGAAGGCTATTTAAGACTCATAATCATTATCATCACTTGATAGACGTAATCCATTTTGTGCTAAACACTTGCACTTTAAGTCTATACACCACCACATTTTGAGTTAAGAAAGGTAGTGTTATGCTGTCAGAATTATGGAAAATGTCTTTGCCTTATAGATTTTTTGAAACAAACTTTTTTTCACAACTTTTGGTTAGTGTAACATTGTTACGCTACCCAAATCATTTCAAACATTATTTCATAGATCCTCTTGCATAGAGTTCCAAATTTATTCCTATATTTTAGACCAATTCACATGTACTTTTGTAATATTTTGTCTAAAATGGTTATATTGTTCACCTTTTTCTATCCTATTTTTCAAAACAACCAAGTTTTATACTATTATTTCTGAGAAAATAAATTACTGCTAAAGTGCCTTTTGTTTCATACCTTATACCTAGTTGATCAAGTTCATGACCTTGAATTAAATGCCTAGTGTTTGTTAGAAGTGTTTCAAATCTGTTAGATTAAAACTTTCATCTATTTTCAAAGTCTAGCTTCTAACACCATTTGGCCAAGAGTCCTAGCACATGCCTTGTTTAAGCCTAGCTTTTGATGACGCGTTTGGCCAAAAGACCTAGCAACTTTTTAATTCCTAGATTAGACTGATTTGAAACACTTCAACCTTAGATTTTGGCATTTTTATTTTTGGTCCATTTACTTGCTTACCTTTGTGTGAACAGTGAAACATTAGATACTTCATGGTAGCTTGTTTCCTCACAGAACTTTGCATAAACCTTTGATCCTTTTGAAAAATTTAAACCAACTTGAAACATCATCTATTTTAGACATTGTCCCTTCTAGATTTTGTATAACTCTTTGAAATTTTATCACAAAGCATTGATTATGGATCCCAACATGTATTACTACACTCATAGTGGACTCATGTACAATCAAGGGATTTGTAATGTAGTTACACATGAAGAAATGGTACAAGACCCCTATGCAGATAACATTGCTTATGAGACATATTCTTATCCCTCTTATATTACTTAGTTAGGGGCACAAAGCCAAGATCCATTGGCTAATTATCTGGTTAACACACCACCTTATTTAGATTAGGACCAAGAACAAACTACACAATACCTAGCTACAATACCCATAATGGATGAGCTAGTTCTTTAATAGTCATATTCTACCAATACAACTTCCATGTATGATCCATTTTTGTTTGAGAAAAAATTGTTAGAGAACAAAGATGAGATTTTGGTTAGAGCCATAGAGGTAGCGGCCAAGTTTTTGACAAACTTCCCCCATAAAAATTTACTAAGTCTAGTAAGAGTGCCCCATAATATCATTTATGACCAACAAGATTTTTCTATCAATCCTATGGCTCTAGTCCAAACAACGTACCAAGATCCTAATATATATGATCAAAGTAAGAACATCATGGAAGAGCACTTTAACCAAATGCAAACAGCTCCTTAAATCTAGCACATGATTTTAATTAGATGAACATGGTAAGGAAGCCTATCATTGACCTAGTTACTTCAACAAGAGTGATGATAGAGTTAATTAGACAAAAGAATCCAAATTCTAAACCATTTGTATAAGCTAATTTAATAGATAACCTGATGCATATGCCCATTATTGAATAAGCGTCTTCAACCTCTACACTGAATAGTGAGCCAAACATAGTAGATAATGTGTAAACATCTAGTCTCGATCAAAGTGGTACTAATACACAAACAACTAGACAAAAACATGTGCTTGTAGTTAA
This sequence comes from Torreya grandis, assembly GCA_037957365.1. Taxonomy (NCBI): domain Eukaryota; kingdom Viridiplantae; phylum Streptophyta; class Pinopsida; order Cupressales; family Taxaceae; genus Torreya; species Torreya grandis. Next base: position 1,417,930 of record JARHVA010004388.1, read on the forward strand.
TCCTATGAATAGGTCATCATACCAACGAATAGGGGTTTCTACACCCTAGCCTCAACCAACTACTTCCTCAAATTATCAACCTATGGGGTTAGGTAATGAAACAACAACCAATGTCACACCTCAACAACAGAATGTGATGAATCCTACTCCCCCTCAATAGGTAAAAAGTAGTATTCCACAACAATAGACATATTCTAATATATAAATGCAATAAAGGACAAATACATTTCCACCTCAATCAGGAGCAACTAATGTTCTACCTCACCAGGTAATGATAAACATACCTCTTCCGTCATAGACTAATATGCCAGTTCAAAACCAAACAATGACTAGTCAACAACATGCAAATATTGGTCAGTGACAGATGCTAAATCTATAATCTAATTTCACTTATTCATAGGTATTTTTACAACAAGGAGGTCCCCATGTTTCTGAAGTACCTATTAGATAACTGATGGTTCAGAATGTGCCACAAATTCAGAGATAGGGTCTTAGTCCATAAGTTCCCACTCAACAACAAGGTTCAATTACTCAACAGCATGTCCCTTTTAAAATACAAAAAGCATAGTATAATCATATCCCTCCATCCCAACCATAAATCCCCCAAGTTAAACCTTTATTTCCAACCCAAACTAGAAAATTATGCAGCCAAATGTGTAATTTTAAGTACATCCCAACCCACATATGCATATTCTTGGTTCATTCCCCAACCAAAATAATACACCCCAATAGGTATCTTTATCATACCTTGGTGAAAGGATCCCAATTCTGACCTCTCAGCCACTTACCCAAACCAACATTCTCCCTCAAACCAATATCCCTTCTAGTTTCCTATCCAAAGAATTATAACAGATGAAGGATACAATTATTGCCATTTAGGCTGAGAAGCAGACTAAAAGTTTCAAATTTTATGATGTATGTTCCTATCCATTCAATATGGAGTGTTTGTAGATACCATTTCCTCTAAGTTATGAACCACCAAAATTTGATAAATACAAAGGGAAAGGTGACCCTAAGGCTCATTTGACAAAATTCTTTGTCGCACTGTTTCTATTCAAAATTCGCTTTTCAGATTTAAGAGAAAGAAGAAACTAAAAGAATAATGGACAAGGCTTGGGAAGTACCTGGATAAAGATTGCGCACCGTAATCCAGACGCTTGTGGGCACTCCTCTTTGGCCGTGGAGGAATGACACCTGTAAAGAAAAAGAACTTGGACAAAGAGGCGTTAGATAGATAGGCGGTGGGTTGCCAAGCAAAAGCCTGTTCCCAGAAGTATGAGAACTTCCTTAAGGGAGGTCAACCCACTGATAACAGACAGATAAAAGATCAGGAAAATACAGAATGCTAGAATACAGAAGTGACAAAGAAATTAGAAAGGAAAGAAAAGACAAAATGATTACCTGAAGGAGTTGTTGGGCTGAAGACAGTCGCTGAGGTCAGAAATGTCGCCGGCGTCGGTTATCTGATCTGCCGGCGTCGGCTATCCTACCGACGTCGGTTGGGGAAGTGACCGGCATCGGTCGGGGTTGTGGCCTGTAGTCGGCTCTGGGTTGCTTTCTGGACTGTGGATGGGTCTGGTTCGTGAACGGGGTCGAGACAGAGTTCAGGGACAAATTTGGATGGACTGGGGAGTGGTCTAGCTCTGATTGGGTGCCTTGTGCAAGGTCTTTGTTGACAGGGGGATGAGGGAGTTGTCTGGGATTGGATTAAAAGAGGGACATGGAAGGGGAAGATACACAGAGGACAGGACCTGAGAAGGCTTTGCAGCCTCTCAGGGGGAAAAATAGAGGGAGTAGAAGACAGTAGATAGGATAGATAACTGAGGACTAAATAAAAGAAATAAAATGAAACACCAAATTGTGCTTACCTTTGGCTTGCTGACTGAAGAAAGGCGGAGCTGTTGTTGGAGCCACGGAAGACTTGTCAAGCAAAAAATCCCTGATCTAGAGCCTTTGCACCTGTTGCTGCTGCTGCACGAGGTCCAGATGGAGGAGAGACAAATGCCAAAATGCCAAGAGAATTTTGTTTGCGAGCTCAAGGGTCTAGGGGCTGCAACGGATGCAGAAAGGGGTAATGAAGGCTGCCGATGCTGGCAGTTTCGCGATGTCAGCCGAAGGGTCGCTGACGTCGGCGGTCGCAGGATGGGGACAGAGGCTAAAAATAGCCTCTACCCATTCTTGCACGCCACCGGGTGAGGGGTTATGGTAAGAACGGTCACGAAGAAGCTTAAATGGGCATGGGGGGAAGATAATGAAGAGATTTGGCCTAATAAATGCTAGGGGGAAGGTGGAGGGATTGAAGGGAGGATCCAAGGTGGCAAGGGTAGGGTGGAAAGGGGGCCACTTGATTAAAATATTTAAGTTATTTTAATCAAATGGAGGCCAAGGGTTAGGATAGGGGTTTGAGGTGGACAAGGGGGAGAACCAAGGTGCAGACACGTTTGTGGTGTCTACATTTGCCCCTTTTTGTCTTGTTGGTTGTTCTAGACGAACTGCAAGACAAAAATAGGAGTTGGTTGCCCCAGAAAAAGGATGAGGTGTTCCCCCCTCAAAGCGATAGTCGAGAGAAGGGAATCGAAGATCGAGTGTCGATTTGACAGAGAAATGGATAGAAGAGAGTGAGTGAAAACGCTGCCATAGTCATGATTGCACGTAGTCCACTTCACGAGAGGGTCAGGTCAAATTGTCGCATGTCGAGGGTCAAGGAGTGCCAAAATTGAAGTAACCGGGCCCCAGCATTTAGTCGTCTGCTGATTGGGTCACTCAATCTAAGCTGAAGCTCCAAATGGTCATCGTGTTCCAGGTATCCAGGGCTCAGGAAGTGCTCCCAAAAACACAAAAAAGCCACAAGTAGTAGGGATCAACTGGCTCACGATCCTATACTTGTGAAGGGTCAAAAATAGTCTGTGGACAATTTTGCTAACCAGCCGTGAGGTAGCACACACGCAAAAACAACCAAGGCAACATTGGCTTGGAAGTGATCGAGGTCGGAGGAGATAGGCATGATCTCCAATGATCATTGGTCAAGGGGATGGATGGACGAAAGGATGCGGCCGAGCTAACCTCAGAGAACGCCATGTCAACTGAGTGCTGCCTACATAACCCCTGTGTGAAGGGCCTCAGGCCAATGTAGTTCTCCCTAAAAGGGAGGAAGGGTCAGAGGGATTGATTGGTCTTGGTCAAAGTCGATGATTGGTCTTGGTCAAAGGTCTTGGTCAAAGGTCAATGATTGGTCTTGGTCAAAGTTGACGGAGTTGGTCGAGGTCAATGATTGGTCAAAGGTCTTGGTCAAAGTCGATGAAGTTGGCTGTGATAAGAGTCAAAGAAGAGAAGGTTTGTCCATCATAGATGTGGTATCTGAGTGCTACCTACATAGCCCTGGTCATAGGGCCTCAGACTAATGTAGTTCGGACTGCGAGGGTCAAAATGGTCGATGATGAGCTTGGTTGAGCGTCGAAATGATGAGGGGGAAGAGATGTTACAGCCTTTTCCAAATGGTGTATTCTGTAACATTGGTCGAGAGGTCTTTCATCCCTAGCAAGTTTCCATAGTCGCGATGGATGCATGCTAAAAATGAATAAAGGTCTATTTATGCTTCAGCAAGTATTGGTTTATGCCTAACATAAATTGGGTCTGGTCGGTAGTTTTCATGTGTATTGGTGTCCATAGAAACTATGTGAAATGGTCTAGGATGATGTCAGCTGAAAATGATGAAAATGGCTTGGTTTGAGATGAGTCGACAATTGATGTGGTTAAAGCGTAGAGAAAAGATGAAAGGCGAATCGCTCTTTCATTGACAAGGACCAGAAAGGAAGCATAGATAGGGGTTATTAGAACAAAAGCCCCATTCATGCATTACGTCGTTGACCAGTGTTGTGTTAGAATGGTAATCGAATCACTTTGACATTAAAGTGAGCTCGAAGTCCCCTGAGCAGGTGATAGGGTAACCCAGTTTAAGAGCAGGAATAACCTTGCCCCTTTTTATGGGAGACCCTGAGACAACTACAAGCCAAGTCCGTGACTCATTTTTTTTTTTTTTTTTTTTTTTTTGACGCAGACTGATCAATGCGGGAAGCCTGCATAGAGATGTCATTTGATGTATGGTCAGTTTGGAAGCTGATCAATGCGGGAAGCTTCTAAGAAAGGTTGCTGTTTGTAGCGAGATTAGTCATAGCCATCCTTCGAGGGAGTGGTCTATATTTTTGCTTGATAAAAAGGTTTGAATAGCTATCCTTCGAGGGATCAGTCTAGTAATACAGCAATGATAGTACAGCTGTCCTTTTAGGGAGCAGTCTGTCTTTTTGAATTTGACTTGATTTTGTGACCATGGATATGTTTTGACATCTTGATTTTGATTTATTGATAGGAATTTGAGTCACGGACAAGACTGTAGAAGTTCAAGGACGCCCCTTTTATTAGGACAAAGCATCCATGCATCATAAAAGGGTTGTAGAGGACTTGTTAAAGGGGAATAGGGTTGAAAGGGATGAGGATGATAATGACAAGGAGTGCTCAAGGGACGAGCTCAAGTTACGTGTCAAGTAGACGAGTACTCGACTAACAGAAGAATGGTCGAAGACGCAAGACATGAAAAGGGGTTTAAGGTCTAATAAGACCCTGGGCCATGCTAGTGCGTTGAGGTCCGAGTCAATTAGGAGCAAGCCTGCCCCAATTTGCCTCTTTCTAGATTGGTCAGGTGTTGATTGATGGATGTGAAGTTGGTTGACATTGTTGTTGGTTGGTTGAAAAAGGTTGTATACTTGGTCGAGAGGTCTGTTTGATTGATATTGGGTTGAAGTTTGGTTGAGACTAGTCAAATAATTGGTCGGGGGTTGGGTCGATGGACACTTGGTTGAGATTTAAGATTAAATGAGTGATTGATATGTGGTAGAGACTGGGTTGAATAGCTGGTCGAGGTTTGGATGAAGGGTGAATTCCCCCAGCGGGTAGGGAAATGTTTGAAAGATTGATTAAGGTCGGTTGAGGTTTAGTGGTCAGATGGACGGTGTTAATGTCGAATAAGGGGGTCAAAGGCGGCAAAGGGACCATATTCCAGCGTGGAGATCCCGATTTAGGTGATGAGGTTGGAGAGGCATGAGTCGGGGTTGATGTTTTGTTGAAGAGGTGGTCAAGAGGATCCTTGATGAGAAGGGAATCCTTTTTCCGGTGTTGACGAATGACAGCTTTGAGAGCGCAACAACGCTTAGTGTCATGTCCCAGAGTGTGGTGATAGTGGCAGAACGTAGAGTTGTCGAACCAAGAGGGTCTTGATCTGAGAGTTGATGAGTGAGGCGGTGTTGAAGGTTTGTTGATGATGTGGCCGAGAAGAAGGGTGTCATTCCCAAGACATTGGCGAATGGCGACCTTGAGGGCATGACAATGCTCCATGTCGTGTCTAGGGGTGCGATGATACGCACAAATGCAAGTGTGGTCGAACCATGGTGGTTTAGGTCTGAGAGATTGATATTGTCTAAGAGGTGGGAGGTCCATACGAGAGGACTGCAATAATTGCCGTAAGAGAAAGGCATATGAACCTGCTAACGGGTCAGGATGTTTTGTTGTAATGAGAGTTGGTGACGTTGGTTTGGGAGGTGAAAGAGGCATATGTCGAGGGTTTGGATGAGAAGTATGTCTGATGGGATGAGAGAGTAATGGAGGCGATGTGCCTCTGTGAAGGATGGGAGTGGGAAGCACTCCTATTAAAGTGGACGGAGATTGAAGGTAATGACGAAGGTGGGGGAGGAATCCTCCGATGTGGTCTAGTGGTCTTCATGCGTTTGGGTCGAGGGCCACCATTGTGCGAGGCGAGGTTAGATATAGGTTTGGGTTTGGATGTGGATGGAGGTGAGCGAGATGTAGAAATCTCATGCAAAGGGTAAGAGGAAACCGTGACTGGGTCTTCCTCGGTTGAAATGGGTGGAGAGACTGGTTCTTCTCTTGGTGGAGAAGAAATAAGAGAGGGCGGCTCCTCAAGTAGGCAGAGGGCGTGGATGATCATGCCTTCTTCTTGTAGTTGAGGAGTAGGCAAGGTAGGGTCTTCGGATGGAGGTGGGATTAATGGCGTTGATGTGGTCAAAGCGTCCTCCAATACAAGAGAGGTAGATGGAGGACTAGTAGGAGAAGAAGGTTCTTCATCCTTTGATGGAAGAGGTTGGTCAAGGACAAGAGGCAAGATAGTGCTAATCGTGTGAATGTCATGGTTTTGAGGGTCATTGGTCGAAGTCTGGACATTGTTTTGAGTAGGCGGATGATTTGGGAAAGGGTGTTTGAAGATGTCGATATGTTGATTAGGAGGGGCGTTCGGGTGATCTAAAATAAGATCCCCCTTGTCGATCATGTCTTGGACGATGTTTTTGAAGGTTCGGCAGTTGTCGATGTCATGGCCTTGGATGCGATGAAAGGGACAGAAGTCGGCCTCCCTATACCATGTAGGGATGGCTTTTGAAGGGTCGAATTGCGGTGGTCAGATTGGAGGGAGATTGAGGACCCCCTGCTTGAGTAGTTTTTCCAAAACAGAAGCGTATGGTTCTCCAAGTGGAGTATAAGAACGCTGAATGTACCATTGTTGGAATTGTTTGGTGATGCTTGGAGATGTCGAAGGTCGAGAGTAATTAGTTGATGTCGAGGATGGTGATCTAACGACCACAGTATTGGCCACTCCTTTAGATTTGGAATTGGCAGAAGAAGAAGGTCTGGAAGAAGAATGGCCATTGGTTTTAGCGTTGGTATGACGCAATTTGACCTTATCTTCTTCAAGGGCGCGGAGTTTGAGCTTTCGAGCCATGATGAGAGCTTCATCAAAAGTGCGGAATGTCTGAATCCGCAAGGTATAAGAGATGTGTCTGGCACATGCTCGAGAGAAGAGCTCGATGAGCTCGGGTTGAGGCAAAGAGAAGGAGAGCTGGTTGATTAGGCCCCTCCAACGAGTGACAAAGTCAACGACAGATTCATCATCAAATTGCCTGATGGAGTAAAGGTCTGTGATTGAGACTTGTTTGGTGATGTTGATTGAGAAATGGTCAAGAAATAGTTGGGCGAGTTGAATGAATGAAAAGATAGAGTGTCTGGTAAGAGAACTATACCAGTCAAGGGCTGGGCCAGAAAGGGACATAGGGAATGTGCGTAAAAGCAATGCATCGTCATGGGCAATAAGATAACAGGCATGTCTAAATGCCCGTAGATGTTGTTGAGGGTCTTCCTTACTCTGAAAGCGAGTGAATTTAGGAAGCTCCCAATGGTTAGGGTATAGTCGAATAGGGACGGAAGGATGGATGGGCTCGTTGCAAATTTTTTCATATGACAAAGTATTGCTTGAACCGGAAATGGAGGCTTCAAGACTAGACATTTTATCCATCAGCATTTTGATAAGATCTGCTGACAGATTGGCGGGTTGAGCGCCCCCTAAGTTGTAAGGCGCTTGGAAGAGGTTAGAGGAGGCGTGTGACGTAGTCGGTTGTACAATGTACGGATGACTAGTCGCAGGGACGGAAGTGGAGGCTAGAGGTGGTTGCGTTATGAAGGTCGAAGGTATAGGTTGACTGGGCACCGCCAAAGGTGGTTGAATGGCGACACTGGTAGAAAGATAGGTCGGCACGCTTACATTTGTGGGCACAAGAATATGAGGGGTCGAGACAATCAAGTTCTGATATGATGTAGAACTTGGTTGAATTGCAGGTGGTTGAGGGGGTAATGGAACCCCGATGAAGGTCGGTCTAAAAATAGACGGGGAGGCCAAACTTTGCGTATTGGCCATGGTTGGATTGATAGTTGAGGCGAAAGGTTGAGTCATAAAGGGTTGGGTGGTGAATGGTGTGGATGTCATCGCCATGTCACCCGAAAGGTCTCGCGTTGGGTTTCTCGCGAGATAGTTTTGGAGGGCTACAGCATTGAGGTCCAAGAATCTCGCAAAATATTGGTCCCCTTCAGGGATGATGGGAATTTGAGTTGGGGTCGGGGTCGGAGTCGGTCCTGTAGGAGTTCTTTCAGTCTCTGAGTGGAACTCCATGATAGGACTTGCTAGGGACGGGATAGACGGAAGCGGTTGTTAGCTAAAGTGGTTAAGAAGAGAGTCCTGGTTCCAGAAACTATGTTCTTGCAGTCTCAGAAAACCAGAATGGAATTTTTGACAGAGAAGGGATAGGTTTCAGGCTGCTGGTTTTGAAAAAAAAGGATAGTGACAGAGACCGACATCGGTTGAAAAACTGATGTCGGTAAGAAAGATAGCCGACGTCGGTCAGATAACCGATGCCGGTAAGAGAGATGGCCGACGTCGGTAGCAGAACCGATGCCGGTGACAGGGGAAAGCCGACGTCGGTTGCAGAACCGATGCCGGTGACTGTGTTTTCCAGAGAACCAAAAGATTCTTGGAAAACAATGAAGAAAGCATCCTCACTCAAACAAACAGATGAGAAGAGGAAAATAGAGAGAGACAGACAAGCCTAAGCGATAAATCCTAGGAATTAATCTTAGAAATTGTGGCTTATGCCTTAGATGAATGTTTGGGGAGATTGGCTGAAAAATGGGTCCTAGAAGAAGGCGGTCTAAAGATGGTTTCAGGTGTTGTTTTAGGTGCTCAAAGATCTGTGTTAGGGTCTGGTACGTGGCCTGGTGCTAAGGAGCAAGCTCCCCTCACTTCACGATTCCAGTGGTTAGCTGGTCTCGCTTAGCCAAGATATACCTCGCCTAGAGTTTATCCTCCGCTAGAGAACGGAGTGGGCTTCCCCCTTGGTGATGAAATCCAAGTAGGGTCATCGGGACGGGTAAGGTATCCACTGGGGGATGAAATCCCAGTCGGGCCTTGTCTCAAGTAAGTTTTATGTTTGTTTTAGTGCATGTGGTCAGGTAGTGTAACATCAAGTGTCTACGATTTATTCAATATGCGTCTAAGTTACTAGATGTGGACTAATGCAAGCACAAGCAGAAATGAAAGTGCAATACGTTTTAATGCCCAAGTCGAAATGTGATGTTTGTTATGAAGACAAGTTTGAGAAAGGGTTGAGAGTATGATGTTTAGACTAGTCTAGAAATGCAAGGAAGAAAGATTCGTTTTAGTCCTGCTTATAGTGTCATTGAGAAGAAAAGAAGGAGGAGAAAAGGTAAGAACCTAATGCTCCTAAATGAATGAAAAAGAAAAGGAACCTAGGAGGAACCTAGGGTCCCACCGGGCGTGCCAGAGATGTTTCTATTCAAAATTCACTTTTCAGATTTAAGAGAAAGAAGAAACTAAAAGAATAATGGACAAGGCTTGGGAAGTACCTGGATAAAGATCACGCACCGTAATCCAGACGCTTGTGGGCACTCCTCTTTGGCTGTGGAGGAATGACACCTGTAAAGAAAAAGAACTTGGACAAAGAGGCGTTAGATAGATAGGCGGTGGGTTGCCAAGCAAAAGCCTGTTCCCAGAAGTATGAGAACTTCCTTAAGGGAGGTCAACCCACTGATAATAGACAGATAAAAGATCAGGAAAATACAGAATGCCAGAATACAAAAGTGACAAAGAAATTAGAAAGGAAAGAAAAGACAAAATGATTACCTGAAGGAGTTGTTGGGCTGAAGACAGTCGCCGAGGTCAGAAATGTCGCCGGCGTCGGTTATCTGATCTGCCGGCGTAGGCTATCCTACCGACGTCGGTTGGGGAAGTGACCGGCGTCGGTCGGGGTTGTGGCCTGTAGTCGGCTCTGGGTTGCTTTCTGGACTGTGGACGGGTCTGGTTCGTGAACGGGGTCAAGACAGAGTTCAGGGACAAATTTGGATGGACTGGGGAGTGGTCTAGCTCTGATTGGGTGCCTTGTGCAAGGTCTTTGTTGACAGGGGGATGAGGGAGTTGTCTGGGATTGGATTAAAAGAGGGACAGGGAAGGGGAAGATACACAGAGGACAGGACCTGAGAAGGCTTTGCAACCTCTCAGGGGGAAAAATAGAGGGAGTAGAAGATAGTAGATAGGATAGATAACTGAGGACTAAATAAAAGAAATAAAATGAAACACCAAATTGTGCTTACCTTTGGCTTGCTGACTGAAGAAAGGAGGAGCTGTTGTTGGAGCCACAGAAGACTTGTCAAGCAGAAAATCCCTGATCTAGAGCCTTTACACCTGTTGCTGCTGCTGCACGAGGTCCAGATGGAGGAGAGACAAATGCCAAAACGCCAAGAGAATTCTTTTTGCGAGCTCAAGGGTCCAGGGGCTGCAACGGATGCAGAAAGGGGTAATGAAGGCTACCGATGCCGACAGTTTCACCGACGTCGGCCGAAGGGTCGCCGACGTCGACGGTCGCAGGATGGGGACAGAGGCTAAAAATAGCCTCTGCCCATTCTTGCACGCCGACGGGCGAGGGGTTATGGTAAGAACGGTCACGAAGAAGCTTAAATGGGCGTGGGGGGAAGATAATGAAGAGATTTGGCCTAATAAATTCTAGGGGGAAGGTGGAGGGATTGAAGGGAGGATCCAAGGTGGCAAGGGTAGGGTGGAAAGGGGGCCACTTGATTAAAATATTTACGTTATTTTAATCAAATGGAGGCCAAGGGTTAGGATAGGGGTTTGAGGTGGACAAGGGGGAGAACCAAGGTGCAGACACGTTTGCGGTGTCTACACGCACGTCAGCCAGTGGCATATAGCGGCATATACCTTTTCCTATTCTTTCCAAGGAGCTTGGATAGACAAGCCTTGGAGTGATTTTTGAAGTTACCCAAGAATTTAGTAATGAACTTTGATGATCTTTGTAATAAAATTGCATAGCACTTTTCCTATAATCTCGAGCATGAGATTTCATTAGTGGACTTAATGCAAGAAAAGCAAAAAATTGGTGAGAGTTTTACAAGTTATTTATAGTGATGGAGATCCCTTGCAATACATCTCACCCATAGTTTACCAGATAAATAATTAGTCATTATGTTTACCAAAAATTTGCATAGTGAGATAACCTATCATGTGGAACTGCAATGTGAACATATGTTTAAAGAGATCATTGATAAAAGGTTTGTTGATCAAGAGGGTGCTCATCAATAAAGGATTCATCAAGATCAATTAAAATAATCAAAATCAAGGTACCAATTAGGTAAATAACCAACACCCCAATCAAATGCAAGCATCACAACTAGTACAGGCCAATAATCAAGAAAGACTGAAGCAATTCAACTACAATAGGAATGTTATGGGAAATGGAGTAACCAAATATCATCATGTACAAACTATGCAAGCATCATCTACACTAAATTTTTAGCTCAATCCTACCTAGAAACCTCTTCAACCAATATTACAAGTGAAACAACCAGAACTTGTACAATAAATACAACTGTTACCATTGCAAACCCCTCCTCCTAGAAGAACCTTCCCTGCACGTCATGTTTTTAGTGACCTAGGAGAACCTATTGAGTTTTTATTTCATAATATTGCTACCACTAATCTGATTAGTTGGCTTATACAAAAGCATTATCCACAAGGCATTCCTTATCTTTATTGGTACCATGAAAATGAATTTTATGACTATCATCAGGTCAATGGGCATAATCTATGAAGATGTGTCCCAATCAAGAATTTAATTGAGAATATGTTGGAGAACGGGGAGATAAAACTAAATAATGGTGATTATACTTCTAATAAAACTATTGGGATATATCAAAACCCCTTTCCTTGACATAATAATGAAAAATAGCAACAATAATGGCTAGTGCAACAACAAAATCAATAGTATCAAAATCAACATCCAAACTAGCAGACTCAACAAAATCAAAAGCAAAATCCATAATGACAGAACAATGGATAAAACCAAGGTCAGAATGGTAACAACCAATAAACTTACCATGTAGTTCACAAGACTATAATAGGGTTTTAAGTCATATTTTAGGGGTAGCATTTATACCATCTCCATTAATCCTAGACCAAGTACTACTAGCCTAGACCATTGTTAAACAATAATATTCAACCAAATCACATGGATAATCCTTCTTTGACCTAGGTGTTCATACATGTAAACCAATAAACTAGGACTTCCTCTTTTGGATCTTATGGTGACAACTCATTCTTGCCACATGACCACATGCAAGTGTATTGACAACTGACACTTGTCCTATCTAGTCCCACACCATTTTTGATAGTAGTTACCAATAATGGTCCATTATTTAATCTTGATTGTGTAATCATAACTCAGAGGTCAAATATTACTATCTCAGGCCCACAACCATTTTCCACTTTTCTTATCATCTAACTAACCATTCATCCTTAGAATAAACCATCCACTACTAACCAAGACAAGAGGTTTGATATTGTGGAACAATTGTAGAAGACCCTAGCTCAAATTTCTATCTTAGATTTGCTATGAATGTCAATAATATAGAAGAACATATTGAATGAGTTTTTGACCCAATACACTATTGCTAGTGACATATCCCTTGATAATTTCAAGATTTGGTTGGGCACCTAGGTCCATCACAACAAGTAACATTCAACCAAAGAGATATGTCTTCCCTTGGTCCACTTCATAATAATCCATTATACATAGAAGTTTATATAATATGACATAAAGTTAAACATGTCCTTATAGATAATAGATCTGGCCTCAACATAGTGTCTCTTAAGCTCATCAAGCTTCTTGGGTACATAATGACATATTTCCATCTAGAAACAATAACTATCAAAGCCCATGATAATTAGTAAAGAGAGTCATAAGGCACCATTAGTTTGCCAATTATTATTGGGCCTTTAACCCATGATACACTTTTCCATGTGTTGGATCTTGAGTTATCATACAACATACTTCTAGGTAGGCCTTGGTTACATCAGATTCATGTAGTCCCATCAACACTTCACCAATGTATCAAAATTTCCCACTCAGGGATGGAAGTGAATATTTTAAGAGATTTACACCCATATGAACACTACAAGCATCTTGAGGCCAAATTTCAAAGTTATAATTATCAGTATGATATAAATCCTAGTTCTAAGCAAGATAAAGGAAAGGCTATACTTATTAATCCTCCACCAGATAATTACATAGATCCTAATACCTTGGATTCCCTTTCCCACATGACACGTCCTGAAGCTTCTAATCATTTCATCATTTTAGATAATGGACTAGGAGAGTATGTGACCCATGATACATTTCATATTGCCAATATTTCTCAAAATCCAAAATTATTTGGGCACCCTAAATTCATCCCACATATGAATTGGCAATAGAAGAATTAAGATAAGGGACCTATCACATTTATACCAACATCAAGCCTAGAACCTGACCCAACTAAAACCAACCTAGATGAAACCAACCTATTTGATAGCAATGCCATTTGTACCCTTACCCAAGCTATACATCGCAATCTATTACCATTATATTATCCCTAACTAATATATTGGGACCAATAAGAATCTAGTCTATCAATTGATGAGTTTTAGAATGATGAGGCATTCTATGATTTCTTAGGCCTTAGAGACAATGTTCCATCGGGAGATCACAAATCAGGACTCTCAATCACATTAGATCCTATAGCCTATTTTAAAGAATGGGTGAACACCCTTAGCCAAAACCAAATAAGTAAAAAATTGAGGTCCCAAAGTGAAAACCTCTTTGAGGTGATTTTTGACCAAGGAAAAAGTAAAGATAAAGGCCAGTCTAGTGGTGAAAACCTATCTTAGGTGCCATTAGATGGGGGTGTTCATTCTTATTAAAATTTAGACTAGGAGACCGCCAACGATGAACTTGCCTGCAGATCTAAGTTTAGCTTTGAGAAATAATAAGTATTTGATCAAATACTTCAAGAATTTTTGACTATTTATTGTCACATGGCTAGATTTCCCATCAGGGTACTCAGATTCATCATGCCTAGAATAAGATGAAGAGTAAGTCCTAATAGAAGACCTTGACATAATCTAATAGTTCAAGTCATTGCCTACTATCCTATAAGATGGTTTGGCCCTTATAGTCAAAGATACAATAGAGGTAAACATCAGGATTTCATTAGACTTGAAGTGGATAAAATTAGGTGCATCCCTCACTAAGAACGAATGCCACATCTTTGTAGCTTTATTGAGAGAGTTTGTGGATATTTTTACATGGGCCTATTCTGACATGCTAGGTTTAGATCTCACCTTAGTTCTACACCACCTTATGGTTAATCCTAATGCTAAACTAGTAAAACAAAAGTTATGTAAGATGAATCCTTGCATTCTTGTATTAGTAAAGAAAGAGTTGAAAAAACTCTTAGAAGCAGGATGTATCCGATCCATTGACTACTTATAATGGATCTCAAATGTAGTACCTATTAGTAAAAACCCTGTATGAATTAGAATTTGTACTAATTTTTGAGACATCAACAAAGCTTGTCCTAAAGATGATTTTTCATTGCCTAATATCGACATGATCATCAACTCCATAGTAGGTTATTAAATTCTTTCACTTATAGATGGCTTTTTAGGATACACTAGATCAAAATAACAAATTAAGACCAACATAAAATAGTGTTCACCACTCCATGGGGAACATTTTGTTATCAAGTGATGTCATTTGGCTTCAAGAATGATGAAACCATAGATCAAAGATCCATGACTATCATATTCCATGATATGATGCATGATATTGTGGAAGACTATGTCGATGACATATTAGGAAAATCCAAGACCAAGGCTGACCATCTAGTAGTGTTGCATCAAATATTTGAAAGACTACGTGAGTAAAAAGTCAGACTCAATCCAAAAAAGTGTGTGTTTGGTATAACTTTAGGTAAAATACTTGGCTTCATCATATCTTGTAGAGGTATTGAAGTTGATCTAGTTAAATTCCATGTTATAGCCAAGATGCCGCCACCAACCAATTTGAAGCAAATCCATAGTTTTTAGGGTAAGATTCAGTCAATATGACACTTCATCTCTCAATTATCAGACAAGTGCCATCCATTTACACACCTTTTGAAGAAAGGAGTTGCATTTTATTGGGATGATCACTGCTAAATATATTTTCAACAACTAAAATACTATCTTGTTAATCCACTTATTTTATTACCTCATATGCCAGGAAAGACATTTTTGTTATACCTATCAGCTACTGATCATGCTCTAGGGGCACTCTTGGATCAACATGATGACAATGGAAAAGAGCATGTTGTATATTACTTAAGTCATACCTTGGTTACCTATGAACATAACTATGTGCCTATTAAAAAGGCTTATCTAGCCATGGTTTTTATAGCTCAAAAATTGCATCATTACATGTTAAATAATAAAACCATGGTCATTTCAAAGGTAGATCCACTCAAGTTGTTGGGTTGTGGAGCTAAAAGCTTCACTCACAGTCATCAACATCAATTAGTCAACTGACATCAGTTATCCTCAGGTCAAAACCAACTGACATCGGTTAGGGTTTGACTGGCGTTAGCAAGGGGTCAATCAGCATCGGCAAGGAGTCAGTCAGCATCGGTCACTTGTAGACCGACACTGACTTCTATGCATTTCTAGAAGTGCTAATTTTAGATAAACTGTTAGTTAAACTATTAGTGTTGTAGTTTGCATGTAAAGAGTAATTTTAGTCTTGAGTTCGCTTTTCTAATTAGTGTTTTCTCTCATTTCTAATTATTATAATTGAGAATCTATTTAATAGACCCATGGGGTTCTACTATAATCAATGAGAGAAGACAATTCAAGTAGTTGAATTGGTTGTAATTGATTGAGAGAGAGAGAACTCTTGAAGAGAATTACTAGACATTTATGAGGTGTGAGGGAGAAAGAGATTTCTTCATTGTATTTCCTTCTGGAAGAGTTTAATACAAGATTGGTTATTTCTCATATCTCCTATTCTTTGTTTTTTTTTGATTTCTAGTTATTTATTACTTCTAATTCAATTATGTGTTTAGTTGCTTATACAAAAGTAATCAATTGTACCTATAAGATCCTAACAAGTGGTATCAAAGCATGTTAGTGTTTGTTGATTACAGTTCACTCACAGGGGTTTCTGATTGAGTGGGAGTAAAGCAATGGCAGAAGAAAGTAAACTAAGAATAGAGAAATTCAATGGCAAGAACTATCAATTATGGAGGATGCATATAGAAGATTATATGTATCAGAAAGATCTATATTTACCATTGGGTGGGGTTTCAATGAAGCCCACAGATATGAAAGATGAAGAATGAAATGTTCTTGATAGAAAGGCTCTGGGATCTATAAGGTTGAGCATGGCATCTTCTATGATATCCAACTTATCACAGGTAAAGACAATGGTAGAGTTAATGGATACTTTGGCAAATTTATATGAAAAACCCTCAGCTTCAAATAAGGTATATCTTATGAAGTAATTATTTAATTTGCAAATGTAGGAAGGTGGATCTGTATCTAATCATCTTAATGATTTCCATTCAATTATAAATTAGTTAAATTCAGTCAAAATAGTTTTTGATGATGAAATTAAGGCTCTCTTAATCTTATGCTCTTTACCTGAAAGTTGGCATAGTTTGGTAATGACAATTAGTAATACTGCATCTGCTTCAAATATCTTGAAAGTTGATGATGTTGTTAGTGTAATCTTGAATGAATAAATTCATAGGAAAAGCACAGGGGAAACATTAGGTAATGCTTTAAGTGTTTAAAGTAGGGGAAGGCAAAGAGAGAAGGGCAAGTGGGGGAAATCAAGGTCAAAGATGGGAAGGAGATCCAAATCCAGAAATAGAGGTATAACCTGCTAGAATTGTGGAAAGAAAGGGCATGCAAAGAAAGATTGTTGGTTGAAGGATAGCAAAGAAGATCAGCATGAAGGTAATAAAGAAGCAAAAGTTGTAGGTATTGTTGCATAAGATGCTCTTGTACTTTCTTTGGATAATAAAATAGAATCTTGGGTTTTAGATTCTGGTGCCTCTTTTCATGCAACCCCAAATAGATAATTTTTCAATGATTATGTCCATGGATATTTTGGAAAAGTTTATTTAGGGGATGATGAGCCTTGTCAAATTGTTGGTAAAGGAAAAGTGCAGCTGAAATTGTAGAATGGCAACACATGGGTGTTGAAGGATGTCATGTATGTACCCATCCTGAAGAGGAATCTGATTTCTGCAAGAAAGTTAGCTCATGAGGGTTGCACAGTAACTCTCACAGTAGAATATTGGAAAGTTTCCAAGGGTGCACTTGTATTAGCCAGGGGTAAGAGAGTAGGTACACTTTATCTATCTACTTGTATTACTGATTATTCACCTTTTGTTTTATCTACTTCAGATGTAGATGCAAAGTTGTGGCACTGTAGGCTCGGTCACATGAGTGAGAAGGGAATGAATGTTCTTAATTCAAAAAGTAAGCTTTCATATTTGAAAAACATAGATCTAGAATTCTGTGGGCATTGTATTTTTGGGAAATAGAAGAAAGTGAGGTTTATCACAACTGGGTCAACAAGGAAGAAGCACAAGTTGGATCTTATTCACACAGACATGTGGGGACTAGCTCAGGTAGCTTCTATTGGAAGATCACAGTATTATGTTTCTTTCACTGATGATGCTATAAGAAAGGTAGGGGTTTATTGCATAAAGAGAAAATCTGATGTTTTTGACATATTTAAGAAATAGAAAGCTTTGGTTGAGAATGAAACAAGTTTGAGATTGAAGTGCCTTAGATCTGATAATGGTGGTGAGTACTACAGCAATAAGTTCAACAGTTACTATTTTATGAATGGAATACACAAGAAAAGGATGGTTCCAAGGACACCTCAGCAAAATGGAGTTATTAAAAGGATGAATAGAACAATAATGGAGTGTGCACGGAGTATGAGGTTGCATGTTAGTTTGCCCTTAAAATTTTGGGAAAAAGTTGTAGATACTATAGTTTACCTAATTAACAGAGGACCTTCTACTGCACTGGATGGTGGAATTCCAAAAGAGGCATGGATAGGTAAAAAGTTAGATCTTTCATTTCTCAGAGTTTTTGGATCTAAAGCTTTTGTGCATGTTGATAAATAAAATAGAAAGAAGCTGGATGCTAAATCTATGTGGTGTACTTTCATTGGCTATAGTTTTGGATATTTTGGATTCCAGTTGTAGAATTTAGAAACTACCAAAATTATTAGGATCTATGATGTTGTTTTCAATGAGAAGGTGATGTACAGTGATCAGCTCAAGAGGCTGAATAATTTTGAGCAGGGCAATCTTGATTTGGAAGAGGAGCTCGTGGGTAAGAATCATCACTCACAAGAAAACACAAAAATCAATGTCAGTCAGGTGGAAACTGATGTCAGTCAGGTCGGTCAGGAGTAACTGACAATGGTCGAGTGCAGACTGACATCGGTTAGGTGCAAATTGAGAGATGACCAGGATCAGTCACTGTCAGAGAATTTAGGTAGACATCAAGCTGTCAATGAGTCTCAAATGCCCATAAGGAGGTCTGAAAGGGTAAGTAAACCTCCAATTCAATATTCTCCTTCTTTATACTACTTGTTGCTCACTGATGGTGGAGAACTAGAAAGTTTTGATGAGGCAATGCAGGTAGAATCTAGGAAATAGTGGGAGCATGGCATGAATGAGGAAATTGATTCCTTGGAAGAGAACCAAATGTGGAATTTGGTTGAGTTGCCAGCTGAAAAGAAAGCACTAAAAAATAGATGGATATACAGGTTAAAGGAAGAAGAGAATGGAAAAGTGAGACATAAGGCCAGGCTTGTAATAAAGGGATTTGTATAGAAACCAGGTATTGACTTTGGTGAAATTTTTTCTCCTATAGTAAAGATGAATTCTATTTAGACTATATTGTCTTTAGTTGCTATTGAGTATTTGCACCTTGAGCAGCTTGATGTTAAGAGAACATTTCTTCATGGAGATTTGGATGAAGAGATATATATGGATTAGCCAAAAGGTTTTGAGGTCAAAGGTAAGGAGAAACTTGTGTGGAGGTTGAAGAAAAGCTTATATGGTCTTAAGCAAGCTCCAAGACAATGGTATTTGAGGTTTGACAAGTTTATGATAGAGCATGGCTTTAGTAAATCTCAATCTGACCATTGTGTTTATTTTAACAGGTCGGATAATGGTAGTTATATTATCCTATTACTGTATGTAGATGATATGCTTGTTGCAGGTTCACACATGCAAGAAATTACTGAGCTTAAGGTAAAATTAGCTCACACATTTGCCATGAAGGATTTAGGAGCAGTAAAGAAAATCCTTGGCATGAGTATTAAGAGAGATAGAAAAAATCACAGTTTGATTTTGTCTCAAGAGGATTATGTGAATAAGGTGTTGGAGAAGTTTAATATGCAAGATGCAAAACCGGTAAGCACACATATGGATGGACAGTTCAGGTTGAGCAAAGAACAGTGTCCTAACTCACATGATGAGGTTGAGTACATGAGTAGAGTTCCATATGCTTCAGTAGTGGGGAGATTGATGTATGCAATGGTATGTACTAGATCTGATATTTCCCAAGTAGTGGGAGTTATTAGCAAGTTTATGGCCAATCCAAGGAAGGAACACTGGAAAGCAGTTCAGTGGATTCTCAAATATCTGAGAGGGACCAGCAACAGGTATTTATGCTATGCAAGGTCAAACACTTCTCTACATGGGTATGTAGATTAAAATATGGCAGGTGACTTGGATGGCAAGAGAAGCACCACAGGATATGTGTTCGCTATTGATGGAATGGCAGTTAGCTAGATTTCAAAGTTGTAGAAGGTTGTTTCCCTGTCTACTACAGAGGCAGAATACATTACGGTCACAGAGGCTAGCAAGGAAATGTTATTGATGACTCGGTTCATGGAAGAGTTGGGAAAGGAGCAAGAGAGTTGCAAATTATACAGTGATAGTCAAAGTGCAATTCATTTGACAAAGAATTCAGCCTTTCATTCAAGAACCAAACATATACAGCTTAGGTACCACTTCATTAGACAGGTATTGGATGATGGACAGTTGAAGTTGGAAAAGATCCATACAAATAAGAACCCTGTAGATATGTTAACAAAGCTAGTAAAAAAGGAGAAGTTGAATCTTCATTCAACTTTTGTTGGTCTTCAAGATTGAACTTGAAGATGGTGGAAACAAGCCAGAGATGTCTAGAGGATGTTGTTGTATAGGTATAGGTGCAGCTATTTATCTCCAAGTAGGAGATTGTCAGGTTGTGGAGCTAAAAGCTTCACTCACAGTCACCGACATTGGTTATCCTTAGGTTAGAACCAACCGACATAGGTTAGGGTTTGATCGGCATCGGCAAGGGGTTGACTGACATCAGCAAGGAGTCAGCTAGCATCGGTCACCTGTAGACTGACACGGACTTCTATGCATTTTTAGAAGTGCTAATTTTAGACAAACTATTAGTTAAATTGTTAGTGTTACAGTTTGCATGTAAAGACTAATTTTAGTCTTGAGTTCACTTTTATAATTAGTGTTTCCTCTCATTTCTAATTATTGTAATTGGGAATCTATTTAATAGACCCATGGGGTTCTATTGTAATCAATGAGGGAAGATAATTCAAGTAGTTGAATTGGTTGTAATTGATTGAGAGAGAGAGAGCTCTTGAAGAGAATTACTGGACATCTACGAGGTGTGAGGGAGAAAGAGATTTATTCATTGTATTTCCTTCTGGAAGAGTTTAATATAAGATTCGTTGTTTCTCATATCTCTTATTCTTTGTTGTTTCTGATTTCTAGTTACTTATTACTTCTGGTTCAATTCCATGTTTAGTTGCTTATACAAAAGTAATCAATTGTACCTGTAAGATCCTAACACAAGTGTCTATTATCTAAAATAGCTTTTCAAGGTAGAATAGCTAAATGGATCATTCTTCTCAGTGAATTTGACATGGATTATGTCAATCAGAAGGCAATCAAAGGACAAGTTCTTGTAGATCAACTTGTTGAATCACCTCTCACAGACACCCAACCACTCATGTTTCAATTTATTAATGAATCCATCATGATCATCATGGACACACCCCTTGAGCAGTATCACTAGAAACTATATTTTTATGGTTCATTCACTACACATGGATCAAGGATATAATATTATTTATTACACCACAGGGGGATCTAATCCCTAAATCGTTCAGAATTAGCTTTTCTTATACAAACAACATGACCAAGTATGAAGCACTTGTTGCATGAATTTGACAAGTAGTGCAGTGGAATATATATCATCTCCAAGTTTATGTTGATTCTCAATTAATCAGCAATTATGTTTCAAATCATTTTTAGACCAAAGTTGACAATCTAGTTCCATATAAAGCCATGATCGATGCTTTTAAGCAACAAATTACCAACATTTAGTTTGAACATATACGAAAGGCTAGTAATAGAACTATATATGCCATAGCTACCACTAGATCTTTGATGTGACAAATAGATAAAGCTAGAGAGTATCAGTTCCTCATCAAAAATTTATTAGCACTAGCTCATGAACCATCAATCATCACCATGATTTGTGATATTGTTGGTCCTAATTCTATCTAATACTCAGACCATTACAACTACCTTCATGACCAATTTTTACCACTAAACTCTCTAAAAAACAAACCAAAGCCTTCGTTCATCATTCCACTCGTTATATTCTACTTGGATCCACTCTTTACCATCTTAGTTTTGATGGAACTTTTCTTTGTTGTTTAACTTTGGTAGAGTCTACATTAGCGTTAAGAGAAGTTCATGGAGTATGTGGAGCCCATTCTAGTAGGGTAGTCCTATCCAAAAATCTCTTGCTAACTAGTTATTATTGGCCCATAATGGATGCAGATGCCACTGCATATGTAAAAAAGTGTGATAAATGTTAATGACATGTTAAACTGATTCATGCCCTACCCAAAATTCTAAAACCGATGTTGACACCATGACCTTTTTTTACATGGGGACTTGACCTCATTGGGAAGATTAACCCCACTTCATTTGATGGCCATAAACATATCCTTACCACCACTAAATATTTCACTAAGTGGGTTAAAGATATACCCCTCACTTACATGAATGGAAATCAAATTTCCAAATTCATCTTTAACCACCTCATCTGCCACTATAGTATCCCCTCTGACATTATATCTAATAATGGAGGATCATTTAAGAACAAAGATATAGACTAGCTATGTACTAAATACGACATCACACAACATTTTTCTATAGCATATTACCCTAAAGGTAATGTCCAAGCTGAGGCATCCAACAAAACCATTATCAATATTCTAAAAAATATTTTTAATGATGTTGGTCATGACTGGAACCTTTAGATATTCCCTACCCTTTAGGCATACCATACCAATCATTATACCCCCATAAGAGCCACTCCATGCTCACTTTTTTATGGTATTGAAGCAATCCTTCCCATTGAGATCAAATTCCCTTCACTATGTATCTTTTTCAAGCATGTTTTAGATGATCATGACTATCGAGTAGCTCACTTGAAAGAGTTAGACCTACTGGATGAGAAACACATGGTCATGCTAAAAAATCTTCAAGCATATCAAAATAAACTCAAAGGCCACTATAATTAGAATGTTAAGTCTAGAACATTTAAACTTGGTGATCTTATTCTTAAATAAAACCAAAATAATACCACAGCCAAGAAGAAACATAAAGGGAAATTCAAACCAATCTAGATAGGGCCTTTCATCATCACTGTAAATTATGGATCAGGAGCATACAAGCTTGCCACACTAGATGGAGAGGAAATTCTAGAGCTAATGAATATTATTCAACTCAAGCAGTACTATGCTTGAATGCTAAGGTGTATTGTTTGTAAGGACCATTTTAGTTATACCATTTTATCACTATTCTTATTTGTACATTTACCATTCTTATTCATCTTATTTTCCATATCCACTTTCTGCTTCCATTCTATCAACCTAGTGTGTTCTAAAAGTCTCGCCTATTTGATTTTAGTTTTTGTCATTCATTATGCAATTTCAGCATTGAGGTATATGATCAATTTTTTAGTTGGTTTAAGAACTTCATATAGAGATCATATTCTAGGATATTGTGACAAAAGTTTTGATAGTTGTATCCTTCATTTGATAGTCCTTTCTTACCACTTGACTTGCTACTAATTATAACTGCCTTTGGGAAAATTAGTACCTTTTATTTATGCCATTATGTCCTAGTTATAACTACCTATATGTAAAATAGGGGAAATACTAATCCTTGATGTACCAACTTACCACTTCCCATGTCGTGTTATGCCTTTTTACTAATTGTGCCTATTTTGTTTGAATTGACTACTACACTAGTCAAGTTCCTTCACTATAATGGTAGAACTATAGTGACTTAAGGTCCTACTTTAGGACTATGTAGATAGCACTCAATACTTATTGAGGTTATCTCAGTCACCCTTTTTCCCATGCTCTTTCCATTTTTCAAAAAACCTAAGTATGAATGCTCTCACCATTTTATGAGCAACCAAATTTTGAATGCTCTCACCATTTTGTTAGCAACCTAATTTTGAATGCTTTGACCATTTTTTGAGTAAACTTAGTTTGAATTCTCTCACCATTTTATGAGCTTAAACCATTTAGTGTCTCGTTATTCTTTATTGAATTGAAATACTTTAAATATTTCCAAAAACATTCCAAAAAATTGTTAGAAATAAAAACATTAACCACTTTTTTGCCTTAAGGATTTTGGGAAACCTTACTAACTTACAAACAAATCACTTGTCATTTAGTTTCCCATAATTTTTGTCCTTTTTCTCTCACGCACTTGCCATTTTTTAAGACCATTTCTCTTCTTCTATCACATCCATTTTGTTTGTTTTCCTCAATTATCATATCTTCCCATTCCCTGGGAGAACTACATTTGGCCTAAAGTTTTTTAATGGATATTACATCCATGGAACTATGTAGGTAGCGTCCACTTTCCTAGTGCATATGGAGATGGCTCAGCCACCCCCTTCATTTTCTTCTATTCCCCCATTTAGTTCATTTGTTAAGTTGTCACCTATTTTCTAGGGGCAATGTTAGTAGGGTTTTTTTGTTTATTTATTTCTACTTATTTTGTTTGTTTGTCTACCTGTTTGTTTGCTTTTAACACTATTAATTTGATTTCATTTATGTGTGTTCATTGGGTAATTCCTTTTCCACATTTATCCTCAAATCCATCTATATTCATATGTTTACATTATCATCATGGTTTTTATCATTGGTGCATTATTTTCTATTGCATATTGGATTACGAGAGTCAGTCCTCATGCATATTTTGGCCAAGTATTTATGGTGTTCTATCATGAATCCTACCATCACTTGATACAAAAAACCTTATATTCAAGAAGTTTATTCAACAATGGTGACATCTTTTCAGCATTGACATCTTGATTCCATCCTAATCATATCCCAAATAGAGTAATTTATGAGCTAGCTAATTCTAATTAGATTAGTTCAAGTCAAAATGCCAATTTTGCACCTACATGCTTTGGATTGCTCTTTCCTATCAAATCTCTTACATAAGACTTGTGCCTTTATTATTTTTTATTGGTAACATCCTAAATGGGAATATGGTTCTAATGCATCTGACATGGACTTCCAATTCTAATCTAGTCAAATTTAAGACCAATAATAAGGCATTCTGATCAATTTGAGTAAATTATGCATAAAGTGATTAATCATGATTAAGAGATAATTAGCCCAAATCAAGGCCTAATAAAAAATTCCATGTAAAATTTTTGAATACTTATTTTTGGAAATGAATATGGAATATATGCATCATCAGGTGACCTCATTTCTTGGGAAGACATCCCTAGGCCATAAATGCCATAACTATTAGGATTCATGCCTTCCATGCCTCATCAATGCTTTCCATGATTCCCTCCATACCTCTTAATTTCCCATTCTTACAATTCCATGATGAGGATAATTACAAACTTAATTCCAAAAATTGAATTAATCCTCAACCACACATCTCAATCTTGATATGGATGGTTGAGGTTGATTATGATCAAATCTAAAAATCTATAAATAGAGAGGCCAAGAACATCATTTCTAAGATTTTCTGATGCAAAGTTATAATGCCAAATTGGTTCCAAAAAGCTTCAAGAAATTAATGTTACCATGCCAAATTGATTCCAAGCCAAGCCAAGCCATAAGCCAAAGGTGCCAAAGAGAGATGGAGGTAGCCAAACTTCCATTGCTAAGGACTTCATGAGCACAAAACTGAGCAAGCCATTACTACAAAGGCAGTTGGAGCATCCAAGAAAGGTGAAAGAATTCTTTTGTTTGATTCCTTGATTTTAGTTGTGTTTATCATTTATTTTGTTAGGTTGTGGAGCAAAAAGCTTCAACCTTTGCAAACTAAGGAACAGATGGTTGCTGAGTTCTACAGGAACCGGCGTCGGCAGCAGGACCGACGTTGGCAGAGTCCAGTGCAGAAGGCCACCGGCGACGGCAGGAAGTCGGCCGACGTCGGCAGAACCAGACTAGCAGGGACCGGCGTCGGTCGCCTGTGTGTTCCCGAAGTGTTCGTTTCACGGAAAGTTAGTTAAGTGAACGATGATTTTGCATGTTAAGACTACCCAGAGTCTTGGGCTATGAGGATAATTGTCTAAATTAAGAGTCTAAGTTATTGTTTGAGTTAGGGATCTATTTATAGACCCATTGGCATGTATTGTTTAAGGCATGAGATAGAAAGGAAGAGTTCCTTCTAGTTGTAAGATCTATGAGTTGTAGGTTGTTGCAAGCTCATTAGGGATCTACATGTAAGTTTGGTCTTTGAATTGCAGGTTGCAGGTTCATGAGAGATCAGCTTGAAGTGCTATAGAGTGCTTGGTGTACCGGCAGGGTTATTACTGACTGGTTGGTGAGGTGAACACCAATTCTATGTGTGAGTTGGTTGTTGGGACCCTTTTTTGTGTAGGAGAGTGTGTGTGAGAAGAATTACTGTACACTTGAGGTGTGGTGAATCTCTGTAAGGTGAAAGAGTGTGGCGGCTCTTTGATGTATTCTTTTCTGTATAGTGTTAATACAAGATAGTGTATTGTCTCTCATATTCTGTGCTATTGGTGAATTCTAGTTACTTGTGTTTCTGGTTATTTCTGCATATTCAATTGCTTATATTTGGTAATCATACTGTGCTCTTTTTGAGGAGCAAGATCCTAACGAGTGGTATCAGAGCATGTTTGTTGTTCTAGATTCCTGACAAGTGGTATCAGAGCTTTTGGTTGGGATACTAACAGATTGGTGTAGATCTGGGTAGTGTGTTTTGATTACAGGTTACTCACAGGGTTTCTATTTGAGTGGGAGTTGAGCAATGGCAGAAAATAGTCAACTACGAATGGAAAAGTTTAATATCAAGAACTACCAATTATGGAGGATGCAGATTGAGGACTATCTGTATCAGAAAGATTTGTACTTACCGTTGGGTGGGGTTGCTAGCAAACCCTTGGATATGAAAGATGAAGAATGGGAGGTTCTTGATCAGAAGGCTCTGGGATCTGTTAGATTGAGTCTTGATTCATCTATGATTTCCAGCTTATCACAGTGTAAGACAACGGTGGAGTTGATGAAATCTTTGGCAAATTTGTATGAAAAACCCTCAGCTTCTAATAAGGTATTTCTTATGAAGCGTTTATTTAATTTTCAAATGTTGGAACGTGGATCTGTTCATAGCCATCTTAGTGATTTCCATGGTTTGGTAAACCAGTTAAGTTCAGTGAATATTGTATTTGATGATGAACTTAGAGCTCTCTTAATCTTGTGTTCATTACCTGAAAGTTGGGAAGGTTTGGTAATGGCAGTTTCTAATACTGTGTCTCCTTCAAAAGTCTTAAAAGTGGATGATGTTGTGAGTGTGATCTTGAATGAAGAGATACGCAGGAAAAGCACAGGTGAATCATCTGGAGATGCTTTGAGTGTTGAAGGAAGAGGAAGGCCAAGAGAGAAGACAGAGCATGGGAGATCAAGGTCGAAGATAGGCAAAAGATCCAAGTCCAGGTATGGCAGAATAACCTGCTAGAAATGTGGAAAGCAAGGGCACTTAAAGAGAGATTGCAGATCGGGTGAAGATCATCATGAAGAACATGGAGAAGAAGCAGATGTTGCGGGTTACGTTGCACAGGATGCTCTGGTATGTTCTTTGGATAAAGTAGAATCTTGGGTATTAGATTCTGGTGCCTCTTTTCATGCATCCCCACATAGGGAATTTTTTCATGAGTATGTCCAGGGAGACTTTGGAGAAATTTGTGTAGGGGATGGTAAGTCTTGCCAGATTGTTGGCAAAGGCAAAGTGAAGCTGAAATTGCAGACAGGTGACACATGGGTGTTAAAGGAGGTCATGCATGTCCCAATTCTGAAGCGGAATCTGATTTCTGTTAGAAGTTTGGGTGAAGAGGGTTGCACAGTAACTCTCACAGCGGACTCTTGGAAGGTTACCAAGGGTACACTTGTTGTAGCTAGAGGTAAGAAAGTAGGTACGCTTTATCTATCTACTTGTTTTACTGATTCTCTTTCTGGGTTATCTACTTCAGCTGTAGATTCAGAGATGTGGCTTGATAGGATTGGTCACATAGATAAGAAGGAGATGCTGGTTCTTGAGTCAAAGAATATGCTTTCAGATTTGGAAGGTATGGATCGTGGTTTCTGTATGCAGAAGAAGAAGGTAAGGTTTCTTGAGGAATCCGATGTTAGTGACAAGAACGGGAAAGCCTTGGTTTTCAAGGAGAAAGTGACGGACAGAGTTTAGCATAAGGTGCAGAGGAATTCTGAGCAGAGCAAGGGTGATTTGGACAAGGTTTTGATCCAAAAAGAGCTCGCGGAAAAAAGTCAGGTCTCACAAGAAAAACACAGAGACCGACGTCGGCAGGAAAACCGGCGTCGGTGTCCAGACAGGGACCGATGTCTGCTATGTGCAGCCCGATGTCGGTGACTCAGGGCAGACAGAGACCGGCGTCGGCCAGGGGAAACCGACGTTGGCAAGGAGGCAGTCACAGGGAATCGACATCGGTCGGCTGTAGACTGAGATGTGACCGGCATCGGTTACTGAGACGAATTTTGGGTGGACAGCTAGTTGTCATGGAGTCTCAAGCGCCCATATGGAGGACTGAAGGTGTAAGTAAGTTCTTAAATTCATCATTTCCCTTCTTTACACTACTTGTTGCTCACTTATGGCATAGGACCAGGAAGTTATTGAAGAAGCAGAACAGGTAGATCCAGGAAACAGTGGGAGCTTGGCATGGATGAGGATGTGATTCCTTGGAGGAGAACCAAACAGGTGTTTTGGGTAGTGTTGCCAGCTGGAAGTAAGCACTGAGAGACGAATGGATGTTGAGGATGAAGAAGAGTGGAAATGGATACGTGAGATGGAAGATCAGGGTATATGATCTTGTATTAGCTGCAGGGCAATGGAGGTTTGATCATTGTGTTTCTCTTTACCAGGCAGGATAATATTAGCTACATTATCCTATTTTCTGTATGATGTGCTTGTTGCAGGGTTACATATACAGGTATTGCTGAACTAAAGGTAAAGCTAGTTCAGGGGTTTGTCATGGAGAATCTGGGAGCAGCAAGATTCTTTGGCATGAGTGTGTTCTAGAGACATGGAGGTCTTGTTGACTTTGTTTTAGGATGATTGTGTGAAGCCGGTTAGCACGCCGATGGTTAGACAGTTCATAGAACAGGTGTCTTGATTCACATAATGAGGTTGAGTGCATGGTATGTACTAAACCTGAGTTTTCCCAAGCAGTGGGAGTTGTCACAAGTTTGGAGTCAATCCAGGAGAGTAATACTGAAGGGCAGTTCAGTGGGACCAGCAGCAGGTGCACATGCTATGCAGGGTCAAGTTCTTTTTCTACATGGTTGTAGATGCGGATGTGGTAGGTAATTTGGATGACAGATTTTGCACCACGGATTTTGTGGTGGTTGGTCTTCAAGAGTGATCTTGAGGAGGGATACAAAGCCAAGGAAACAAACTAGACGGTGTACAGGTACAGGTTGCAGCTGTTTATCTCCAAGTGGGAGATTGTTAGGTTGTGGAGCAAAAAGCTTCAACCTTTGCAAACTAAGGAACAGATGGTTGCTAAGTTCTACAGGAACCGGCATCGGCAGCAGGACCGACGTCGGCAGAGTCCAGTGCAGAAGGCCGTCGGTGACGGCAGGAAGTCAGCTGACGTCGGCAGAACCAGACTAGCAGGGACCGGCGTCGGTCGCCTGTGTGTTCCCGAAGTGTTTGTTTCACAGACAGTTAGTTAAGTGAATGATGAGTTTTCATGTTAAGACTACCCAGAGTCTTGGGCTGCGAGGATAATTGTCTAAATTAAGAGTCTAAGTTATTGTTTGAGTTAGGGATCTATTTATAGACCCATTGGCATGTATTGTTTAAGGCATGAGATAGAAAGGAAGAGTTCCTTCTAGTTGTAAGATCTATGAGTTGTAGGTTGTTGCAAGCTAATTAGGGATCTACATGTAAGTTTGGTCTTTGAATTGCAGGTTGCAGGTTCATGAGAGATCAGCTTGAAGTGCTATAGAGTGCTTGGTGTACCGGCAGGGTTATTACTGACTGGTTGGTGAGGTGAACACCAATTCTATGTGTGAGTTGGTTGTTGGGACCCTTTTTTGTGTAGGAGAGTGTGTGTGAGAAGAATTACTGTACACTTGAGGTGTGGCGAATCTCTGTAAGGTGAAAGAGTGTGGCGGCTCTTTGATGTATTCTTTTCTGTATAGTGTTAATACAAGATAGTGTATTGTCTCTCATATTCTGTGCTATTGGTGAATTCTAGTTACTTGTGTTTCTGGTTATTTCCGCATATTCAATTTCTTATATTTGGTAATCATACTGTGCTCTTTCTGAGGAGCAAGATCCTAACGAGTGGTATCAGAGCATGTTTGTTGTTCTAGATTCCTGACATATTTTTGTTAACTAAGCTCTCCCTACTGTGTAGGCCTAGATATGTTATTCTATTAATGTGTTTATTTCATTTTACTTTCATTTTGGAGCTAACACCATACTAACCATCCTCTCTTGAGTCAAATTCCTAGATCATAAGATCAACCCTCAGTCATTCCTCACCTATAAAATACCAAAGAGACTAAATAACTTATTAGAAGCACTCTATCAAGCATTAAATTTATTAATTTTTCCTTATTTACATACTATAACCACTTAAAAGTGACACTTAAGTGCTAAGAGTGCTACTTGAGACCACATATCCCTAACTTAGCCCTAGACCTATCATAGAGCCTATTTTCATACTTATTCAGCCTTTATGTGGGCCAAAGGCATCCCTAGTCATCTCTAAAATAGTCTAATACCCTCATTCTTGCATCTTGGCCCTTTATGCCTAGGGTTATGCCACTTGGACACTAGCACCATAATAAGAATAGTAGCACTACATGGAGCTAGTGTCCCAATATTAGCACTAATGTCCTTTCCCTCATTTTTCAAAAAACATATATATTTTAAAATATTAGACATCATAGGGTCATCCTAGACCTATTTTTAGCACTCATACAAGCATCGTAATAGTATATATACATGAATTTTAGCCTTTTATTCACTAGATAGAAATTAGATGCAAATTACATATGAAAACTCAGAACAAGTTGTGCACAATTAAGGTTATGAATCCCTTTTCTTCCCTACGTCTACATACTACCATCTACAACATTTCTAAGCTCAGATTAATTATATTTCTAGTCTTAAGTACATTCAATGCACTCAAGTCAACTATCATAGTATATTCACTTACAACTAAACCAAGCACTTAAGTGGGAGAACTACATCGAGCTTGATCCTTCTTTAAAGTATTGATATGTAAGAAGCATGCCCACACATGGGTGAGGATCACACATGTAATACATTAGACCCACTAAGTCCTTTTTATCATGGTATTCATTAAAATCTTTACTAGCAAAAAAACCTATGGTTTTTAGAGGAAAATAAATCTACAAGAAAATATAATGATTATATAGAACTAAAATTTAGATCAGAGCTATAATAGGACCCGATGTACAAAACCCATAAATCATTTAGATAGAGGACATTAATTCCAAAGGGAGACCCTAATACCATATGGTGATACTATCTAGTTAGGGAACTACTATCCATGAAGGATTCTAACACCTGGATCATATTTGTGATACTCAAACTAGCCCCTACATCATTTTTTAGCCTCCAGATCATCCATCTCAGTTAATTTTCATCTATATTTTCATTTACATTATTTATTTCTATTTTTAGAAAGGTCAAATTAGGTAAATTATATAAAATTTAAGTGGCTATATTTATTACATATTTTTACCCTAATTTAATATACTCAGCCCTTTAACAACATAGGATTTACATTTATTTAAGTCCTAAACATTTAAAACATTTGGTGAACCTGACTTACTTTGAATATTTCATAAACCTTAACCCTAGAAAACCCTAGAGTTTATGTTTTTAGCCTTCTAAGACCCTCAACCAGATTTAAATTTCTTATATAAATGATAATAATGGTGGATGAAGTTAATTACTTTTTTATCAAAGTTTTTTAGGTTCTCTTACATGTTTATTTCCTTTCATTTGGAATGAATTCAAAAATGACATAAACACTTGTGTACATGATGTTTTAAATCAATTCCAATATATTCCATATTTCATAGCATGTTATCTTTCTCTTATGTGGAATTCCATTAACAATCAAACCCTTACACTCATACAACTTTTAGCACATAAGGTAATAAATATGTTTCAATTTTTAGGGTCATATCTTATGAATTGAAAAACATCTCCTTCTCCTCCTCATATCCATGAGGGTGATAACTACTTTCCCTATAACCAGGTCCATGTTATCACTCCTACACAAAATGACACAACCTATACTATTGTTAATCATGCCCATACTCAACCTATCCACACCTTTTCCCTATAGAGTTTGTGCCTACATGTTTAATAAAAAATAAATAGGATTTTTACTTTGTAGAATCTAAGGGATCAAATTATCAGTATGAGCATGTTAATACTAGAATTATAAAATCATAATCAATTATTAAGTAAATTGGTCACATTATTGGCAAATCAATTTACATGTACAAAGTCTTAAAAATATGTTAATGTTCATCACATACATACATCTACACCTATAAAAGTTGTGCCCAATACTCTTTCATATCCAAAACATAAAGTAAAACATAATGCATCTATAATAAGTGATTCAAAAATATTACAAGAGCCCAATAAGATATCTAGTGAGATACTAAGGAAAATGATTAAAGTTAAGTTGATTAACTTACCTCCTCTATACGTAGTGAGGATATATAGAAGTTATTGTGCATATCATAGAATTCATGGGTGCCACACTGATTAAAATTTAGTATTGGAAAGGAAAATAAAACATATAATGGTTACAAATAACTAAAATAGTGATGCGTCATCCAAAAAACATAAAATTGCACATATAAAAATTCAAAAAGGGTCAAATTTAGAAATAGTACAAAAATTGTTACCAAAGCATAACTTAGAATAACAAAGGGTTCAAAATGCATAATCATAGGAAGAAATAGTATAAAAATCACATGTAAATCAAGTAAATATGAAAATATACCTCTCTAAAATGAGGCTCAACTTTAAAAGCAATATGGGTTTGTTCAAAAATATTTACAATAGTTTGATTATCACAGTCAAGGTTTGGGAAAGCAACCCCAAGGCATCACTACTCCTATTCTAGTAGTTGATAATGTTGGTCAACAAGGATTGGTATTTATTAAACATCCTAAGTAACATCATTCATAGATACATTTTATCAAGGAAAAAAGTCTAGATACATAGTAAATTTCACAAAAAGAGAAATAACTTAAGTTGTAAGGTCAAAATCATGCTAAGCTAGCAAGCATTCTCACAAGAGGATTTATATCAAAAGAGCCTCCAAAGCACCATATTCCTATAATAAGAATAGTTTCAAAGGGTAAAATCAAAATCAATATTACAAATCATAATTTAGAAAGGTTAACTCCACAATATGAGCTAAATCCATCAGCATTCTAAATTATTATGATTATTATGATTTTGATGATGAACAATACCCAAATTTATAATACAACACTATTCAACTCCATTAGAAAAATCACACTACATGAGATATTATTATACATATTTTTAACACAGGCCACATTGATAGTTAGTCTCTCATGAGACTCATTAGTTAGTGTTTTTCCTCCCTTCTTGTACACACTTTCCTTATTTATCACTCCTTGTGTATAGTTTCATTTTTATGTTGCCTATCCATAGCTTATATCCAAAAAACACAAAAACAATGCAATATTTCAAAAACACAAAAAATTCAAATATTTTACTCATAAAACATAAAACTACAAATTGTATGCATTACCATGCTTACATGTTTTATATTTTCTAGACACTACATATGTTAGATATCTTAGTATAATCAATTTTATCATACATACATGCTTCACTTAATTTTTTTGAGTGTTTGTAGATACTTACAGGACTCCAGTCCACTACAACAATCTAGGTTTGCTATTATCTACCCACTAGGGACATATACATAGATACACAGGTTGTTCATTTAACATATTCACCCATTTTGGGGAACCTATAGATAGTTTCAATTACGAGGTTACATCTTTCTATACTCTACATCATAGATTTAACATTATTATATCTTGATATTGATCATGTTACACTTACTCAATTTTTTTGCTGGTTACTACTACTTTAGACTCAACATATGTACATGTTAACTCTTACACAGGTTTGTATTACATGTTCATGCATACTTACATTTATAGCTTTCCTATTTTAGACTTGACTGTATCTCTATGATTCTTCTATTAAATAGAAATTAAATATGTCATTTCTCTTTGTCTCTACACCACTTTTTTTCATTATATGTATGGTTTGGACATGTGATCATGTCTTTGTGTGTATTTTATTGATTCTATATGCGAACATTTTAACATGTCCTTATATGTGGATCTAAGCTAAATTGATTACTATTTATTTATGTGTACATTTGAACATGTATTTGTATATTGTGTTTTCTTAGATTTAGTGACATGTGCCCATGTCCCTTGTATTGTGGCCCCTTGACCTACTTTTCATGCCACATGTTTGTTCTATGTATGCTTTATTGTATGTGTCATGGAAATGACACTTTTGCCTTGCTTATTACACATTCAATTTTTAAATTTCATGAGGGAACTCATGAATGTCTCCTTCCTACTTGGGTGTCATGATGGATATCATGCCCCATCCCCTTAGGTAGCTACTTAGTCATTTCTTAGATTTGATATTACATATATTGTTATATCTATTTTGATATCCTTGTGAATGCTAGACATAACATACACCACACACTAAAAAATTATATTCAAATTATCTTACATTTTGATGTTATGTATGCATATTATATTATATTATTATGAAGATATCATATATACTCTTGTTAACACATATTTTTCAAAGGTTCTTCTTTTATGGTCAGTTATTGCATAGGTTCAATAACTCCCATCAAAAGAGGGGGAATTCACAGGGGTTTGTCATAGAGATTAGGCTATCAGAATGAACTCATAGTATACTTTACAACACATAGGCTTAGATTATAAAAATTAGACTCAGGTAAACACAATGGGAAATAGTGACATAGAGATCATCATAGTTGTATAAAAATTAGAAAAGTCATACATTAGCACCCAAATTGGGACACTATCACCACATGGTGCTACTATCTAAAATATGTCACTGCTTTCTAGTAGCCTTAATTGACAAAAAAAACTATATTAGCCAAGAAAGTATAGTAGGTACAATCTAGGTTTACATAGGGTTAGTTATAGATTTACTACTTTTGGCTTAGTTTAGCTTAGATTCATCCTAGTTTGCTTAGATTGAGGGCATCGTGCATAGCACAAACATTCCCATTTTTATTACAAATACTTAGACACATATTATTACAGGTTAGTCTAAAATCCATATAGTCAGATATTAGATTTAGGGGCATTACATGGCACATTATTTTTGTATGCTCACTTACACATTGGTTGATCAAATGGAATGATAAATTCCATTTCATTCTCTATGTTGTATAAATAAGATATCATATTCTAGGTTTCACACTAGTTTCATGACTTACTCCATATATAATGGTTGGCATTCCTTAGTGGCTCAAAGCTACCTAATATATCTGAGTGGCCATAGAGCCAACATCTCTAATTAGACATTTCTAGTTACATTATGTAGTTTCATTTTTAGATGCATATACTACACATGGGTAGGTAATTATGGAGTCATAGTATACTTGAGTTATTGAGTCACTTACATCAGAGGGTTGGACACACCATCAGTCCAACCAAGATATTCATAGGTCATGATCCACCAAGCATGGGTGGGCAATGATGTAGTCAAAACCAAATTAAGTTTTTGAGCCACCCACACATGAGGATTGAGTAAGTCATCAACTCAATCTAAGCTATTCACTAATTGATCAATATATACACAAAGGTTGTCACCAAGTTTATTTATTAGTTCATGTACCCAGTGAGGTGTATTCATTACATTCTTCTTTCTTATATGTTTACTCTATTTTATCTAGTTTTACTTCTTTACTCAGTTTTATCTTTACTTTTGATATCTATTAAGGATTGATCTATTCATATTTCACTTGTAGGGCACACAATGGAGCATGATTCACATAATTAGATTCAAACTCATGAGTTTCACCTCTTAGGTAAGTCTAGGTACATTTATTTTTCCTTTATATTAGTCATTTTTCTTTACTGCATTTATAGAATAAGGGGAGGGGAAAATGTCATCACCTAAAAGTGATACTTGAGTGATAAGACTGTTACTTTAGAACACCTATCCCTAGATTATCCCTAGACCTATCCTAAAGCCTATGTTCATACTTATCCAGCCATTATGTAGGCCACAGGCATACCTAGTCATCCCTAAAGTAGTACCAGAACCTCATTCTTGTATCCTAGCCCTTCATGCCTAGCATTTTGCCACTTAGACACTAACATCATAATAGGGACAATAACACCATATGGAACTAGTGTCCCAATAGTGGTGCTACTATCCTTTCCATCCTTTTTCCATAAACATATATATTTTCAAATCTTATATCTCCTAGGGTTGGCCTAGACCTCTTTTTATCTCTCACACAAACACCATAATAAGATATATACATGACTTTTATCCCTCTAGCAACTAGATGAAAATTAGATGTAAATTACATATGTAAACTTAGAATAAGTTTTGCATAATTAAGGTTATCAATCCTTATTCTTCCCTAATTCTATATACTTGTTTCTATACGATTTTTGCTTTCACATTCAAAAGGAAATGAGAAACTAAAAGAAATGGTCTAAGGCTTGTATGTACCTGGATGAAGTCTTGCGCACCAAATTCAGATGATAGCAAGAACTCCTCTTTGGTTGTGGAGGATGACACCTATAGAATAAAGAGACTAAAACAAAGAAGACATCAGATGAGGAGATGGTGGGCTACCAAGCAAAAGCTTGATCCCAGAAGTTCAAAGAATCCCTTGAGGAATGTCAACCCACCGATTGATAAAAATAATGTCTGATAAAAAGTAGAATGATAAAAGACTAAAATGATTAAAGATTGAAATAGAAATAGAAGCAAATGCTTACCTGAATGTTGCTGTCAGTCTGGTCACAGTCGCTGACGTCGGTTAATCTGTCGACGTTGATTGTCAAGGTCTGCCGACATCAGTTAGTCTGCAGACGTTGGTCTTGGAAGTGGCCGGCATCGATCGGGGTAGTAGTCTTTGGATGAGGTCGGGTCAAGTTTTTGGTCTATGGAAAGGTTTGAGGAGGAGTTTGGTCCTTGTTAATGGTCTGTGCAAGGGTCTAGGTAGAGTTGCAGGGACAATAGACAGAGTGTATGTTCTAAAAAGGGGGATAGAGGTGGCAAGGATATGGGAAGGCCTCTCAGCCGTTTCAGGAGGGAGTCAAGTCTGGGCTGGCTGAATAATAGATAGATTAAAAGGAAAATATTGAAATGAAAATAGTAGCAAATACTTACCTCATACCTATTGGAGAAGGAATCTTGTAGACTGGTTGTACCTATTGCTGAAGCTGCTGGTGTGGAGGTCCTATTGTTGTTGTAGAAGACTGATGCAGAGTCCTTGCTATTTCTGTAGCTGGTGCAGAAGCCCTGAGAGAGAGAGTGAGAGGTCTAGTGGATTGAAGACTGGAAGATTGGCTGATTGTTAAAGGTCCAAAGGCAGATGATTGAAGGTCGAAGGAGCAGATTGAAAGAGCAGATAAATGGGCTCCACACTCTGGAGGTGGAATATTGTTATGAAGGAAACCCACGCTGGTAATATCACTGACGTCGATCGATAGTTGACCGACATCGGTGGCTGGAAGGCAGGTAAAAAGGCTAAAAATAGCCTTTTGTCCATTTTCCCAACTGTCGGGTCAGTGGGTCCAAGGAAGAAACGGTCGAAGGTGACTTAATAGGCATGGGAAATGAGTGGGATAAGGGAAATGGGGTCTTAAATCATTTAAGACTTGGCAAGGGGTAGTGGAATGGAATCCAAAGAGGGCATCCAAGGGTGGTGAGATGTCAAGGGTGAGATGACAATGGGAGAGAGAGAATTATTAATTTAAAATAAGATAATTATTTTAAATTAATAAGACATAGGTTAGGCATGGCTAAGTGGACCAAGGGGACTAAGGGGGGAGGATGACCAAGGGAGTAGACATGACTTCGGTGTCTAAATTTTCCCCTTTTTGTCTTGTTGGTTGTTCTTGACGAACTGCAAGACAAAAATAGGAGTTGATTGCCCCAGGTATGGGATGAGGTCGTTTTCATCTTGTTGGTTGTTCTGGTGAATTGCAAGACAAAAATGAATGTTGGTTGGTTTCCCCGATTATGGGATCAGGTATTCCCCCTCAAAGCAGGAGTCGAGGGAAGGAAACCTAAAATCAAGTGCCGATTTGATAAAAAGTGGATGAAAAATGGTGAAGATGGAGTGTGAACATTGCAAAAGTCATGATTGCACGTATACCATTTCACAGGATGGTTAGGTCAAATTGTCATAGGTCAAGGGTCGAGAAGTGCCAAAATTGAAGTAATCAAGCCCCAGCATTTGGTCGTCATGTTCTAGGTATCTCAGGCTCAGGCTGAGTATGTTGGATAGGTTTGATATGATAGATGTAAGGGAGGGGGAACCCTTTTTGGCAGGAACAACTTTGCCCCTTTTATAGGAGACCCCGAGGACAACTATAGACAAGTCCATGACTTTATAGTTTGTCAGTTGATTTTTTTTATTTTTATTTTATTTTATTTTTATTTTTTTGGTGCAGACTGATCGATGCGGGAAGTCTGCGAGGGGATGTCATTTTGCTTTGTGGTCATGTTGTGAAGCTGATCGATGTGGGAAGCTTCTTGAGATAGTGTTGTCTGTAGCAAAATTTAGGCATAGCCATCCTTCGAGAGAGTGGTCTATATTCTACTTTTTATGTTTTTGATATGACTTTGGCCTAGCTGTCCTTCAAGGGAGCAGTCTAGTAAATACAACAATTATGTAGCTATCCTTCGAGGGAGCAGTCTACATTTATAGTTTATGACCTTTTGAGATAGGCATCCCAATTTTATATATTTTTTGATTTTTTAAATTTTTAACTGGACTTTTGGTCATGGACTTGATTATAGAAGTTTAGAGGGTTTCCCTTTTATTAAGACAAAGCATTCATGTTTGACAAAAGGCTTGACTAATGTATGGAGGGTTGAGGGTTGATAGGAATAGGAATGATGATGGGGATTTCCCAAGGGATCGAGCTCAAGTTAAATGTCAAGTGAATAACTACTTGACTAACAGTAGACTGGTCGAAGATGCAAGGCATAAAGGGGCTCAGATTTTGATAAGTCCCTAATCCATACCTGTGCATGATGATGATAAGGTCCGAGCCAATTAGGAGAAAACATGCCCCATTTACTTCATTCCAAATTGGTCACATTAAAGATTATTGGTTGAGGTTGATGATTAAGAAGTTGGTTGATATTTGGTCGATGTTGGGTCGAAGCTTGGTTGATATTTGGTTAATGTTTGGTCAAAGCTGGTCGAGGTCATGAAAAAAGTTGGTTGATGTTTGATCAAGGTTTGATTGGTTGATGCTTGGTCAAGGCTTGGTTGGTGCTTGGTCGAGGTTGATAGATATTTGGTCAATGCTGGGTAGATGATGTGATTAAAAGGTTGGTTGATGTTTGGTCATTGTTTGGTCGATGTCTGGTCGAATGTTTGGTCAATGGTCGGTCGAATGTTTGGTTAAGGTTTGGTCGACAGTCTTGTTGAGGTTAGGTTGAATATTTGGTCGAAGATAGGTTAAATGTTTGGTCGAGGTCGGGTCGATGCTTGTTTGGTCGAGGCATAGTCGAGGCTTGGTTGAGGCCTAGTCAAGGTTTAGGATTAAAAGAGTGATTGATATTTGGTTGAGACTGGGTTTAAAGGTTGGTCAAGGCTTAGATGAATGTTGAATTTCCCCAGTGGCTAGGGAGAATGTTTGGCAGATTGTTCAAGGTCGGTTGAGGCTTGGTGGTCAGATTGACTGTGTTGATGTCGAATAAGGGGGTTAAAGGTGGCAAAGGGACCATAGTCTGGCATGGAGATCCCGATTTAGGTGACGAGGTTTGAGAAGCATGGGTTGGTGTTAATGATTTGTTAAAGGGGTGGTCAAGAGGATCCTTGATGAGAAGGGTATCCTTTTTCTGGTGTTGACGAATGACAACTTTAAGAGCGCAACAAAGCTCAGTGTCATGTCTCAATTTTTTATGATAGTGACAAAATTTAGAGTTGTCGAACCAAGATGGTCTTGATCTGAGAGTTGATGAGTGGGGTGGTGTTGAAGGTTTGTTGATAATATGGTCAAGAAGAAGGATGTCTTTCTCCAAGCATTGGTGAATGACAACCTTGAGGGCACAACAATGCTCAATGTTGTGCCTAGACATGCGATGATATGCACAAATCTGAGTGTCATCGAACCAAGGCGGTTTTGGTCTGAGAGATTGATATGGTTTAAGAGGTAGGAGATTGATGCGAGAAGACTGCAATAATTGCCGTAACAACAAGGCATAAGAACCTGCTAATGGGTCTGTGCATTTTATTGCAATGGGGGTCGATGATTTTTGTTTTGGAGGCATAGGAGGCATTGGTCATTTTGGAGGAAATATATGTTTAGTAGGTAAAGGGGGTAATGGAGGTGATGTGCCTCTGTGAGGTATGGGAGTAGGAAGCACCCCTATTAAGGTAGATGGATGCGGGCCCAAAATTAAAGGTAATGATGAAGGTGAGGGAGGAATTCTCTGGTGTGTCTTAGTGGTCTTCTTTGGTTTGGGGCGAGGGCCACTATTGTGTAAGGCGAGGTTAGATACAAGTTTGAGTTCAGATGTGGACGGAGGTGAGTGAGATGTAGCAATCTCAGGCAAAAGACAAGAGGAAATCGTGACTGGGTCTTCCTTGATCGAAGTGGGTGAAGAGTCAGGGTCTTCTCTTGGTGGAGAAGAAATCGGAGAATGTGGCTCTACAGTTGGATAGAGCGTAGGAATGGTCATGGTCTCGATGTGTGGTCTAGGTGTGGGGAATGTATGATCCCCTATTGGTGATAAGAAGGATGAGGGTGAGGCAGCCGGTGTGGGTGCCATCAAAGCATCCTCCAATATGAGAAAGGTCGATGGAGAAATAATAGGAGAAGAAGGCTCTTCTACCTGTGATGGATGAATAGGAGAAGAAATCTCTTCTACCTGTGGAGGAGGTTGGTTAGGGACAAGGGGCAAGACCGTGTTGATCGTGCGTATATCATGCTCTTGGGAGCTATCGGCCATGGTCTAGACATTATTTTGATTAGGAGGATGGTTAGGAAAAGGTTGTTTGAAGATGTCTAGGTTTTGGTTGGCCAGAGCATTTGGGTTATCTAGGATAAGATCCCCCTTGTTTAGCATGTCTTGGACGATGTTTTTGATGGTTTGACAGTTGTTCGTGTCATGGCCTTTGACACGGTGATAGTTGCAGAAGTCATTTTCCCTGTACCATACAGGGATAGGTTTTGAAGGGTTAAATTAAGGTGGTTAGATTGAAGGGAGATTAAGGACCCCCTACTTGATGAGTTTATCCAAGACAAAGGCATATGACTCTCTAATTGGAGTGTATTGATGTTGTATGGATCGTCATTAGAAGTGTTTATTGATGTAGTCTGATGTTGAAAATTGAGGTCAGTTGGTTGTTGTTGAAGATGATGGTCTAAATATGACAGTGTTTACCAACCCCTTGGACTGGGAGTGGGCAGAAGAAGGTTTGGATGAAGAAGGGTCATTAGATTTTGCATTGTTATTACGTAATTTAACCTTATTTTCGTCGATGGCACGGAGTTCAAGATTTATTGCCATGGTGAAAGCTTCATCAAAGGAGTGGAATGTCTAGACCCGCAAGGTGAGGAGATATGTTGGGCACACACCCGAGAGAAGAGCTCAATGAGCTTGGGTTGAGGTAAAGGGAAGGAGAGTTTGTTGATTAAGCCTCTCCAACGAGCAATGAAATTGGCTATTGATTCATCATCGAATTGTTTGATAGAGTTTAGGTCCATGATGGAGACCTTTTTGGTGATATTGATTGAAAAATGGTCAAGGAAGAGTTGGGCTAGTTGAGTGAAAGAAAAGAGTGAATGACTGGGAAGAGAACTATACCAGTCAAGGGCGGCCCCCAAAAGTGACATGGGGAACGTGCAGAGTAATAACGCATCGTCATGCGCTATGAGATAACAAGCGTGTCTGAACGCTTGAAGATGTTGTTGTGGGTCCTCCTTACTCTGAAAGTGAGTAAATTTAGTGAGTTCCCACTGGTTGGGATAAGGTCGGATGGGCACAGAAGGATGAATGGGTTCGCTACAGACTTGCTCATATGAAAGAGCATTACTTGAACTAGAGATGGATGTCTCAAGGCTAGACATCTTGTCCATCAGCATCTTGATGAGATCAGCTGATGGATTGGCAGGTGGGGCAACCCCTAGGTTGTAGGGTACCTAGAAGGTGGTCAAAGAGGTGTATGACGTACTTGGTTACGCTTGTGTAGGCGCAACATATGGGTAGTGCGTCATAGGGATAGATGTCATGGTCAAAGGGGCTTGTGCCATGAAGTTGGAGGACACAAGTTGACTAGATACTACCATAGGTGGTTGAGTGGTGACACTGGTAAAAGGATAAGTTGTCACTCTCGCGTGTATAGGTGCAAGAGTGGGTGAAGTCAAGACAATCAAGTTATGGTATGGTGTAGAACTTGGTTGAATTGTGTGTGGTTGAGGAGGTAATGAAACCCCGATGGAGGTAGGTTCGAAAATAGATGGGGAGGCCAAACTTTGCACATTGGACATGGTCGAGTGACTAGTCGAGACAATAGGCTGAGTCATGATGGGTTGGGTAGTGGATGACATCGATGTCATTGCCACTGTACCTGAAAGGTCCTGCATTTGGTTTCTTGCGAGATAGTGTTGGAGAGCCTTGACGTTGTGGTCAAGGAGCCTCTTAAAGTTTGGGTCCCCTTTGGGGACAATTGAAGGTTGATTTGGAGTTGGTCAGGTAGGAGTTCATTTACTTTCTAAATGATACTTCATTAGAGGACTAGGCTTAGATGGCGAAGGCAGAAGCCACTGATAGTTCGTATGGTCAAAAGGAGTCCTGGTTTGACTACGTGTCAAAACCATTCAAGGCAAGAAGGGGTCAGGTTTTAGAAACTATGCTTTTCAGTCTCAGAAAACCAGAATGGGTGTTGGATAGAAAAAGGGTTCGATTTTAAGGTTTCTATTTTGAGAAAAAAAAATGTGACAGTGATCGACGTCGGTTAAAAAACTGATGTTGATGAGAAAAAGTGGCCGACATCGGTCAGATAACCAATGTCGGTGGAATAGGCTACCGACATCGACGGTAAAACTGATGTCGGTCACTATGTTTTCTAGAAACTAAGAAAATTTGAGAATTTTTGGAAAAAAAAGGAAGAAAACATCCTCACTAGCTC
This sequence comes from Torreya grandis, assembly GCA_037957365.1. Lineage (NCBI taxonomy): Eukaryota > Viridiplantae > Streptophyta > Pinopsida > Cupressales > Taxaceae > Torreya > Torreya grandis. The sequence goes on from JARHVA010004388.1 coordinate 1,460,798, forward strand.
AAAAACCCAGATAGGAACAAAAAAATAGATGAAGACAGGCAGACCCTAACGTTAATTCCTAAGAATAAACTTTTAGAATCTTGTTGGATTATGCCTTAGAGTGAATGTTTGGGAAGTTGGCTTGTAGACCGGGTCTTAGAAGAAGTAGTCTATGGTTGGTTTCAGGTTAGTTTCGGTGCTCAAGGTCTGTATTAGGTTCGGTACGTGGCCTAGTGCTAAGGAGCAAGCTCCCCTCACTTCACGAGCCCAGTGATAAGCTGGTCTCGCTTAGCCAGTATATACATCCCCTAGAGATTATCCTCTGCCAGAGTATAGAGTGGGCTTTCCCCTTGGTGGTGAAATCCAAGTAGGATTGTTGGGATGGGTAAGGTATCCGCTGGGTGATGAAATCCCAGTCGGACCTTGTCTCAGGTGAGTTAAGATGTTTGATTTGTGCAAGTGATTTGGTTGTGTAACATAAGTGTGATTAATTCATGATGCAGTTTAATTACTAGATGTGTGGACTAAAAATGCAAGCAAGCAAAAATGAAATGCAAAAGGTTTAAGCCCAAGTCGAAATGTGTCGTTCAGATGAAAACAAGTTGAGAAAGGGTTGAAGAATATGACTTTGACTAGTCTAAGATGCAAGAAAGAAAGAAGGGTTCTTTTTAACCTGCTTATGGTGTCTTTTGGAAGAGATAGAGGAAGAGAGATGCAAGGAGAAACCTAATGCACCTATATGAAAAGAAAGAAAAAGAACCCAAGGAAGACCTTAAGGTCCCACCAGGCGTGCCAGAATGTTTCTATACGATTTTTGCTTTCACATTCAAAAGGAAATGAGAAACTAAGAGAAATGGTCTAAGGCTTGTATGTACCTAGATGAAGTCTTGCGTGACAAATTTAGATGATAGTAGGAACTCCTCTTTGGTTGTGGAGGATGACACCTGTAGAAGAAAGAGACTAAAACAAAGAAGACGTTAGATGAGGAGATGGTGGGCTGCCAAGGCAAAAGCTTGATCCTAGAAGTTCAAAGACTCCCTTAAGGAATGTCAACCCACTGATTGATAAAAATAATGTTTGATAAAAGGCAAAATGATAAAAGACTGAAATGATTAAAGATTGAAACAAAAATAGAAGCAAATGCTTACCTGAATGTTACTGTCGATCTGGTCACAGTCGCCGACGTCAGTTAGTCTGCCGACGTCGGTCTTGGAAGTGGCTGGTGTCGGTCAGGGCAGTAGTCTTTGGATGAGGTTGGGTCAAGTTTTTGGTCTATGGAAAGGTCTGAGGAGGAGTTTGGGCCTTGTTAATGGTCTGTGCAAGGGTCTGGGCAGAGTTGCAGGGACAATGGACAGAGTGTATGTTCTAAAAAGGGGGATAGAGGTGGTAAGGATATGGGAAGGCCTCTCAGCCTTTTCAAGAGGGAGTCAAGTCTGGGCTGGCTAAATAACAGATAGATTAAAAGGAAAATACTGAAATGAAAATAGTAGCAAATACTTACCTCATACCTGCTAGAGAAGGAATGTTGCAGACTTGTTGTACCTATTGTTGAAGCTGCTGGTGTGCAAGTCCTATTGTTGTTGTAAAAGACTGATGCAGAGTCCTTATTGTTGCTGTAGCTGGTGCAGAAGCCCTATGAGAGAGAGAGTGAGAGGTTTGGTGGATTGAAGACTGGAAGATTGGTTGATTGTTGAAGGTCAAAAGGCAGGTGATTGAAGGTCGAAGGAGCGGATTGAAAGAGCGGATAAATGGGCTCCTCACTCCGGAGGTGGAATATAGTTATGAAGGAAATCGACGCCGGTAATATCACCGATGTCGGTCAACAGTTGACTGACATCGACAGCTAGAAGGCAGGTAAAAAGGCTAAAAATAGCCTTTCGTCCATTTTCCCAACTTCCAGGTCAGTGGGTCCAAGGAAGAAATGGTCGAAGGTGACTTAATAGGCGTGGGAAATGAGTGGGATAAGGGAAATGGGGTCTTAAATCATTCAAGACTTGGCAAGGGGTAGTGGAATGGAATCCAAAGAGGGCATCCAAGGGTGGTGAGATGTCAAGGGTGAGATGACAAGGGGAGAGAGAGAACTATTAATTTAAAATAAGATAATTATTTTAAATTAATAAGACATAGGTTAGGCATGGTTAAGTGGACCAAGGGGACTAAGGGGGGAGGATGACCAAGGGAGTAGACATGATTTCGGTGTTTACAATACTAACATATAAAAGATTCCCAAGCTCAGATTACTTTGATTTCTAGTCTTTATCACATTCAAAGCACTCAATTCAACTATCATATAAGGTAAATTTTATTGTCCCATATAGAAATTAACTTGGGTTTTTTTGGTGAATCTCTATGTATGTGTTTCAAAAATTTGGAAAATGTTAACAGATGGTGCTTAAGTGAGAATTTGAATAGGGATGTGAATCATAATGAGGTATAAATGTAAGATGGGTGTGTAAATGTAAGATGGGTGTGCAAATGTATAGAAAAATTGTAGATGGATCATGCCTTATTTTTATGTGGATCACACCTCTTCACCACCAAACAACATAGTTTATGGAAAATGGTAGAAATGTTATTGAATGATAACTATTTTACCATTTCATAGCAATGTTTTTTAATGATAGCAATGTTGTCATTGGATAGTAATACTATCAAAAAATAACAATGCTATCATTTGATAGTAATTCTATCAAATGATAGCAATGTTATCATTTGATAGTAATTTTACTTCTTGATATAAATGGTATCATTTGATAACATTTATATCAAATTATAGATATTTCTATTAAATGATAGCATTATTATCATTAGATAGTGTTATCACCATTTGGTAGTATTGCTATCAAACAATAACATTGTTAGTGTTCAGAATCATTATTATCATGTGATATCATTATTTTTATTCGATAGATTTGGTGTCACTTAATAGCATGATATTATGCAACACCATCACTTGATACTTCTTTCATCCCTTTCTTGCTACTAAAAGTTACCATTACGAGTATATAGGAAGATGTCTATTTATATATAATGGTGAATAATCTCATATTGATTTTTGATGGAGTGGCAAACTATATTTATATGTATGAAATTTATTTTAAAAAGTAGGCAAATAAACCTACAAATCTAACTTACACCTAGATAACTTAGGTAAATCCACATTTTTCACCACCTCCTAAAATAACCAACTGCCAATTTATAAAAATGAAATTTGTGTAAATTAACAAATAATAACCACTAAAATTTCCCCTACTATCATACTATCTTCACTTGCACTTGCACCAAGCACTTAGGTGGGAGAACTACATCAAGCTTGATCCCTCCTTAGAGTATTGGTACATTAGTAGCATGCCCACACAGGGATGTGAATCACACATCTAGCACATCAGATCCACTAACCACTTTTTCTCATTGTGTTCATTCAAACCCTTACAAACGTGAAAACCTAGGGTTTTTAAAGGAAAACAAGTTTATATGAAAATTTATTAATTATATAAACCTAAAATTTGGGCTAGAGCTGTAGTAGGACTTGATCTACAAAACTAGAAATCATTTAAATAGATGACTTTAACACCAAAGGAGGAGATTGGTGGCATATGGTGATACTGTCTAGTTAGAGTGCTACTATCTAGAAAGGATTCTAACACTTGTATCCTATTTAAAACACTCAGACCAGCCTTGCCTTAGTTTATAACGTCTATCTCATCAATCTCAATCATTTTTTAACTAATTTTTTATTTAAATTATTTATTACTATTTTTAGAGAGGGCAAATTAGGTAAATTCTATAATAAATCACTGGTTGTATTTATTTCATAATTATACCCTAATTTAGTATACTCATCCCTTTAAAAATATAGGATTTACATTCATCCAAGTCTTAAAATGTTAAAATACATACCAGTCATAGGTAAAACACATCTACAAGTCTAAATACTAATGGAACAACCTAAAACCCCAATTTTCTATGTTACAAACTAGGTAAATATTGTACTGACATACACACATTGGATTATTCACACATAATACAACATGTAGGTGATAAATACATCACTATGAGGATATCTTCAGAGTATTGGGTATATAGGCAATAACATTTGATAGTGGGGTCATTGGGGTTAACTAAAAACTATATGTATACTAACCCATTTTTTCCCAAGGTCACATTTAAGATGGAAAGCTAGGGTTTTAACATTTCACAAGGAGTGGCCATTCATGACCTAGATATGAATATACTAGAGTGAAGGTGAAACAAAACCTAGAAACATTTAGGTGTTCACATCCTACTTCATCAAATATTCTATACATGGCACTATCATTAGACTCAAATAGTAGCATCGACACAACCATCTAGAGATGATGCAACTATCCAAATAGCTACAAGCACTAGATCTAAAATCTAAAAATTATTCCAGAATATTTTTCCACCTACTTTTAACCTATTCTAAATCTAGAATAAATTAAATACTTTTCTTTTTAATATATTTATATTTAACTTAATTGTACTTTTCATATTTAAACTATTTCAATATAATAAATTCAATGTATAATTATATATGAATTTAACATTTATTTAACTTACTATATATATCTAATTATCATCCTTGTTTCATTTCATGTATATATTATTAATTCTAAGGTTAAATAAAAATACTTCCCACATTTCATTTTTGGGTTAAACACCCACCTACAACTTTTTGTATTGATTGGCACATTAAATCCAAAATGTTTTTAAGTGTCCCATTTTCCAAATACTACCTCAAAGACCAACAATGTAAATTACATGTGGAAAAGTGTCGAAATTATTTTGGGGATTAATGTCATAAATTTCATTTATATCCCTTAGATTTTTATGGATTTCAAATATTAATTTTGGGGTATAGTGACAATTAATGTCACATATCGTAATGTAAAAAGGTACGTAGATTATTATAGAAGATATTATAATATGTATGTACTCATTCTATTACCAAATATCAGTCATTCACCTTTTAATAATTTTTTGGTTGATTATATTAAACTTTAATTTTTAATTCATTATTATCATAAATACTTGCCAAAAATTACTCTTTCAAATGTCAAAAATGAAAATTTTGCTTTCCACATCCATTGCATTGTTGTATACTTTTTATTTGTGAATCTATATATTTTTTGAGTTGAAAATAGTTATAAATAATGTATAAGGTGATAAAATAAGAATTTTTTTTCACATAACTCTACTATAAAATCCATAAATTGATGATTTATTTAAGACTGCATGATGGATGGCACATTTTGAGAAATTCATTAACTATGATGTGGATGTGGCTCAAGATGTTTTATAACTTTCATAACCATAGATCAAGATATTTTTGTCATAGATAAATTATTATAAGATATTACTAGATTGCCAATAACTATTGAAATTGTTATAAAATATTACTAGATTACCAATGACTATTGAACAATTGTCTTATTTATATATTATTTCAATTATGATTTAAGTTAGTTTTATGTGGAAGGAGAGAGACTTACCCCTGATTCTTAAGGGACAAATATTGTCACTACCTCCACTGTGAATATAAGTTGATTTCTTCATCTCTAAGTATATCACTTTTGAAGGTAGGAAGTATGTATCTTATGTTTTACATTAAAAAATCTTGACACATTATAATAATAATATTCTCATCACTATGCTAAATTGTGTACTAAATCTAGGAAGAAAGATGGAGTATATTATGAAAAATGAAAGGTAAAAGATTTGACACATAATTATTTGATAAAGTTGATAATAAAAAAGGTATTGATAAATAAAATTCTGCATATATATTAAGATTATTATTTTTACTACCAAACCTACCATTGAAGATTGATTCTAAATACATTAGCCATGATATATAAAAAAAGACCCACACACTCATCCTCTATACATAAGAAAAAGTAAAATATTTCTTAATCACTTTCTAAAAGCACTCGGATATGCTCTCATTAATTATGAGCTAAGGAATTGAATGTAACACCCTTGAAATCCCAATAAAATTTACAATTTATAGTTTAAATTTTATGTAATTAAAATTATTTTAAATGGGAATAATCTAATATTAAATAAGAGGGAGATGAAAATGAATAATAAAGGGTTGAGTCTGATTAGAGTGAATCTAGTGATGAAGAGAAAAATCCATTGGAGATGTTTGATTAATTTTCCAATAAATTAGGAATGGATGAAGATTAATATCTAATGGAAAAGAATGAGTATGGTCCAAATGAATGAAGATATAAACAATAAAAATGATAAAAAAAATAAAACCCTAGATAAAACATTGGTGATGAAAAGGATAAGGAAGAAGTAATCAAGAAAAACCATGTTCAATATTCCCTTATTTTTCAAAATAATGAGGTTGACAAGAATGAATAAATAATAGCTACATATTATGATATTAAATTACTTTAATGAAATGATTCAATAATTAGAAAGAATAAACAATAGGTTAGATATTCTATTCAAGGTTATATATGAAGAAACAAAGAATGGTGATGAAGAGAAAACTCGAGAAAGTCATGCAACCACTAATACACCTACAACTGAAATTATGGATGGTACATCTTATGTAGACATTAAGAGACTTAAAATTTTATATCCATTCAAATAAAATAAACTACATGTATCATCTATTATTATTTAGGAAGAGTTTATATTGGAAATGAAGGTAGATTTCAACATCCTTAAGTTGTAGGTCTATCTCATACCCACAATATATTTTCCTACTTCTTCAAATATTATTATAGATCATGTAGCAATTATTATATATTTAATTTATATATAATAACACCAAATAATTATTTATGTTATGAAAGTTGGATGGTGCTTATTATATGATAGAAGACAAGCAGAAAAAACACAAACTAAAAGAATACACAATGGTCTTCCAAAAAAGGTTGGATAAGAATGAAATATAAATTTATAAGAATGATGTATAAATTATAGGCTTATATTTATATTTAATGAGGATTTGTGAATTATTAATGGATATGATTAATTAAATACCCCCAACTATGGTCTATGCATTGTATACTAAGGAAACTTTATCTACTTTTAGATATAAAGAATAATATCATGTCTTTAAGACATTATAGGTTCCCATTCCTATTTTTATAAACCCTATGTTACTATTTATATTTAAATGAATAATTTTCTATGTGAATTTTATTAGCATGGTTATATGGTAATATTTAATAATGAATTAAATCTTAACATAATTTTTGGATATGTTCAATGAAGGGATTAATGTTGTTATTTAAGAAATGAACTATTAATAAATAATTATAATTGATGGTCTACACTAAGGAAAATAAATATGTTGGGTTAGATTTTAGGGAAGAATAAATTTAACTAAAAATAATAATTTTTTCAATGAAAACAATTAACTCTATTTTAAGTTATTTCAAGCCATTAGTCAAGCTATTCATAATATTAAGAAGGAATAAATTAATCAATTTATAGAACATTGAAATTAAAAAAATGTGTTAAAGTATTTGGTGATTATGGGAGATACATACCCCATTTCAAGCCATTAGTCAAGAAATTTATAATACCAAAAAGGAAGAACATAATCAATTTATAAAACATTCAAATAAAAACTATGTTGAAGCCTTTGGTGCTTATGGGAGATACATGTAAGGATTTCAACCCTAATTTGAAAAGGAAATAACCCTAGTATTTGTAAACTATAGGTCTATAAACAAAAATTAAGTAATTTGTTTGAGGCAAGATATTGTTGAGTGGGTAGGCCTTAGCTTTATAATGTCATTCTTTGGTTTCCAATTTTTGATTAGACAAGAAGATTTTATATTTATTTACATAAGAAGAAGAAGTGATGCAATAAAATGGAGAAAAACAAAGGATTTAGGAGTATTTTTTCACATGCAATGTCCCATTTTTCTAAAATAATTTCATATCATTAGCTCAAATTCCTTCAAATAATTAAGTTTGTGGGTAAATATGAAGCTTGGAAATGGATTCATATTTATACTTAGTCTTTCCTAAATACCCCAAGATCTTTGTTATTTATATTCTTATGACCTATGTTATGTTGATAAATGCACATATTCTATGAATGATATATATGCATATTATTTTGGTTTAAACATACTATCTTATATAAATTAGTATGATTTAATTGTTTAATTTTTTTGGTATTAATAATAATTGTAGAAGAATGCATAGTGTATATGTTTATATAATGTCTTGAAGGATGTTTCATATCTATTGATACTATGGAGAGTCACTTGTAGCCACATGTTGGCCATACCCTATTTCATCACAGAGATCACAACTCATTTGTGTGTATTTTATCTATATATATCCACATCTATATCCATATATACTTAGTTATAGGTGGTTAATATATTCTACAAGTTACAACCTAAACTAATTACAACAAACATAATGGTCCATTTACACTTACTAATGGAGGACATAAGAATATTTTCAAGTTGAAAGTTGTTATGATTTATATTATATCTTTTTAATTTCATTCAAATTTTATTTTTGTTAAAATCCTTTCACATAATCGTAACTATCTTTTACTACCAACAACTTTCTTTGTTATCCTTTCTACTGTTCCAAAAAATTTCATAGATCTATTATTCTATAAATTAAGATCATATATTACCTAATTAAATTTATACCTTTTATATTTAAAAGAGAAGTTGAAGACTTTAGGATATTTATGAATATAAACAATTTTTCATAATTTAAAAAAAAAAAAAATCAAATCATAGTTATAATTAAACCTACAAAAATTACTTTGTTTATGTGGTTTATTTAATCTTGAATTTAAAGTGAATTAAATTAATCATATATTAGTAAAGGATGGGATTTAGGGTCTAATATAATCGAGGTAAGACCCACTCTAGAAGGATTTGTAGTAAATAAACTCATTAATTAATCAGTTTATTTGTCTGTGAGTATCCATTTCATAATTAATAATTATGTTACAAGTTTTCAATTCCTAGTAAGTTATTGTGTATCTTTATTTCATATTTATTTTTTACATGGAAACTTATTGTTTATTTATTTATTTTTAAAATCAAATAATTAATAAAAAATTATGCAAATTCAAATCGTAAATTATGTGGGAAGATTCTATAACATGGATTAACAATTTATTTTTAAGAATTTAAATTTTGTAATTAATTTAAATAATTTATGTTTATTTCAAATAAATTATGTTTTTTCCAAATCAAATAAGTTTATTTTTGAATAAATAAAAGTTTTTTTAGTTTAATTTAATCATTTACGAGATTTCATTTTATATAAAAAAACTAAATTAATCATTAGTTCTCTTACTCATTCAAAGGAACCTTATATATATATATATATATATATATATATATATATATATATATATATATATATATATATATATATATATATATTAAAAAAATATACATCCTTGAATTTGACAAATGTATTCAAATACAAAGAGATACACAAGATCATGTTCAGATGATAAGGAGTGATCGAAAAAACCAATGGGAAGAAAAAAAATAGAGATATAAAATAATTCTTGAGTAGTTCTTTGGTGAGATAACAAATATTTTTGAGGGAGTGACCTCATAAGAATTATACTAAAGTTGGAAATTAATAGAATAATTTGCATCATTACATGGAACATTCGGGATTATGCACTTCATAACCTTTAGTTATTTCTTATCAACTTGCACTTCCCCTTATCCAACTCAAATTCATAATGTTTTACACATATTTGTCCTAAAATGTTAACATGTAGATGTATCGCATGTTCTATATTGAGACCCTGAGATTAGTTCTGATTGAGCCTTAAAATTTGTTGAGCCACATGCTTAGATTTTATTATATAATAGGTAAATCTATCACTACTACAAAGCTTAGTTAGAAAAGTAATGTAAATAGATTTATAATTATAAAGATCATATTGAGTTCAATAATATGATGTTTCATTATTTTGTTTTTTACAAATCAGAATGAATATTCTTCCCCCCCCTCAAAAAAAAAAAAAAGAAAGAAAGATGCCATACCTTGAATTATTGTATTTATTTTTATTAATTAAATAAATGATAATTAAATATATAAATATTTATTATTATGTTTCTATAATATGAAAATTAAATTGTGGTGGTTATTTATAAATAATGGAGTACTTGATTATTTATTATTTTTTTACTTGTCATTTCATTTAAGTATGACTTTTAATTTATTAATTTTATTATGATGAAATAAAATTCATTTAGTAGAGTGATTTTTGGGAAATAATTGTGCACTTTTTTTATCTGATGCATTTTGAATCACCATATGTGATTCACCATTAGAAATAAAATATCAAATGGTGATTTGTAATGCAATAGATTAAAAAAGTGCATACAATTATTTGTTAGAAATCACTCTACTCAATTTAATAGATTATGAAAACATTAAATCTATTAAAACTAATTATTTTGCTTATCCTATGTGGTTTTAGGAACACCCTCATAGTAACCATAACCTAAAGGAAAAAATCATCAAAGTGATGGCTCCTTAAACTCAATAGGATATCAAGGAGAGAGAAAATTCCCCCACACAAAATTTAATTTGTTTCGTGAGTATTAAGTGTTGTCTTAGTTTTTTTCATGTATCTTTGCATGGGTACATTGTATATTACTTGTTCTTGCAACTTTATTTATTATGTAGTGTTATATCCTAATTTCATCTTTGAATTGATTTTTTAAATTTTTCATACTTAAAAATAAAAATATATTATTATTGTAAAAAAAATGTGTTCTTGACTATTTTTTTAACTATTATTAATTCTTACCCAATTATTGCATTGGCAATAATATTTGAGTATAGAGGATATCTTGGTTAGATTTTAAATTTTATAATCATTATCTTGGTGCATTTGGTTTTAACTATAAATAAACAGTTAAATGTGTTTTTTATGCTCATATATTAGAGTAAGGTGAACATGGCAAACATGTCATTATTAAATCTTTGTGGGCTTTGAGGTGGTATATTATGAGGTAGTATCTTTTCATGTTAAATATTATGATAAGGGGATTTGATAATTAAATTTTTATATATGTTTTTATTAAAAAGGTTCAATTTATAAAAAATAGGTTTAATATAGACTATTTTTTGAATTGTACAAACACTTTTAGAAGAGTAGGAAAACTTATGGAACTATGAAGACATTCCTAGAAGATAAAATATAGGTATAAGTATATTAGATAAATTCATTCTTGAGATATGAGGTTTCCAAAACCTCACTCAAATTTATAAAATTATACACATAGTTAAAGTAATTTGATCTCTTTCTTCAAAACTTAAATAAGGAAGTCTATCTTGAAAATGAATAAGGCATGAGGGATTCACTCAATATACCCATGTCATATCACCTTTGTTTATAAAATACTAAATGATACCAATAAATTTGTTTCTAAATTTCAATGTTTTATTGTTAATATCCCTCCTAACATCCATCCTAAATAAAAAATACTTCATATTTTCACCATATATCCTATCTACCTATTTCATGTTGACATTTTTTATCGTATTTTTATTTTTACCTCTTTTGGAATATTTAAAAATAAAATATTGACTCAATAAAATATTGTGATATATTTAGATTGACTTGTTTTTAAAAATACATAACATTTCCTATATAGACATGATATATGCACTAAAATGAAATGTATATTAATATTTTTCATGGATATCATATCATCCCCAATCACATGGAATGAAAGCATATTTATAATTAAATTTGGTGTTATGGTTATGTAACTTTCATGAATCTATATATGCTTAATAATCATATTAAAACATGGATGATTTATAAATTACTTACTTTAAACTTGACGTTTAGGAATCCGTCAAGTCATGGTTATATTGTATTCTTGTCTTCCCTTTAGATAATTAAAATTATTTAATGATATATTTTAAGATATTTTAGTGCATAAATAGGTGACAAAAAAAATCTAAATTAACATGGGTAATAATTTTGAGGACCTTGAAAATTTTATGTCATAAAGTTTTTCATTTAACTCTCTTATAAATACTTTACACATCATTAAATATAAAAAGATTAAGTTGAAGTATATGAATACTATAGTATACACTTCATACCACCAACTCCAATCTATCTTAGCTCAAGATAAATTAAAATAACCCTTTCAACCCAAAATATTTATGGATATATTATTATTATTATTATTTTCAAATTTAAATATCCCTAATATAAATTAAATTGATATAATATTAATCTTTAATTAAATATTTTATGAGATAAAGAAAATATTTTCTTTAGTACTTATGTTTTAAGATTAAAATATTTTTTAAGTATCATTTACTTATCAAACTCTCAATAATTCAAAATTTTCAAGTTGAAAATCAAGCATATATACATGTTAAGGAGTCAATCAATGATATAATCAATACTCTATATGAATTTCAATGTTATATTGAATATTTTATGTTTTATTAAATGCAGTAGTAAATTTTTAAGATTTTATTAAGATCTCAAATATTTTTTCTACATAGTTTGAATTAATTTATATAGGATATTCACTATATATTTTAATGTCATAAATTTTTAGAAACACTTGTCTATTTATAGAATTATATAATTTAAATTAAGACCATATATGGACATAAAATGACACACAACAAGTAGTAATGGGATGATAATAGAGAAACCAAAATTCAGGAGAAATCCGAAACATGGATAAGAATTTTCTAGAAACATACACTATACATTTTTAGGACCTAGAATCATACATTATGTGTATGGGGATAATTAAAAAAACCTCAAAGGGATATATGATGGGAGGAGATAAAAAATTAAAAAGATATAAAAATATGGATAACACAACGTGTAATGACCAAAAAATAGAAAAACAAACTATTACGATCTTAAGTTGGACTAATAATTAATAAATACATGGGTACCCTATAATAATATAGTATTACAACTAAAATATACCCCTATAAAAAAATTTGTCTAATGTATTTTATATTATATTGTGTACCCTACTTCTTATCTTAATATTATCTTATATTTTAGATCTAATTTAAATTAGATACACAAGTTCTCATTTTTATATCATTTTAGATTTTAGTCAATGGAAGTTGACACGAGTGTTCATAATATTTATTTGAATATAAATATTAGCTATACATAGAAAATAATTATATTTTATTTGCAAACATAGAATATAATTATAATTCATAGGGAATGTATTGAGGGCTCGTGGGAGTTTTAGATTAGATCATGCAATCATAATAGCATTATTTATTTTTAAATATAATATTTACCATGGCAAAATTTTGGCATACAATCTAGGGTTTGTATGTCATTTGAATGATTTAAATTTCAAAAATTGGTGGTTTTTAACATGTATTTATATAATGGCTTTCACTTCTTGGGGACTTGATAAATACAAATATAGTTAAATTTTCCTTTGGTTTACCACAAGCCCCTAATATTCACTTGGTTTTATTTAAGCTTCATATATTATAGTTATTGAAGGGAAAGTAGGAGAAACATATTTATTTTTAAACCCAAAAGGTATTATATATTTGTGATAGGAATGTTGAATCAACATTTTGGATTAAAAATGTAAAAAAAAAATAATCTCAAAAATTATGCAAGAACATATCTTGCAAAGGTCATATTTTTTTGACCTAGGACTCTCTTTCAGTGCATTTTAAAAAGAAGATATAAAAGAGATTAATATACCAACATCCTATTAAAAAGTAGGAGAGAAAAATATCACAATTAAAAATATATTGTGAAAAAAGTAGTGAAAAAAAATGTAGAAAGAAAAAAATGTAGCAAGGATAAAACATCATAGGAATAAAACATAGTAAAGGATGCCCTCACACATAAGATGACACAACTTTCAACTAAAGGTCCAAACTCATAAAATCACATTTTTCTCTATTATTTTGATTTTAAATTTAGTGTATCATTGTTCCAACATGAAATGTTAACTACTATCACTAAAATAAACTAGACAATAAATAAACAATGTCATAATCACTAAAATGTCTCAATTATGCTCTTTGTGACATTACCAATACCGCTATATTTTTTCTTGCTATATTTTATCCTCACAACATTTTTGTCATACTATATTTTTACCACTATATTTTTGTCCACTACATTATCATACAGAGCTAATGTAACCATAAGTTGTGCTAGTCATCTTTATCATCAGCTTCCTCCACAAACATCTTTCCTGCTTTGCCAGCCTTTTCCACAAAGTCAGCAACATCCTCAGTAGTAGCCTCTAATTATTTAGTCTCCTACTTACCCTCAATATCCATAGAGATTTATTGAACATCCACATCCTTGGCCTCATCATCTTGAGTGGATTCATCTGAGGCACTCTTAGATTAGTCAATAAGCCTAGCCTTGGGAGTAGGTTTTCTAGCAATTCACCTCGACTGCCTAACTCCTGAGGAGAAAACCTCTTTAATAGCCTTAGTAGATGAATGAGACTTACTACCTTGAACCCTAGGGGTCCTATAGGGATTTTTTGGGGTCCCCACAGTAGTCCCCATAGTGCCCGCTTCACCAGCATATGTCTTCCTCTTCTTGCACTTCATACTCATAGTAGAGCCTAGAGTGTCTATGGGAATCTCCTTAGGAGTAGAAAATGAAACTTCTTTAGTCTTAGTAGAGATAGGGGAAGGTAAAGACTCTTCGACAACATCGGTAGCATTCAGGTTATAATAAATTTCCCCACTATCAATTTGAATGGCCTTGGAAGGCTTGAGGGCATGATGGAAATTGTAAAGATAAAAAATAAGGCCCTGATGAAGGGGGATAGGATTATTATTAGGTTTCTTAGCCAATTTAGCTCTAACCCTAAGGACAGAATGCTCAAGGGAAGAAAGCAAATAAAAAGGAAAGCTAATGTGAGCATTTACCTAAAATGGTTCAGAAGGGGAAGATGATAGTTGTAAAACCTAGTAAAGTGCCCCTCTAGAGTGAAATACTTCATGAGGATAAAACACATGCCATCCCAAGGCTCAGGAAACTTGGCTCAATCAAATCCCCCTGGTAGGGTACAAGTTCTTCACCTTCTCTAATAAAGAGCTTCTGACTAGAAAGGCCCACAATTTTAGTTTTCCATTTTAGTTTAATCCCCTAAGTAGAAATTCCAGTAGCCATAGCAATCGCATTCTCTAAAATCTCAAAGCTAATTCCCCCCATAGAGACTCACTAATTTAGCCATGACCTAACAGATTTTATAGAAAGGTTCTCATCATACCCGTTGAGCCTCTCCAAATAGGGACTAATCCCACACTCTTTGCAATAGTTCCAGATCACTGGGTTGTCTTTAAACTCGTAACAAGAAATGGGTTCCATTTGTATTATATTGCCACCCATGTTGGACTTACAGGATAGACCAAAAAAACCCCAAATTTTCACTGTCATATTAGTAGTAACTTCAATCCCTTGATCATGGATATTGATAATGGTGATGAAACAACACATAGTTAGGAACATCATGCAAAGATGACACTTACTCATCCCATGCTTAAACATAATTTCATGGTGATCTCCATAATGATGGAGCAGTTTGCTCACCTTATCAAAGAGGCCTAATAAATTAGAAATGACAATAAAAAATTATAGAAGGACCCATACTCCAAGATACACGTCAACACCCTCTAAAAGGACTGACGAAATGAGTTGTCTTTCCAATATATCTAACTCGTCCTTAACACGTAACTTCCTTTTGAATGAGATCCCTAATATTTAAACGGATGTGATAAATTTGACACTAGCATCACCAATTTGAATATTGTTGGCCAAGATCAGCATAGGCATTGACAAAACCATTACCCTCACAATAAATAGGTGAGATGTCTACCCTAATAAACTTCTATACGAGAATTTGCATATCTTTAATAATATCTTTTAGCTTAATACCAATAATTGATACATTGTTAGCCACATCAATAACTATTTTATAGTCCCCCTAGATACTCAAATTCCTGATACCAAGGGATATAGCCAATTTAATCCCCCATAGAAGAGCAGTTACTTTAGCATAATTATTGCTCTAACAGCCCATTCCACTAGCATAGACAAAAATCATCCACCCTTTGTCATCTCTTATAATCCCTCCCCCACTAGCTTTACCATCAACCTTAGAGGCACCATCAAAGTTAAGTTTCAACCAGTTAGGATTCGAGGGATTTCATCTAGTATTGAGTCTTTATAATATTTTGGAATTATTATGATCAGGAATAAGATTTAGGATCTTCCAATTAGCTACAATTTGTTCCTCTTTATGAGTTAAAGTTTTCTCTGCAGTGTGAATATGGGCATTAGTGACACTTTCCAATAGAGTCTTACCAAAAGTGTTAAAAACCTGAGAGGCATCTCTAACAATATCCCTAAAAATTCTATGGTTGCTTTCTTTCCATAAAGTCTAGCTCAAACAGGGTAGAGTTTGTTTCCATAACTCAAGGAGCTAGGGATGAGAAAAGGTAGGATACCAGCTGTTAATGACTTCCTTAAGGTCAGAGTTACAGATCCACTAAATGCCAAAATTATTCAAGATTATGTCCCAAATTTCTCAAGCAAAATCACAGTGTATGAAAAGATGAGAAATAGTTTCCTCCTTTAAGCAGCATAAATAACATCTATTGACCAGGGTAAACCCTCTCTTCTATAAATTGTCTTGGGTTAAAATTTTGTTATGAGTAGAAGCCCACCAAAACATGTTGATTTTTGGTAAAAGTTTATGATTCCAAAATTTTTTCCATATCTCCTTTCTATGAACCTCAAGGACCATCAAATGATAAGCAGACTTAACAGAGAACCAACCATTCCTATCTAGCCACCAATACTATTCATCCTCTCATAGGAAGAGAGGGATTCTGACCTCTTGAATCAACTATTGAACATCCTAAACTCTAGGGGAGAGATTAGGCTGATGAGCACAGCTATCCAATAAATTTTTCTAGCTCCTATTGCCATTATTATTAACCATGTAATCATAGACTTTATCCCCAAAAAATTGAGTAGCAATGCCATCAATTTCTCTATAATCCCCCTGTGTAATAAGATCCTTATCTTTTATCTAAATGTCATTCCAATATTTAATAGACATGCCATTTCCCAATTTCTATCTAATCCCTTGCTTAAGTAGACTTCTAGATTTCAGCATTTTATTCCATATCACAGATCCCTAGGGTAACCCTTCCTGTTGGAGAAAGTTGGAACCATCAGTATTATGCAAATATTTGGCATGCATGATTTCCTCTCAATCATTATGTTTATGAATCAGATTCTAGTTGATTTTGGAGAGAAGGGCTTTGCTCATGCTTCGAATGGATCTAATGTTGAGGCCACCATGTGATTTAGGAAGACACACTTTTTCCCAACTAACTGATGACATTCTCTATTTATATTTTAGTCCCGTCCATAAAACTTTTATTTGAATCTATTCCAATTTTTTAACAAAATACTTAGGTATTTTAAAGAGAGACAGGAAATAAGCAGGTATCCCTTGTAGAGAGGCCCGAAGAAGCTGTAATTTGCCCACAATGCTGAGTATTTTCCGTTTCCAACCAATCAATTTCCTCTTATTTCTTTCCAATATTCCATTTCAGAAACCTGGAGATACATCTTTGACCATAAGGGGGAGGCCTAAATAGGTAGCAGGAAGATCAGCTTTAGCACAGTCCAGGATGTCAATGATTTTTTGCCAGAGGTCATTAGAAGTATTAAAGAAGTACACATTGCTCTTTCAAAGATTTATGCTTTACCCAAAATCTATGGCATAATTATTTAAAATATCCTTCCATCTCTAAGCTTCAATCACCGAAGAGATGCCAAAAAGAATGGTATCATCAACAAACTACTGCACAGCCACCGGGGGAAGGGAGGAAGCAGGTTTAATGCCCACTAGATGTTTAGAGGCTATATTAGCTTGAACGTATCTCACAAGGGCCTCCACCATTATGATGAACAAGTAAGGGGGAAAAAGATCCCCCTAGCAGATTCCTCTCAAAGAAGAGAAAAAACCTCTAGGGACCTCATTAACCAGGACCAAAAATTTAGCAAAACAAATAGTGTTCCAAATGAGGTGAGACATTTTATCATTAAACCCAAACTTCCTGATGATTTGAAATAGAAAATTCCATGAGACCATATCATAGGCTTTATAAATATCTAACTTAAGAGCCATACTAGCAATTCTACTCTTATCCATGGAATGAATAGTTTTATGAGTGGAGATGGAAATTTCAAAAATTTGATGACCTGAGACAAAGCCTTTTTGAGTAGGAGAAATAATTTTGTCTAAGAAAGGTTGGATTCTCATGACAAGAACTTTAATGCAAAGTTTATAAACCATATTACATAGGCTAATAGGTCTGAATTCTAAAAGGTGTGTGGGATTTAACATTTTAGGAACTAGGACAATAAAGGTATTATTATTCTGTTTTAAAAGTTTACTAGTTATGAAGAAATTTCAAATATCATTAGTAAGATCAGTTCCCACAATATCCCAATATTCCTAAAAAAATAAGAGGGAAGCCATCAGGACCCAGAGCTTTGTAGGAACCCATAGAGAATAAAACAACATCAACCTCCTCCTCAGATATAGGCCTTAACATTTCTAGGTTGTCTTCCTCAGTTATCAGACAAGGGATTTTGTCAATGAATTGATTCATAGTTTTGAGATTCTCATCATCATTAGTTTTTTCAGTCAACAAATTTTGGAAAAATATCACAGCTTGTTCCCCAATCTCATTATCCTTAGTTATAATATTACCATTTTCCAAACATAATTTTGTTATGGAGTTAGCCTTCCTGTGTTTCATGGCTGAAAGATGAAAAAAGGCTATGTTTCTATCTCCCTCTTTAAGCCACTAAATTCTACATTTCTATTTCCAAAATACCTCTTCTCTGCCCATAAGATTCTTCCAGTTAGAAATCAGAATGTGCTCTTCTTTAGAAGTGTCTTCTAAATCATCTCCTTGAGCAATATACACATATGAATTTTATCAAATATCCATTTAATTTTAGCATGATGAAATTTAATAAACAATGGCTATAAGGTATGTAAATGATTTAAAATTTCTATTTTTTTATGGGATAATTATGTATAAAATCAAAATAATAAAAGATGCCTACCAGCTAGTGTTGAAGGAGGAATTTCAAATATAATCTAGGATAAAGAGATAAAAATCATCTAATTTGTATAGTTTTTTATTTCATTTAATTGTTTTTTCCAACACATGTTTTTTATTTTGCTTAGGTCTCATTTAGGTGTCATATTAGGTCCTAAGGGAAAATACGACTTAACCCTATTTTCTAATTTTGAGTTGATTTTTGCTTCTCTATTTACTATACATTTCCCAAAGATATTTTTATAATTATAATATTTAATGTTTGGTTGATGAAGACAAACTTCTCATTGCTTATGTTTGATTTTACTTCTCTAATAGATTTTGTCTTCTTGCATTTGTGTCTAGCTAGTTTTGATCCTCGATTGTGGCCAACTCCAACATGGTATCAAAGCTAATTATAGAGGTTTAATACCATATATTATATTTTTAAATATTTATCTTTTAGATTTCATGCCATAAATATATCATTATTTGACTCTCCATATTATAAATTCATCATTTCCCATCTTTTGCTTTTCTTTTGGGGTCCTTTTCTGATCTAGATTCATAAAAAGAACAAGGGAAAATGAATTTTTTTGATTATCTATTTTCCACTATTTTTACATAAAAAATGGCATGTTCTATTAGATTCATAAGGTGTTAAAACCCTAGGATTGACTGTAAACATGACTTAGTTTCATGATAATCAATTTTGACCATTTTTGGAGGGCTTGAAGGCATTTTCTTGGAATCTAAAAAACAATGTATGATATAAAAATTGTTGGAAAAACTAGTTCTATGTTTTAATAGGGTTTTAAATATATTTGGTGGGTCTTCACTATTTTTTTATTTTGGTACTGTATTTAAAGATTTTGGGCATTTTCTACACTTGGCCGATTTTTTACCCTACACAAACATTATTGCATCTAGACCCCTAAAAAAAATAGGATAGATTCCAACCCTTGTTTAGGATTATGGTGTATCTCAATTTTTTTTTCACTTATAAAAAATTTAGACCTATCTAGATAGTCATGGGAATCAGATGCCTATCTAGATAGCTGGTAGAATTTGACAACTGTTCGAACAATTGGCACAATCTGATCTTCATCTAGATAATTGATAGAACCCAACCCAAATATAGACACTTTATGGGACCTAAGATTTTCTCAAACATAAATAAAATCATGAGTCCTACCCAGACATCAATTGGAAACCAACCACTACATAAATAATGTCTCATTTTTTATTGGCTCTATTTCTAGCTAACTCTATTTTTGTGACCTCTTGTTCCTAGCCATGCCTATTTCTAAGAACCTATGATTATACTCTCTTAAATTTTAGATCTCTTTTCTCCACCCCTACTTGGAATATATATGTCTATGAATATGTTATATTTAATCAAGGTAGAAGTAGCACTATTCATTTATACTTTGGTTTATCATGGGGACATCAAAAAATTATCATAGGGTGACATCATTAAAGGAGGAGGGGGACACTCATCCTAGGGCTTATCCCTTGGGCATATGGTATTTTATCCCTTGGTCATATCCAACTCAATGGGGGCCTAAATTTTTATTGAAAATAGGAGTCATACTTTTGAAAACTAAAAAAATTATGTAAAGTGGAGATTCCATTTTTAAGCAAGAATTTTAAACTCACATAAATTTTATATATCATTTCCTTTTCAAGTGCCTTTTTAAAAAGTGAAAGATTTTTTGAGACCTACACATTTGTTTTATTCTCAAGACTTATAAAATTTAACTTCTATGATTTAATGAGGATTACACATCCTTATCTTTCTAGCACTATCAATTCAACACATATTACTTTTCTACAACATGGATCAGAATCTGGTTCTACTTCTTACACATTTCAACTATCATGAATGAAAAACTAAAGTAAATATATAATTTAGTAGTAAATGTTTACACAAAATCATGATGTGTACCAAAATAAATTCAATACCTAAAGCATAAAAGGTGAAGTAGTTTAACATAAATGATGAGGCCTATAGTCTATTGTGTCTGTCAATGTCTCTTGACTTACTCTTTCATATTGATTTTTCAACTTCTTCTAATTATGTTTGGACCATTTTATAAAAAAATATTTCGTAATCAAAACATATAAGAGGTCATTAATTATAAAATTGACTCATTAATTTGATCCCAGATAATATTGACAATATACAAGACTTCACAAAATTCAAATATCTTAATTTACAGTTGAAACTATGTGAAATTGACCAAAAATATGAACAATTGATTTTTTCCATCCTTACCAAATTGGATTATAACTATTATATTTTCATTTATACCTTCCATTCCACCAAGTTTGCCCTTGTAGCTACATGGACCATGCCATCTTTAGATGATTTTATTACTTACTTGACTTGAGATTAATAATAGCTTATTCAAATGGGTACATTGAAGTAATCTAAATCACATGACTTAATTTTAGTAGTAAAAAATAGAAGGCTTTAAACATTAAGAAGAAGAAACAAAAGAAGAAGGATCTAGAGCAAATAAAGGGTGATAAATTTGATGTTAAG
Source organism: Torreya grandis (assembly GCA_037957365.1). Lineage (NCBI taxonomy): Eukaryota > Viridiplantae > Streptophyta > Pinopsida > Cupressales > Taxaceae > Torreya > Torreya grandis. Next base: position 1,482,456 of record JARHVA010004388.1, read on the forward strand.
TAAAAATAGTCAATTGAGTCCTCCTATTTAGGTGGGTAACCCAAGAAAGAGATACTCATTTGTGCCTACTATAATAAATTTGGGCATGATGAAACCAAATTTATGAATAAATATATTTACCAATAGATAAAGATGTTTGAGAAGTACAATATCAGTGTCCCTAATTCAACCAATTAGAGTTTATTGGTGTAGAAGTATTATATGGATAAAGATAATAGTAAGGCAAAGGTAAGGTCAAAACACTTTTTTCAATTTCATATCAACCTTATACATGTGTAATTTATTCTGGTGCCTCGCACCACATGGCTTCATCAGATGATATTTTATCATCCTTAGAGCATTATTCTATGCCTTCCATTTTTTTGGGTGATAATACCTTTGTAGAATTTAGTGGGAGAGGATTTGTTGAAGTGAATGATAGGATATTTTAAGATGTTCTATGTGTTCCCTTATTATCCACCAATATTGTTTCTATCTATAAGATCACTGACATTGGTTTAGGCAAGAGAGTTTATTTCACACCTAATTATATGGTTATTAGGGAAGTGCATAATGAATATATAATTGAATTTGGGAAAGGGAAAGTATATTACCAATCGTGGTTGGACATTTTCTCACATTTTTATCCTAATCAACCTTCTACTAAATTTATTACTCATACAAATGGGGTGAGTAAAATATGGCATGAGTGATTCAACCATATTAACTCTCACTACCTTGACTAACTAAGTCATCATGACATGGTTTTAGGGTTGCCTAGTATGTATTTTTATGATGAATTTTACAAATGTTGTATACTTGGTAAGCACCCTAAAGATAAGTATGACAAAGGCAAATCATGGAGAGCTACCCAAATATTGAAACTAGTTCAGAATGAAATTGATGGTCTATCTCGAGCTCCTCCATTTAACAAGACTAAATACATACTTATCCTCATTGATAAATTTTATAGGTACACTTGAGTGTAATTTATTAATAAAAAATCTAAGGTCTTTTATAATTTATAGGACTTTAAGGTGTTTGTATAAAAATATTCATGTAAAACCATCAAGATTTTTCCCACTAATAATGGTGGTGAGTATGCTAGTAATCATTTTGATCAATTCTACACTTCAAAGGGGATTGAATTACATTGTATAATTCCATATAGTATTCAATATAATGGTGTTTCAAAATTCATGAATAGGTCCTTCAAGGAAATGGCCTACTATATCCTACACTCCAAGGCTCTTGTAACTCAATATTAGGCCAAGACCATCAATTGTGCTTGTTATATCAATAACCAAGTTCTTTATAAAGTATTGAAGGAAGTCATTCCTTTTGAAGCATCAAGTGGTCATAAATGAAAAATTAATAACTTTAAAGTGTTTATATCTCTTACTATGGCCCACATTCCAAAGAATAAGCATAGGGAAATAGAACATTACAGCCAGCATTACATATTTTTTGGATATCCTAAGGGTGTTAAGGGATATAGGATTCTCCATCCCACCACTCATTAGTTTTTCATTGAGATAAGTGTTAATTTTAATGAGGTTTTTTTAGAATCCACAACTTCTACTTCTTTCTTGGATTCACTAAGATTTGATAATAATTATTATAATTTAGATCACCCAAGTAATTTCCTTAGGATATAGATTCTTCTTGTAGTTATGATGATGATAGTAGCAATGGGGACTCACCTCCCCCTTCTAATATAATATATTTATAGGGTGAGGAATATTCTCTTGAATATTATAATTATATTCTTAATTGGGATATAAATACATTATAAAGTGTTTGCCATTGGGTTAGAGATCCATCAGGCACTAGGTAGACATGTTCAAAATTCTAAAAAGTCACACGTGCATTCATTGCATTTTCTTTTGATCCACAATAATTTTTTGAGGCATCAGGAACTCCTAAGTGGGATACTTTCATGGAAGAGAAGTATGGTTCCTTGCTGAGGAATAACACATGGGATTTAGTACCTCTTCCTAAGGTATGAAAACTTGTTTGATGTAGATGGATCTATTCAACAAAATAAGTTGTAGATGGATCCATAGATAAGTTCAAAACATGTTTGGTAATAAAGAATTTTTTCTTATGTACCTAAAATTAACTATACTGATACATTTTCCCTATTTGAAAAAATAAACTCAATCCAACTCACCCTTGCCATTACCACAACACATCATTGGGATGTTGATTAGATGGATGTGAATAGTGTTTTTATTCATGGTGACCTTGAAGAGAAAATATACATGGAATAACCACAAATATTTTTAGAATATTATTCCTTAGTTTGATATTTTCAAATATATATATATGACATCAAACAAGACACTTGGGCTTGATCTACCAATATGAACTTATTTCTTCTTTCAATTAGGTTCACTAGATTCCATTCTGATCCAAATGTATACATTTTTTAGTAGGATGATTCACTATTGATTCTAGTTATCTATGTGGATGCCCTATTGATCAAAGGGAGTTTGTCATCCAACATTACAGTAGTGAAAATTTATTTTTTTGATAGGTTTGCAATGAATGACTTGGGCATTTTGCATTACTTCCTTAAGATTGAAATTTATTAGTCTGACTTTGAGATCACTATTGCATAATCCAAGTATGCTCTTGATTTTATTGCACAATTTGAAATGGTTGATTTTAATCCATATCCAACTCTTTTTTATCCAGTGCAAATCTTGAGAATGATTTTCCTTTTTTTTCTGATGTTACCTCATATAGACAACTTTTTGTCGGTCTCATTTATCTTACTCATACTAGACTTGATATTTTGGATGCAATGGGCATGGTATCTAGATTTATGGAGGAACCACATGAGTTGCACTAGAAATAATCTAAGTAAATTATCCAATACATTTAGGGTACTCATAATTTTGGGATTAACTATGGAGCAAGTATTGACATTGACTTTATTTAGTATAAAGATTCAAATAGGGTTGGTGATATTTAAAATTATAAGTCTAATTCAAGCTATAATTTATCCCTTAGTTTAGGACCAATTAGTTGGTCTAGAAAGAAGAAAAATATTGTTGTTTTATCTTCTATAGAGGTAAAATAAAAAGGATCTAGTATTACTACCACTGAGGTTATTTTTCTTAGGGTATTCTCACTGAGTTTGGTCTCTAGTTTTGATGACTAATAATCATATTTTTTGACAACCAAAGCATAATCCATATTTTCAATAAATTTTTCCTCTATTAACAGACCAAGCATATCAATATTCACATGCATTTCATTCTAGAGATCATTCATGATATATTCACCAAACCTTTCACTGAGGGCATGTATATTCATTTGTGAGCACTTCTTCACGTTTAGGCAACTCTAACACCATCTTTTATGGGGGTTTTAGTTCCCTAATTCAATCTCTACTTTTGGAGGGGATTATCTCTATTCTTCTATGGAGATTTTATATGTACTTGTGTACATCATTAGGCCTTTTTTCAAGACCTAATTATTTGATCTAGGATGATCCCCACACTAATTTGATCAAATGGTATACAACCTTATTAGAAACATCCCAACATCAAAGATCTCACTGAGATGAATATAACTCATTTTGAGTGGGTTAAAATGAACATAGAATGCAAATTTTATGACCTATTGAAGTAAATAGGGTATAATCATGATGTTATTATGGTTCCAAAATCCACTTAGCTACTTATTAATCCATGAAAGGCACATCATACACCTATCACATGGAGTTCACATAAGATTGGCACCCAAGTACACATTGTCATCTTTGACAACTTTATAAGGCTTGAGAAATGAATTTTAAATACATGTTTATCTATATACACATAAATGTGGGATTAAATCCCAACCAAAATATGTAGGAACATTATCCAAGCCTTAAAACAAGGCAATGGAAGAGGGGACATGGTTCCCAATGTATGGGATGAAGTGATAAGACTTAAACCCATAATTTTAGGCCTTGGGAACACTAGATAAGCCCATGAGACACATTTCTAAATTCATTCCATGTTTTTGGTGTAAGAGCTCTCTTTTAAAGGAAATCAAGTAAGAAACAAGCAAGGAAGAGAAACTTCCATATATGAGATTGTTGTAGAGACTTCTTAAAGGTAGAGCATAGGTTATTTTTGCATACCAAAGTCATATTTTGGTGTAGATAGTGTATTAAAAATGTATTTTTTACCATTTAATAGATCACTTTGAGTGCTTTTTAGACCTAGAGACATAGCCCCTCAAAGGGTTTGCATTTTTCTAATTTTTTCAATTAGTTACTATGTTTCAATTAGTTTAGAATATATTATTATTATTATTATTATTATGCAAATCTTTATGAATTTTATAATAACTTGAGAAAAAAATGTTTTAAGTATCTAAAATTGGCAAAATTGAAAGTATAAGTATAATATTACATTTTAGATCGATTTTAGTATCAAAGTAGTTGATCAGGGATATTTTAACTTAGTTTTCAGATTTTCAAGTATCTATTTTGCATGCTAAGTCTAATTCAAATCATGCTGAAGGATCACTTAAATAATATAACCTTGAAATTAGTGCAAAACATGCAAGTATAGCCATGTATTATCCTAGAGGAAAACTAGAATTACAAGCGACATTTTGTCAATCCTTTGTTGAGATGAAGATCATGGTGGAAGAGTTGTATATTAAAATAAAGATGTGAAGTGATGGTAAACAAGAGGTAGAAACCTTAACTAGTGGTAAATGTAAAGGAGAAGAACCTCTTAAATCTCCTCCATCTAAACCTTCTCCTTCTTTATCTAATGATAAGTAAAATATAGTTTCTAATTTTATTTCTTCCAAGGTTAAGCTTGATGTTAAATTTGATTTTACAACTTATAATGGAGTGTTTAGTGAATAAAAGCTAGGTCGTTAGATCAAGCATATGGAAGGATGTTTTAGGGTTCAGAGGAATGATGATGATGGAAAAAAAATTAACTAGCTACTCTTTGGTAGGAGAGTAAGATACAAGAGGATCTCCTTAAGCATGATAAATTGATTTCTTCTTGGGCTAATTTTGTTTTTGCATTAAAAATTTAATTTTAGCCATTAGTATATATACAATAAGCTACTATGGATTGGCAAAATTTAAGGCAAGGTAAGGGTCAAATTATATGTAATTACACTTAGGAGTTTATAAAGAGGGCTTTTGTGTTAGACATTCTTCTTTACACTCAATAAACTCTTTTAAAATATTTTGGTGGGTTACATAGTTATTTAAGACATATAATCCTTATGTTTAACACCACTAATCTTGTTGAATTTTATGTACAAGCTACTCATATTGAATTAAGGGTTAAAGTGACTAAGGATAGGGAGCACTTCACAAAGAATCCAAGCAAACTACATGAAGGAAAAGCTAAAGGAAAAGGAAAGGGTAAGACAAAACACACCTCCACGTTCAATAAAGAGTATGGGAAGCCCTTTTGCTCTAACTGAAAGAGATAAATCCACAAAGATGATAAATATTAGAAGCTCCACCCAGAATGTAGGCCAAAATGGTTTAATAACAAGAAAGGTAAGAAGTATAACAAGATCTTAGCTTCAATTCTAGTGATGTGACCAAGGTCACTACCATGGGCATGAAAAGTTAACCTTCTTCCTCTTGTATCACTAAATATATTAATTCTCATTATTATTTACATTATTAATCTATAAATTATGAAAAGAAAATAAATGAATTTTTCCACATTAGAGTGATCTCTAAGAATACTAATATAGATACTCTTTTTTATATTAGATCTCAAGATAATCTCATCTATGAAGAAGTTATGAAAAAATGAGGACTTGAAATGAAACCACACCATCTAGGATTGGTATGTGATGATGATAAATTACAAGTCATGAAAACATGCAAGTTAATATTTTCAATCACCTCTAAGTTCATTGATGAGGTAGAATTAGATGTGGTTCCACTTGATATTTGTTGTATTTTAATTATAAGTCCTTATGTACATCATATAAAATAAATATTCTAAAGTAAGAGAATAAATATTTACTTGTAAAATAAGGGGTTGAATAAATTATTATATCCCATCAAATAAAATCAAACTTATCATTTGTATTTGTAAAATAGATGAAAAGGCTTGTCAATGAAAATAAAAACTTTGTACTCATGGTTTTAAAATCCAAAGATTATGGAAAATCCAAGGATCTAAAAGGTTGTGATCATAAGCATAGGAATGAAATCATTAATATTATGTCTAGCTATAGTGATTTTTTAGGATCCATAAGGTTTACCTCATAAAAGACATATACAACATGAGGTACAACTACAATAAGATGCATCTCTTCTTAATATTAGAATGTATAGGATGTCCATGGTAGAGAATAAATAAATAAATAAATAATTTCATGAGTTTATCAAGAAAGGGTTCATTTAGTCAAGGACTTATCCATGTGGTTTGCTAATTATTTTAGTGCCAAAGAAAGATGGAACTTGGTAGATGTTCATGGATTTCTGAGCTTTGAACAAGATTATGGTTTAAAACCTCTACCTTGTTCCTTGCATTGTTTGTTAGATCAGTTTGGAAAATATTATTTATTTCAATAAGTTAGACTTAATAAGTGGTTATCACCAAGTTAGAATTAGTGAATGTGATATTTGGAAAATTGCTTCTAAAACTAAGCAAGATCTTTTTGATTGGTTTATTATGCATTTTATACTTTATAATGCACCTACCACATTCATGCAAGTTATGAATGATGTATTTAGGCCACTCATAGATGATTTTATAATATTATACTTAGATGATATTTTTATCTTTAGTAAAACTTGGGAAGATCATGTAAATCATATTAGGAAAGCCTTAGAAACATTGAAAAAGGAGAAATTATATCTAAAGATGTCTAAATGGGAATTTGATAAAAAATCTTGAGTATATTTAGGATATGTTATAGGGGATGGCAAAGTGAAAATTTATCCCTCTAAATTTTAATCCATAGTGAAATGACCTAAGCCTAACAATGTAACTAAAGTTAAAAGCTTCCTAGGGATATTCTAATTTTGGAGGAAGTTTATTGATAACTTCTCATTGATTGCATCTCCTTTGCATGATTTGAGAAGTACTAAATAGGTATTTTAATAGGGATGAAATCACCAAAGATACTTAGGCATGTTGAAATAAAATATAAGCATATCCCTAGTTTTAGCACTTCCATATTTCACTAGCCAAATTGAAACTGATGCAAGTGTTTATGTAATGGGTGAAATATTGATGCAAAAGCATAAACTAGTGTGTTACCATTTAGAAACCTTCAAAATTGGAGTAAGGAACTATCCTAATTATTAAAAAAAATTGTATGTTTTGGTTCAAAGTGTGAAAAAATTAAAACACTAAATAATGGGTAAAGAGATAATCATCCATATGGATCACCATCCTTTACAATATCTAAAATCACAATCAAAGCTACAACAATAAAGGCACTTTCATTTGAAGGGATTTATACTAAAATTCCATATAATAATTAAATATAATAAAATTACACAAAATAAGGTAGTTGATATGATTTTAATACATCTTATTTTAGCATCTATTCTATTTCATCATAATTCTTTGATGCATGAAAGTTATAAGGAATAAAATGCTAGAGATGCTAATTTTAAGGATGTATATGAAGATCTAACCCATGGTAAGTATGTATAATAATTATAATAGTACATGTATGATGGATTATTGTATCATATTTTTAGGCTTTGCATTCCAAAATATGAAGGAGTCCATGTTGTCAGGGAATCACATACTTCTCTTATTTTAGGTCATTTTAGCATTGAGAAAATAGTTGCATAGATGCAAAGATTTTTTTATTGGCCTCATATGTATGAAAATGTATCCAAATATGTAAAATTTTGGATTATTTATGCCACTAATAAACTTATTAATAGGAAGCTGGGATTTTATAACCCAATTCTCATACCAACCCATCCATGAGAGAGTGTTTGTATGGATTTTATGGGTGGATTGCCAACGTCTAGAAAAATCATGAATATGTGTATCTATCTATGGAAATATTTATCAAAATGTGTTTTTTAAATCCATATAAAAAGACTATTAAAAGTGAGGATGCTACACACTTATTCTTCAACAATGTTTGGACTCATTTTCTTTACTTTTGATGCCTCTATGTGTAACAAAAATGTCTGTAGTGTTCAAGAACACTTCTCATTTTAGAATTCTGGGAATTCAGAGCACAAGTAGTAGGTTTTGGAAAATTATGTTACCTATGGTGAAATAGTAGTAGATAAATGTTTATTTTTTCCACAAAACTTATATTAATTGATGGTTGGGAGTCATCCTGGACCAAATCCTTGTAAAGTGTAAGTATCTATGCCAATACATAGTGAATCATGATCAAAGCTTAAGCTACAGACTAATTTAAATCGATATTTACAATGAAATCTAAACCAAAGTGATCTATTTAAAAAATAAACAAAAGAGAAGGGTAAGGAAAAAAGAGAATAAGTGATTACTAATCTTCTCCTCAAACATTATGACAAAGTTTAAATTTCAACTGAGTATACATTTAACCAGCATATAGTGCAAAATAGCATAAGCTCAAATCTCACTACACACTAGGAAAACTTTGAAGGATGATATGAAGAATTACAAGTAAGAACTAAATTTACATTAAATATTTGCTACCACACTCAAATACCATTAGCACATCTGAATATAGAACAAATGAAATGAAGCAAATTTAATATCCTTTAACTAATCTAGCATAAACACAAATTAGCAACCCTATAATCAAAGATGCAACTCAAAATTCATAGAACCTATTCAAATTTAAAACTTAAGACTAAAAATTGAGAGAAAATCATATAACAATTGACACAAACAAACTTGGACAATCCTTTCATAATTCCTTGATTGTATTAACTGCTCAAAGTATACAATTTTTTCTCAAATTTATCTTCCTTTTACAAAATGGTAGTACTACATTTTATAGAAAGAAAAATTAGTATAGATGTTAGTTGTGAGATACAAATGTACAAAAGATAAGGACAATTATCCTTTTTTAGAAAGTTCTAGAATACACTTTATTTTCAAAACTAGACTAACCTAGAGGCAAAATATGTTAACATACTAGCATATGCTTTTACAAATAATATCCTATTTCAAATATTACAATGTTTTTACAAAAAAAATATTAAATAATTGGTGGGCCTATTGTTGAAGGGTCACCCTGTTGCTCTTGTAAAAGCTCCATAACCCTTTGATGTTGTTCCTTGATAAGTTCCAAATCTACAACTAGCTTTAAGAGGCAAACATATTCTTGGTCAGCTAAATCCTAAATATCTATCATCCCTTGCCATAGCTTTTTTAATACTCCTATTTTCTACAATATTTTATTTAGTAGTGAAGATCATGCCCAAAATTCTATTTTTATCACTACCTGATTAACCCTAGATTTTACCCTTTATTTCCTACATCACCAATGTGAATCTATGCTTATATTCCTCATCATCAATAATTCGTATGGATATAGTCTTTAAAATATTAGCCAAGATGGTTCCAAAGAGATACTTAATATTGGAAATCAACTCTTCATCATCCCTTAGAAGTCTGTCCAAGCCTGCAGACCAAGTACTTAAGCTCTGGATCTTATTTACCATTATCCCTAATATAACATTTAGGTGGGCTAGGATAATGGTTTTGAAATTAGGAATTCTATACCTAATTAGTATGCTAATGAGATATCTTATTTTGGCCTTTACATCTTACCATTATGTTATCAATCCTTTAGCCACCTCACTTTGTTGGCTCAATGCATCTTACCTTAGGTTCATTGATTTTAAGGAATCAAACATATCAAAAAAAGATGCTTTAAACATATTTATTATAGAGTTAAATATTGACAAGATAGCTTTGAACTCTAAGTTCTCCTTTTCCTTCTCTAAATTATGAATCCTATATTTCATTCCTATGACGCCAGCTTTGACTTGAGATGATTGAGCCTTAGATAGGCTTTCAATATCTTCTTCATGGATGGGTAATTCACCAAGATGCTACCCTCCAACTTGAGTTAAGCCAATAGAAGGTTGAACCTTTTAAAATGTGAACTCTTCAGTCCTTACCATGGATTTTCTTATTGTGACCCTTGTTAATCTAGTTGTCTCTAGATTAAACTACACAATAGCAGATGACTTTGTCTATTTTGTAGATTTTAGGACATATATCCTTGTGTTGCTTGAAGTTGTTGGAGCATCCATTTATTTTATTTTTTACCATACACTGGTCACTATCCTTCTTTATTATTCCTCTTTCATCAAATCCTTTATCCAAGTCTTGAAGTCATCATATACATCAATGTTAATAGGTTAAGTCAAGGCCCAAGAGTGAGACAAATTGGAATCTTCTCCATTTTACCATAGATGAACCAATATGGGATGATTGGTCCATGAATAGGGTATTCCTCAATGAATAAGTTGATTTCACTTATGGGATGAGTGAAATTTAACCTTGTCCTCTTTGATCTAATTGGGACCAAGGCTGATTTTGCTTTTCTCTTCTATGGAGAAACTACTAGAACTAAATCCAAAGAAAACTCTTTTCCTTTATCCTTCTCAGCATCCTTTACCTAGGCTTGTGCCTCCTCAACATTATTCTCTTATTCATTAGTTTCATATGCCTCAAAAAGGACCTTGGGAGCATCTTCCAATGTTTCACCAAGTCCCAAGGTAATCATGTCCAAGTATTCCACTGAAGATGTAGGTCTATCAAGAGGGGTCAAAGATGATGGGCCCTCACTAGGTATCTCTTCCAAATTTTATTTACTAGGACCCTATGTAATTTATGTTTTGGGAATGTCACTTTTAGCTTATGTTATTCTTGAGGGGACCTAGAAGGTCTAGGTAATAGATGATATTGCATAGGTTCCATTTTCCATATATCCCCTAGTGGCTTCTCATCACTAAATAGTTTGTGCTCAAGTTTAATGTTATGCTCCTTGAGCCTAGCCAATGCTTATTTAAAAGTGTTTGATTTGATATAAATGGTGTCATGGACCGAGTTGGTGCACATACACTGGTTTGTGAAACTACTTGGATTTCAAGTGTGTGGAGACTGTGCCTTTTAGGTCCCACATCTTCAATTCATCAAGATGCAATCTAAAAGAGTCCCTATGTCTAGCCATTGTACTCACTTGATCCAAATTTTACATCATAGTTCTACCAATGGTTATAAGAAATGGATGGAGAAGGCCCTTTATCTTATCTTTTCATACTCTATCCACACCATTGTGAATCTGGTATGCAATTTTTTGCTCTACCATCTTGATTGGGACATGGATGGGAAATCTATAGGGTTGGATCATAATCCCCTCAATTTTGATTGATGTAAAATATAGATACAACTATATTTATCCCATGAGATCCACATATTTCCTAGTTAGAGGGCTTACCTTAGGCATAGGAATCCATGTAATGGGTTCTACTAAAGCTGGGCAGACACAATCATAAATGAATTGCATGTTATGCCTATACTTGAATATGTGTAGCTTGGAATAGTGGTGAGAGACTATAAACCTTCCCTTAGGTGACCAATTTTTGATATATGGGATCTAGGTAGAGGCTAACAAGGCATCCAACATATAAGGCATCATAAAAAATAGGTTCTAGTCTTCTTCTTAATGACTGTGAATTGCCTTTCTAGTTATATGTTAATCATCTCCCTAATTGGAGGAGTGATCCCCTTTTCTACCATAAAGTAGATATTGGATACCCAATTCTTGTTGACAAATGTGGTTGAGGGGGATCTAGAGATTCATTTAAATAGGGTCATAATTAAACTAATTAATTCTCTATATTGGGCAACTGGAATGTTGCCAGTAGGCTCTTAGATTACATGGCTCCCTATCCATTCTTTAATAGTGGGTAAATTCACTTGGGGTTTTGGGAGCTTATAATAATTTTCAAAATCCAATAGGGAAATTAATGCAACTCTATTAAAGGTCCTTTCATGGATAATCCAACCCTATTAAATCCTACAAGACTTAAAAATGGGAGAAAGGATGTTGATATAGTAGATTACCTCTAGTTTGGTGCTTGCATGGTGTAGACTAGCCATCTAGATTGCAACTAGGTCATAGTACCTCCTGGTCATAGTAGCAATCTTTTGTTCCTCCTTAGTAATGACCTTCATCTCTTCAATGTTCCAAAAGAGCTTGGACCAATTATTATTTCCTATGTTTAATGCAACAACGTCTAGGTCTATATCCTTAAAGACCCTACCTTTATTGTCCATGGACAAATACAAATCTATCTCATCTCTATATTGTTCCCTGTGGGTTGGCATGGATTCTTTATACTTGCAAGCTATTCACAACTAGATTTCAAATGGTATTTGGGTTAGATATTTTATACTCAAAACACAACTGAACTTATTTTGGATTCATTGTAATCAATTTAAGTCTACTTAGGGTCTTTTTATGTAAGTCATAGGGATTTAAAGCCTTAATGGTGATAACTCATTTGGAGTTTAACTCATACGTGCTTTAGATATGATTTAGACCTTTGATTTTATAAATTTGCATTTTCAAGCACATAAGATCTCCTATTTTGTCACTTTATGCTTGTATGAAACTTATCTAGAATTTATCTAAAACCTTTCATGGCATTTTTCATAAATGCCTTTGAAGCACTAGTAATTAGCATTTAAAAAATGCCTTTTTTTTCACACCATTAGATTAAGATCCTTAGATCAACATGGGCCATTGATTGCGATCTAGGCCCTTTCTTGTCATTGGTTTCTTTGGTCCTAATCCCTATGGTTGTGGTACTTGGAACTTTCACAAGATTTGTGAGCTCTGGTATCGATGTCAGTCACATATCAAATGCATGCTCACCATGTGTCGAGCCTATAGGCTCTCAAAGATTTGTTAATTTTATTTATTTATTTCATACTATTAGATCATCTCCCATGATGAAGTGTGGATCATTAGATCCTACAAGATGCATGATCTTTAATCAATGCATGACTAAAGAAAGGAATTAAGCTAAAATACTTTTACCTAAGTCTATTTCATGTTAATAAACATGAAATGACTTAGGGTAAAGTATTTTATGCTAAGTATTTAAGAAAAATGAATTTTTGAATGACATAAAACATTCCCCTTTATCTAAGTAAAAATTTTAGATGAGCTTAATTTTGATGGCCTCATAGAAGTTAGTGGTGGCCTAACAGACATTCTAATGATATTCATAAGGATGTCAAATTTAAGCTCATGAATCCTTTTAGGTTTGGTGGGCTTAAATTTGAACATTGTGTAGAAATAAATGATGGCCTCATGAATGTCAAATTATGGTCACATTAACATAAAATTTAAACTCATCAAATTCTTGCATTCAAATGCAAGAGTTCCATGTGGTAGCTCCATGGGGTTTCTTGGGATCTTGGATTCAATTCGCTCTATTCAATTAAAATCTATGATAAAGAAAGAGCTATCTGATCATGATCTGGGCACTTTTACATGATTGATTACTTTCAATATGTAAGACCCTTTTATTTTAAAATTTGAATGTGGGAGTGTCATATGTTGACTCCATAAAACCTCATAGGGCTTTGAATTTTAAATGCTAGATTCACTTCATCTGATTAAATATTACGACAAGGTGTGAGTTATCAATAATGATCTAGATACTCACACATGATTGGTCTAAAGGACTAAGTTTTTAGTTTATTAGGCTTTTCCTCACTCCATTGGATCAAAAGGCATGATGAAGCATGGATAATTAGATCCTCCAAGACACATGATATTTATGTTAGGACTTGAGATGAAATAAATACTTAGGCTAAAGTGTTAATGCTAAGGTCTCATTGCTATTAATAAACATGAATGAGGCCTTATCATTAAGGATTTAGGCTAAGTAGGTAATAAGGGGGAACATCTTTAGAAAAATAAAAGGATCCTACTAAACTAAACATTAGACTCAATTAGAGATATAGGAAACAAAGGGGAAAATAAAAGGGACTAAAAAAAAATTAGGCTAAGATTTGGATGTGTTAAGAAAACATGACCAAGCCTTAAGATAAAAATTGGGGCTTATGTCCAAAATAAATTAAAAATATTCCCACCAAATGCTCTTGCTAAATGCAAATTTGAACTAAGGGTTTATTCTAGGGTTTTTTAAAGGAGCTTCCATAAAATGAAGCTTGAATGGAGTTAATCTAAAAAATTTAAGCATGATCCATCAGGAAGAGTTCAATGAAACATGTAAATAAAAGACATGAAGACCAATTATTATCAAAATTAGGAAAGGTCAAAGCAAAACCATAAATTATTAAGTTAACTTTATGAAAGTGGATGATCTTCAAATTCTAAATAATGATCAAAACATGCTGAGTTTGTAGGGTTAAGCTTCAAAATATCTCAAGGATCTAAATTTTCAAAAAATTGGGGTATGTTGACCTCAAAAAATGGTGACTTATAGTGGAAACATAAAAATATGTTAGAACTTAGAGACTCTAGTTTAGACAAACAACTAGGTCATCCACTCCAATTAATTAATGCCATTATCCAGATCATTTTATGGTTGAAACAACGCTTGCACTTGAAAAATTGGGATCAAAAATTAAGATAGAGCCATGTTGTGTGTGTGTTTTGATTCCACTTACTATTTTCCATGGGATTCAAGAGACAACTTCTAGGTTTCATATATTTAATCATTAACATTAACTTGAAGCATGTTCAGATATTCATGAAGAACCATGCTTCTAGTTTAGGGAAGGTTTGGGCATTGCTCTACTACTAACTAGGCATCTATAGCCCTCACAGAGGTGCCTTTGGCTCCACTCATGGCCTTTCTCCACTACCAACCAGGTGTCTATAGCCCTGATGGAGTTTACTAGAATCACCTATGATTAAAATCTTTTGATCTTGCATTATATTCTTAATTTTTTATATTTTTTAGATCTTTTATACTTTCAACAAGGTTAGGAACCAGCGTAGCTAGGTTTAAGGATTTGGTTAATTTTTTGATCCTTAAAGAATCACCTATGGATACAAACATTATCTGAGGAAATGATGTTTATTAAGTGTAAGCATGACTATGCTTCAATATATTAATCTTTCATCCTATAAGTGAAAATCTTCTTACACCCAAATTTAGATCAGGACA
This sequence comes from Torreya grandis, assembly GCA_037957365.1. Classification (NCBI taxonomy): domain Eukaryota; kingdom Viridiplantae; phylum Streptophyta; class Pinopsida; order Cupressales; family Taxaceae; genus Torreya; species Torreya grandis. Next base: position 1,497,571 of record JARHVA010004388.1, read on the forward strand.
ATGTTCAAGTTCACATAAAACAGTTTGCCTCTTCAATTAGTCTTTACCAATTTTTGCAAATAATAACATTAGGTTCACATTTTAGAACCATGGTCAGCATATGTATTAGGTTCATACCCACATTTATAAACATTAGAATTTCAAGCAAGGTAAATAGACTTTGAGCTCAAGGTTGTCCAAAAGGATTTATTAGAGACAAGGAACAAGGCAACTAAAGCAAACACATAATAGAAGCAACAAAGTAAGAAATAAAAAGGAAAAAACACATATATACATGCTTATATATAAACAAGGGACAAGAAGGAAAGAGAAGAAAGAAACTAACCTACTTACACTAAGTCTAACCATCTTATAGTTCACTTTATAAACACCTCTAAGAGGACCAGTAGAGAAGTAATACTTGAGGTACTACCCATTGGTGGGTAGTGTGAACTTTTCTCCTTATATATCCTTGAGATTGAAGGTGTTATTTTCCAATGTGTCTATAATTTGATATGGACCAATCCAAAAAGGTGTGAATTTTCCATGTTTGTCCTTAGGCTCATATGCTTTATGCCAATGGAGAACTAGGTCCCCTTGTCTAAACACCTTAATTTTTGATCTTTTATCAAACCACCTTTTCACTATGGTCTAGTGCCTACTAAAATCAACAAAGGATTTCTCCCTTTCATCTTTCATTTGAATCATGTCTAGAAATCTTGAATTGGCTAGCTCCTAGCTTTCTTCTATGTATTCTTACATGAATTTATATGTAGGAAGATTGAGAGTGATAGGGAAGATACGTTCTTGGCCATACACCAAAAAAAATGATGATGCCTTTAAGGCTTTCTTAATCCTTATATTATCTTCCTATAGCGCATACTTAAATATATTATGCCAAGTCCTACGCTTGTTTGTAGTAAACTTCTTGATTGCCTTCATTGAGTTCTTATTGGTAGACTCAGACACTCCATTTCTTTGGGGATAATGGTTGGATGAAAACTCAAGACAGATGCCATTATCATATGCCCATTCCATCATCTCTATGGATGTAAATTTATATCCATTATCACACATAAAATAGATTGGAGTTCCAAATCTAGTACAAATGTTTTCTTCCAAGAAACTGATCACTTCCTCCATCCTACATTATTTGGTGGTTATAGCTTCAACCCACCTTGTGTAATAATCTATGATAGTCAGGATTAATTTGTGGCCTTTAAATGAATTAGGGTTGATTACCCCAATAAATTCCAACCCCCTTTATGTAAACGGTTTATCAACCATGACTGGTTGTAAAAGTATTTCTACCTTAGGCTCTTTGGTGATAAAGATTTGGTAACAGTGACATTCCCTCATGTGCTTGTGAGCATCTTTGAAAATAGTTGGCAAATATTAGCTAGCTCTGAGAATCTTATGGGCTATAGTATTCCTATATGGGTGTCCATTACCAAATTTCTCATGGAAGGTGCTCATGATTTGGGAAACTTATTATTTTAAGACACACCTCAGGTAGACCCCTTCAAATTTTTTCCTATATAAGACCCCATATTTGATCAAATAATGGGTTTCCTTGAGCCTTAAGGCCCTCTTTTTCTCGCTTATCAGTCCCACAGGATAGCAACCATTAATTAGTAAATGAATGATGAAATCATACCACTCACTATCTTGAAAGTTCTATTGATCAACTTGTATAATACTTAGCCTAAGGATGGTATTAGAAATCATTAGGATTAAGCCTTGGCACCTTACTAGTTTTTCCATTTCTATTTCTATGTCATATTCTTACAAAATTGACATCCATTTATGTTTACATGCCCCAAGTTCATTTTGGCTCAGCATGAGCTTGGTGGAAGGGTCGAGTAGAATATCATGCACGTTATTTCTAAGAATATAATTCTTGAATTTATTTACTACCTTAACTAATTCAATGCTTGTTTATCAATCAATGAATAATTCACCTTAGAATTCTTAAAGTTAGTAATCATGAAATCTATTGGGTGATCACATGCATCAATTTTTTGATTTAAAATTATAGTCATAGTATGGTCAGATGAAAAAGAATAGAGATAAAAGTCATTTGAAAAATTAAGACTTATCAGTACTAGAACTTGGCTAATTACTTCTTTGATGTCATTGAATGCCTTCCTAGATTATTCATTCTATGAGGCCTTGGAATCCTTCTTTAGCATGCCATTCAATGGCTTGACAATCTCTGCAAAGCCAGAAATGAACTTTATTATAAAGATTATCTTACCAAAAAATTATTTTAGATCTTTCCCACTGTTTGGAGGTTTTATCCTAAATATATCCTCCACCCTTTCAGGATCTATAGAGATCCCATCTTTAGTTATGACATGACCCAATAATTTTCCTTCACTAACATAAATTATGCTTCTCTTGGGGTTTAAGGAGATTCCATACCTTCTACATCTCTCAAAGACTTTATACAAATTTATAAAGTGATCTTCCCTATTTTAAGAAAAAATGGTTAGATCATCCATATATATAATGATACACTTACTAATCAGACCTTAGAAGGCATGGTCCATGGCCCTTTAAAAAGTAGATCCTACATTGATTAGCCCAAAAGTCATCCTTTTGAAAGCAAAGGTTCCCCATTTTCTTGTAAAGGTTGTCTTTATCTTGTCCACCTTATCAACCAACACCTGGTTGTATCTTGAAAATCCATCAAGAGAAGACATCATAGCTAATCCTAAAATAACTTGTATCACCTGGTCAAGAGAGGTAAGATGATAGTTATCTTTTTTATATGCTTTGTTTAAATTACTAAACTCAATACATGGCCTAATCTCACCATTCCTCTTTCTGACTAGCACTAAATTGGCCACCTAGGTAAAATGCCTAATGGGAAACATAATTCTAGCATCTAGTAATCTCTTGACCTCTTTAAAGATCATTAGTTCTAGGATAAGGTTCATAGGTATTTTATTTTGTTTGAAGGGCTTACAACTTTATTTAATTTGTATAGTATGGGTGATGACCCTTGGATCAAATATCTTTAAGTCATCATAAGAACAAGCTATAACATCCTTATACCTAGTTAGCAACTCTTTGGCCTTCTTGTTCTAAATGTTCGTGAAATCTTTTCCAATGTTTACCAACTAAGGCTGATCTTGGGGGCCAAGATCAATGGCATTTTAGTCCTTCCCACTTACCTTAGGAATCTTAGAAACCTCAACCAACTTTTCTTGATCAAACAACCTCTCTAAGGAAATCATGTCTTTGTAAATTTTATTGTCATTTAGTTGAATGACTTTACCAACAAACTTGTCCTTTTAAAATGCATTTTCATCAGTCTTATCAATGATATGAGCCTCAAATTCTATAAATTTAGTTATGAAATCTAATATATTTTGATCATCATTAAATACCTGAAAATGATTCACATTGTCAGGGACTGAAGGACAAGGTATCAACTCAATGTTGAAGTTGGGTGAGTCTTGGTTGGGCATGAGGTTGGCTAAAATAGATTCCAACACATTAGTAGCTTGGTTTTCCTCTCGAATGATGGATATAATGCTAAAATAATCAAAAGACTCAATTAGATCCCAAACCCTAAACTTATAACTCTTAAGGTATGAGAGTTTGCATTTATATTTAATTCTCAATTGGTTGACTATTAATTTTGAATACCCATATACTAGTAGTTGTTTAACCTTATTTTTTATATCAAGTTTCAAACCTAAGATAAGGGACTCATACTCATCAAGGTTGTTAGTACAAGGGAATTGGATCCTATAAGATGTATGATATTTCTTATTGGTAGGGTTAGTAAAGAAAATACCAACCCCAAATCTAGCCTTACACCTATCACCATAAAAATATAGCTTTCATAGCCCAGGCATAACATGACTACTTTTAGTATCACATACCTTGGCTATCTCTAAGGTAAAACCCCTAAGTTTGAGTCAATTATGTTGACCCTTTCATTGATGGAATTATACTCATTGATCATGTGCTTCATCCTTGACTCTCTTTTAACCCTGATCTAGTTTGGAACTCCCTTCCAAGGTAACCACAAATGTGAGAAATCTATCAACATGTAGCCATTTAGAGATTTGGTCCATTCCCTACTTAATAAGATCCCATACAGAATAATAATGTCAACAACTTGGATATCAAAACATTGTTGCACCCTGAGATTAGAATCTAATTGCATACAAACATTTAAAGTTTCTTCAATCATCTTGAATTTAGATTTGTCTAAGTTACAACTCTATTGGACTTAATAAGCGTCAAGCTAAGTTGTTTGGAAATACCTACTAGTATGATATTGGTAGATGCACTAGAATTAAATAAACAATTATGCAACTTCTTATCAAACATCTTGACTATGAGTAGGAAAGGAGGAGATTCTACCTTAGATTTGTGTATAGTCACATTAGTGTGGTCATCCTTGGGTGGTTTGTTAGATTTCTTTGACAATGATTCCAGCAAGAGGTCTCTTTATTCTATAATCTATGTCAATTAATATAATGTGATTTTATATTTTATATTTTTCATTTCTTCAATAATATTATAACCAGTCTTGTTTGAAGAACTAGGAACATCAACATTATGCTTAGAGGTACTCCCTTTGGATGGTTTTGGATCATTGTTTGAAGAAGTGTTTAGAGGAGTTCCAAAGTTATTTGGAGGCATTGAGGTAGTCAAAATCTACCTCTATTGTCTATTCCTCAAGGGATAAGTATTTTTCAAGAATTATTAGAAGGCCTAGATATCCTCAGGGACATCATCAAGTTCATTATCCTTTTGAAATAGGAAATCAAAAGTCTCCACCATGAAAGTTTGATTAGTAGGCTTGGACTTTGAAGTACCTAAACCACTATCTTTGTTAGGGACCACTTCAAATGTATCTAACTCTTCTTAGAAAGCTTCAAAATCTTTGAAAACGTTTATACAATAAATTTTACCATGCTTGGCTATACAATGCACTCTAAAATAATTAGGCAATGCTATGTCAGTAAGATTAATGTCCATAGTCTTCTTTCTAGAAGATGGTTCATTATTCTTATTATTATGTAAACTATCATTCTAAAACCTATTATTTGGCATATTAAACCTTTGGAATGAGAAATTACTACTAGAGGTCTCTCCAATATCGCTAACTTATTTTTGTGACTAAAATAAATTAGTGCTTAACGTTTAGACTATTTTCAAGATAGACTCATTATTATTCTTGGGAGTTTCAAAATTTTACCCCTAGTTATTATTAGTAGATGGCACTAAGACTCTTTGATCATTTTCATTGAATCTACTAGTATCAGGATGATTCAAGAATCCTAGGTTCTGATTAGGAGAAGCATGACTCAAAGGCAATTGATTGAAGTTTGGAAGTTGATTCATGGCTAGGACATTCTGGTTATTATTGGAGAAGATGTTTAGAATGGACATGTGTGGTTTGATGTTTGGAACAAAATAGGCCATTTATCCCTAGGGTTTCATTTGATCATTGATGATCACTAAGTCAAAATAAGCCCTAGCTAATGAAGTTATAGCTGGAATATAAATTTTCAAAAATATAGAGGTCATGGGATCTATTGCATCCTTGTATATTTATATAGAACATCATTAGGTTTATAAGGCTTTATGGTCCTACTATACATTTTATAAAACTTGGCATTAAAGTACCTTATGGGTTCACTCGTATCCCTCCTAATGGTGGTGAAATAGTGGTATATAACATATGGACTAAAAATCTTACCAACCCTATCTATGAAAACATTAATGAAACCATCCTAGATAGTAATATAATAATCATGAAAATTTAGAAACCATTCATATGCAACATCCTTAAAAGTAATTGGAAATAATTTTAACTGAGTATACATTCAACCAACTAATAATAAAAAATATCATAAGCTCAAATTTCACTACACACCAAGAAAACTTCAAAGGATGATATGAAGAATTACAAGTAAAAATTGAATTTACATTAAAGATTTGCTAACGCAGTCAAATAACATTAGCAAATCTGAATACAGAACAAATGAAATGAAGTAAATTCAAGATCCTTCAACTAATATAGCATAATCACAAATTAGTAAACCTTGTAATCAAAGATGCAACTTAAATCTCATAAAAGCTATTCAAATTTAAGACTTAAGACTAGACATTGAGAGAAAAACATGTAAAAATTGACACACAAACTTCGACAATCCTTTCAGATTTCCTTGATTGTATTAACTTCTCAAAGTATATAAATTTTTCTCAAAATTATCACCCTTTTAAAAATTGGTAGTAATACCTTTTATAGAAAGATAATACAGTATACCGATTAGTTGTGAGATACAAATATACAAAAGATAAGTATAGCTATCCTTATTTAGAAAGTTCTAGAATACACTTGCTTTTCAAAACTAGACTAACCTAGAGGCAAAATATGCTAACATACTAGCATATGCCTTTGAAAAATAATATTCCTATTTCAAATATTACAATGTTTTTACAAAAAAAGAATATTAACTAATTGGTGGGCCCATTGTTGAAGGGTCCCCCTATTTCTCTTACAGAAGCTCCATAGCCCTTTGATGTTGTTCCTTGACAAGTTCCAAATCTACAACTAGCTTCAAGAGGTAGACATCTTATTCATCTGCTAAGTCCTCAAAATCTCTATCATCCCTTGTAATAGCTTCTTTAATACTACTAGATTATACAATCTTTTCTTTAGCAATGAAGATCATGCCTAAAATTATGTTGTTGTCACTACCTGATTGGCCTTGTCTTTTACCCTTTACTTCCTACATCACTAACATGATTTTATGTTTATATTCCTCATAATTAATAATTCCCAAGGTTATAGTCTTTAAAATATTAGCCAACATGGTTCCAAAGAGATTCTTAATCCTAAAAATCAACTCTTCATCATCCCTTAGAAGTCTTTCCAAGCCTGTTGACCAAGTACTTAAGATTTGGATCTTATCTACCATTATCCCTAATATAAAATTTATGTGGGCCAAGATAATGGTTTTGAAATTAATAATTTTATTCCTAATTAGTATGTTGATAAGATCTCTTATTTTGGCCTCTGCATCTCACCATTCTATTATCAATCCTTTAGCCACCTCACTTTCTTGGCTCAATGCATCTTGCCTTAGCTTCATTGATTTTAAGGAATCAAATATATCAAACAAGGATGCTTCATACATATTTATTGTATTCTTAGGCATTAATAAGATAGATTGGGTCTCTAATTTCTCTTTTTACTTCTCTAAATTATGAATCCTCTATTTCATTCCTCTGATGCCAGCTCTGACTTGAGCTGAATGAGCCTCAAATAGGCTTTCAATATAATCTTTATGGGTGGGTAGTTCACCAAGTTGTTGTACTCCAACAAGAGTTAAGCCATTAAAAGGTTCAACCTTTTGTAATTTAAACTCTTTAGTCCCTACCATGGATTTTATTATTGTGACCCTCTTTAATCTAGTTGTCTTTAGATTGAACTACACAATAGTAGATGACTATATGTATTTTGAAGGTTTTGAGACCTCTATCCTTATGCTACTTGATGCTCTTGGAAAATCCATTTGTTTTATTTTTGACCCTATAGTGGTCACTATCCTTATTTCTTCTTCTTATTTCATCAAAGCCTTTATCTAAGGATTGATGTCATCATGTACATCAATCTTAATGGTTTGGGTCAAGGCCCAAGAGTGAGACAAAGTGGGAATCTTTTGTATTTTACCATAGATGAACCAATATGGGATGATTGGTCAATGAATAGGGTATTCCTCACTGAATAAGTTGATTTCACTTGTGGGATGAGTGAAATTTAACCTTTGCCTCTTTGATCCAATGAGGACCAAGGCTAATTCTGATGTTCTCTTCTATGGGGGAGCTATTAGAACTAAATCCAAATCAGCCTCTTTTCCTTTATCTTTCACAACCTCCTTTGCCTGGGCTTGTGCCTCCTCAACATGCTCCTCTTCTTCATCAGTGTCATATGGCTTAACAAGGACCTTGAGAGCATCTTCCATTATTTCACTAGGTCGTAAGGTAATCATGTCCAAGTATTTCATTGGAGATGCAAGTTTGTTAGGAGGGGACAAAAATGATGGGCCCTCACTAGGTCTCTCTTTCAAATTTTATTTACCAATACCCTATGTTATTTATGTTGGGGCTTATGACACTTTTAACTGATGTTGTTCCCATGGTGGCCTAGAATATCTAGGTAATAGATGATATTACATAGGTGTCATTTTCCATATATCCCCTAGTAGATTATCATCACTAGATAGTTTGTGCTCAGGTTTAATGTTATGCCCCTTGAACCTAGCAAATATTTATTCAAAATCATTTGATTTGATATAAATGGTGTCATAGACACTGAGTTGGTGCACATACACTAGTTTAGGCAACTACCTAGATTTCAAGTGTGTGGAGACTGTGTCTTTTGAGTCCCACATCTTTATTTCATCAAGCTATAATCTCAAAGAGTCCCTATGTCTAGCCATAGTACTCACTTCATCCCAATTCTGTAGCATAGTTCTAATAATGGTTATAAGAAAGGGATGGAGAAATCCCTTCCTCTTATATTTGAATACTCTATCCATACCATTAAGAATTTGGTATGTAATCTCTTACTCTACCAAATTGATTATGGCTTGGACAGGTAATCTATAGGGTTGGATCATAATCCCTTCAATCCTAATCACTATACAATCTGGATAGAACCAGATATCTCCCATGAGATCCACATATTTATTGGCTATAAGGCTTACTCTAGGCATGGGATTCCATGTAATAGATTCTACTAAAGCTAGGTAGACACAATCATAAATTAATTGCATGTTATGCCTATAATTGAATATGTATATCTTGAAATATTGGTGAGAGACTATAAACCTACCCTCAGGTGACCAATTTTTGATTTAGGGGATTTGGGTAGAGGATAGTAAGGCATCCAATAGATAAGACATCATAAAAAAATAGATGTTGGTCTTCTTCCTAATGTTCATGAATTGATTTTCTAGGTATATGTTAATTATCTCCCCAAATGGAGGAGTGAGCCCCTTTTCTACCATAAATTAGACATAGGATACCCAGTTATTGTTAATAAATATGGTTGAGGGGGATCCAAAGATTAGGTTTAATAGTGTCATAATTACCTTAATTCATTCCCTAAATTGAATAACTTGTATGTTTCCAATAGAGTCTCATATTACATGGCTCCCTTGGAGTAGCCATGGCCTAAGTATGGTGTCAAGATCATTCTTCCCTATCCATTCCTTAATAGTGGGTAAATCCACTTACCATTTTGGGAGCTTATAATAATTTTCAAAGGATAACGAGAAAATAAATGCAAATATTTTAAAGGTCCTTTCATGGATAATCCAACCCTATTCAATCCTATAATCCTTAAAAATGGGAGAAAGGATGGTGATATAATGGATTACCTCTAGTTTGGTAGCTACATGGTGTAAATTGGCCATCTAGACTACAACTAGGTTCTTAGTACCTCCTAGTCATAGTATAAATATTTTGATCCTTCTTAGTAATGGACTAATATATAAGAGCTCAAATGAATTCTTATTCCTTGTTTTCAATACAACAACATCTAGGTCTATATCCTTGAAGACCCTACCATTATTGTCCGTGGACAAATACAACTCTATCTCATCTCTATATTGTTGTCTATAGGCTACCATGGCTTAATTATACTTATAATCTATTCATAGATGGATTGAAAATAATCTTTGGGTTAGCTTTTTCATGTTTAAAACACAATTGAATTTTTTCTGGATTCATTATAATTAGTCTAAGTCCATTTAGGGTCTTTTTATGTAAGTCTTAGGGATTTGAAGCCCTAATGGTGGTATCTCATTTGGATTTCAGGTCATATGTGCTTTAGATATGCTTTAGACCTTGCATTTATATATTTTAATTTTTGAACACATAAGATCTCCTATTTTATCACTTTGTACTTGCATGGTGATTATTTGACATCTATCTGGAACCTTTCATGACATTTTTCATGAATGACTTTTAAGTACTAACTATTGGCACTTTAAAAAATGACTTTTATTTTGTACCATTGGATCAATATCCTTAAACCATTTTGATCCATTGATTATGATTTTGTCCCTTACATATCAATGGTTCCTTTGGTCTCGATCCCTATGGTTGTACTACTTGGCACCTTCATAGGATTTCTAAGCTTTGGTACCTATGTAAATTGCATATCGAATGCATGCCCACCATATGCTGAGCTCACAAAATCTCAAATATCTATTGAAAATTCATCAGTGATTTCATGTCATTGGATCATCTCCTGTGATGAAGCATGAATCATTAGATCCTACAAGATGCACAAGATTTAATCAGTGCATGGCTATAGAAAGGACTTCGGCTAAAATGTTTTTAACTAAGTTTATTTCATGTTAATAAACATGAAAAGACTTAGGTTAAATAATTTTATTCTAAGTTTTAAAGTAAAATAACCCTTCAAATGACATAAAACATGTCCCTTTGTCTAAGTAAAAATGTTAGATGAGCTTAATTTTGATGGCATTGCAGACATCAATGGTGGCCTCACAAACATTCTAATGATGTTTACAAGGATGTCAAATTTAAGCTCATGAAGTATTTTAGGTTTGCTTGAATTAAAATTTATGGTCATGTGGATGTCATTGATGGCCTCATGGACATCAAATGATGGTCATGTGAATGCCAAATTTAAACTCATCAAATTCCTGCATTCAAATGTAGGAGTTTCATTGTAGCAGTGCTGTAAGACTTCATGGGATCTTGGATTCAATTCACTTTATCTAATTAAAAGCTGTGATGAAGTGAGAACCATCTGATCATGATCTAGACACTTGTACATGATTGGTTCCTTTTAAAATTTAAATGTGAGACTATCTTGTGGTGACTTCATGGAACCTCCTAGGGCTTTGGCTTTTCAATGTTGGCTTCATTCCATCCAATTAAAAGATGTGTTGAGGTATGAGCTATCAATTTTGATCTAGATTATCACACATGATTGGTTTGAAGGACTAAGTGCTCAGTTTAAAAAGATTTTTCTCACTCCATTGGATCAAAAGGCATCATGAAGCACTAATAATTAGATCCTGCAAGATGCATGATATTTAAGTTAGGACCGAAGATGAAATAAAGACTTAGGATTAAGTGTTAAGGCTAAGGTGTCATTCATATTAATAAACATGAATGGGTCCTTATCATTAAGGCTTTAGGTTAAGTAGGTAATAAAGGGGACCATGCTTAGAAAAATGAAAGGACCCTTCTAAACTAAACATTAGACTCAATTAGAGATATAGGAAACAAATGGGAAAATAAAAAAGACCAAAACATAATTTTTAGGCTAAATTTTGGTCATGTTAAAAAAACATGACCAAGCCTTAACATAAAAATTAGGGCTTAATTCCAAAATAAATTAAAAATATTCTTGCCAAATGCTCCCACCAAATGCAAATTTGAACTAAGGGTTTATGGTAGGGTTTTCTAAAGGAGCTTTCAAAAAATAAATCCTGAATGGAGTTAATCTATAAATTTTAAGCATGATCCATCAGGAAGATCTCAATGAAACTTACAAGACATGATAAACAATTATTAGTAACATTAGACAAGCTTAAAGCAAAACCATAAATTAGTAAGCCAACTTTATCAAAGTGGATGATCTTCAAATTTTAAATAATGATCAAAACATGCCAAGTTTTTAGGGTTAAGCTTTAAAATATCTAAATGGTCCAAATTTTAAAAAAATTAGGGTATGTTGACCTCAAAATTTACCCACATCTATTATTTTTATCAATATTCTTGATTCATTGGAGACTTTTGGTCAGCTTTATGGGACTTAATCGACACAAAAATCAAGAATAAAACTACATTTCATCAACAAAATGATAGTCAAATAGAAGTGGTCAATCATATAATGGTTAATTTACTCCAAGGGTATTAAATTAAACATCCAAATATTTGGGATGAACACTTTTGTGCAACATGCTTATAATCATGCCATACATTCTTCTATATGTAAATCTCCTTCTGAGACTTGTTTTGATTATTTGCCTAAGTCTTCCTCAAACTTTGATTTTGGATAAGGAATAGTGTCAAATGGAATTAAGTATGAAGACAAATTCAAGAGGCTCATCAAAATGGTCCAATCCATTCATCAAGATATCTAAGAGTAGTTAAAAAAGATCCAATATAAGTACAAGGTTAGGTATAAAAAACATCAGGTTGATCATCACTTTTAAGTTGGTGATCTAGTTTGGATTTATATAAGTAAAGAAAACCTCAAAAATGAAGGTAAGAAGATCAAACCAATCAGATATGGTGTATTTAATAATTTGGATAAGATTGGTAATAATGATTTTAAATTTTAAATACCACCCTACATGTAGAGGTATTTAGTTATAAATGTTGAAAACTTGAAGTTGTATGTGTGTGCAATGAAAAATGCATCAGATCTATAAATCAATCCTATCTCAGAGAAGATATATCTTACTTACACTTCTGATTGGGGATACATTAGATAATATGGGTCATAGCCAATATGGATCTACTAGACCTAGCCAAGGGATATCTTATTGTAATAATATCACTAGGTAGGGTTCCAATGCCTCTAGTCAAGAAACAATACACAATAACCCTAACTATGTCCTATGTTTTCATATTCACTATACTAATAACAAGTAAAGAAAAATCTAATATAGTTCTCACCAAATATTTTGGCATAAAGTGGGGGTTAGTTACTAAAAATGTAAACATGCATAATAAAATACTATTTAAACTATATATAGGTAAGACCCTAATGCATGGAGAGAGAGGGAGGGAGAATATTATTCAAAAACCATTACTTATGCTACTTATATCTACTAAAGAGATGGAAAAAGTTAAAGATACTTACCTATAAGATGAACCCATCGAGACTCAATCTCTCCCTTGGCCAAAGGTGATTTTCAAGAGGTTTTTGTGGTTTGTAAGGATCATTAAGATACGCCAAATCATCCAAGACTTCTCCACAAGACTAAATTTTTCTCCAAGTAGAAATTCTTAACTAAGAATCCTCAAGTAGAATGGTGGAAGAGTAGATTGTTAAGAACTTTGTATGAATAATAACTCTTGTCTATTTTAAAAGAATTGTGAAATGGATGTGTTTATATAGGTAGATCTAACCCTAAACCCTTCTAAAAATTTTGGCTAATAAGGTTGACCTAATTGACCTATTATCATTTTTGATAAAAACTCACTAATTCATGGAATAGGTTGGCTAGGTGCTTACCTAGACCCTAAATAATTTTTGTCAATAAGATTATTAGGTTGACACAACTGATATAGTCATGTAAATTGTCAAAAAGGGTTTTGGGTTAGAAAAAGGGATAATTAAGGTGGTAAAAGAGGAGAGGAGTGTGCAAAAATAGGATTCCAATCTTAGGGGAATGGTGTTTATGAGATAAGTGTGTAGATATCAAGTGTAAAAAGGGACAATAATCCTATGGATCACAAATGGTCTACCCACCCCTTTTTTGATGCACCCCTTAAGGCATGCACTCAGAAAGATTGAGACTTGATGGGTTCCTAAAAGATAGAAAGCATAAATATTTGATAAAAGTTGAAAATATTATATTTATACATATTCCCAACTAAAATATCACATGTGTCACTCAGGTACAATAGGGGATGGTGCTTCGATAAAGAACATAGTAACACTCAACACTAAGGCTAAAAAAAGTTGTAGTATTTTGAAAGATAAAATAATTGAAATTAAATGACAGAAATGGAAATAACTAAAAAGTAAATGTGATGCATACCTTGACTTAAATTTATTGTAGGATGGTTGTCTACTATGTTTTCAATTTTGATTTTGAAGGGCACAGAGACTGCTTTAAACAAACCCAAGAATAAAAAATTAAAGATAAAAATAAATAAATGCATGAAATCCAAGAAACTAGTGTTATGTGGATAGGATGTACTTAGAAATTTGGCAATCTAGGTTGACAAGTGGTATGTTAGACCAAATTACCAAGTTAAATTTTAGATTAAATTAGGTAACCAATAATCCAAGGCTACTAAAGACCAAAAAACTCAAACAAGTAAACCTTAAGTAAGAAAAGAAAACTCACCAATTCAAACCAAGGATGCATGTCAAAAAGGATGGTAATCAAACATCAATGTGAAATAAGTAACAATCCTTACTTAAACAAAGATGGGATATAAAAAATCATAAACCAACATGGATGAGTGAACAGTAATAATCCTTACTCAATCATCAATTGACAAAGGTGAATAAAAGGGAAAACAATATTAATGAGTGAGAAGTAACAAGTCGACCTCACTCAATGATGGAAAAAATTAATGATAGTAGAAATGGATGTAGGTGTCTACAAAGAGGGGTAGTACAACAATGACAAATGGTAAAATAAATCAAGGCACATCTAGAAATGTAGAGATGCGGTGTAAAGAAAGTAATCCTAATCACTCAAGCACATTGTTTTGTTCTAAGGATAGATAAAACTAAAATAAAGTAGTACTATCATGTTTTTAAGATGTGAATAAAAAGGAAATATAGAAGAAGAGAAAACATATTTAGAATCACATTTTTCATATCAAGGGGATAAACGAAATGGGTGGAAAGGAGAATGAAATAAAAACTAAGGTATAGGAACTCTTTATTGAAGTCAAGACACTCAAGTTAGGTTTGTCAAAACAAAAGGACTTTCAACTTTAAGGACTTTAGATAAATTATTTTAGACACACAAGTCTTAGGTCAAAAAATGAAGTATGTATATCATCCCTTGAAGGTTATATGCATGAAAAGTAAAATAGACCTACCTTCCCACAATGTGTTCCCAATTCTTCAAGACCCATTACAGAGTTGTTGATCTATTGCAAAGATTGGGTACTTACATGAGAAAGTAGGTATCCACATATAATTTGTTGAATTATCTTATTCTAATATACTAGACTACGACACTCCAATGGACCTCGGCTCTATTGGGAGGCCAACCATGGAGTTTGAGCTTCAATTGGAGATAAGAGATGTCCTTGTAATCACGTATTTTGATGTGAATGTTGTTTTTTGTATATCATTTCATTTTATTTCAAATGATTTGGATTTTAAATTTCTTTATGGATTTTTCTATTACTCCTCCATATAGATTCGAATAACCAAACATGGGTGCTAAAGATGACTTTCATTAGAATACTTGGGACATGGTTTCTAAGAGAGAAAACTTAGAGAACATGGTGTCTAAGAGTCTCATAAATTCAAGTGAAATAAAAGTGATATCTTGACTTTGACCTTGTTTTATATATTATGGAGTGAAAGGAAAGGAAATTAAGACAAATGAACATAAAAAAATTGAGTTACTTTAAATTGTAAAAAATGTGACAAAGGGCAAAAAAGGGATACAATGACAGTAAAGTGTAATTCCTTATCATAAGAATGAGGGTAATGGATGAAAATATGGTAACATAGATTATTGTACAAATTTCATCTATCAAAAGAATCAATAGCCAAATCTAAGAATAAAGATCCTAGACTTGTAACCATTGCAAAACACATTTTATATAAAGAATGAAAAGATGGTGATTTTATGAAGAAGGCTAGGTCATATCCATTGGCTTACATTGAAACTCATTAAAGATAAATTTAGGGGCTATCAAAATGATATGGAAAATAAAATGAGATAATAAAAATATGGTATTTATGAGGAAGTCTAGGTCCTATCCATGGTCTTACATTGTAACTCATAAAGATAAACCCATAGGTTGACAAAAAGCGTGTATAAAGTGTGAAAACAAAGAGAAGGAAATCATGAGGAAGATCGGGTCCTATTTGTGGTTTTACAATGGAACACATGAGAGAAAAGCGATATCAAAATACCAAAAGGAAGGACTAAGGTTTCTGAAAAGAGAGAGCTACTATAGAGGGTGAGACCCATGTAAGTATCTTATAAAAAGTGTTAGATATATATCATATATAAAACATGAAAGGAAGGGAAGGGTTAAGCAAAATACTTCTTGAGGAATTGCATGTTAGTGGATTATTTGAAGATATGAAATTCATTAGTTTGAAGGCAATTAGTACTTGGACTAGAATATATTTGACTAAGGACCTCACTATTTTTAGAAATATTTACCTTCTTTGTCATTAGTGTAGTATATTTTAAGGACAAGATCACCATTAGTAAACATGCAAAAATTTGACACATTTATTATGTTGTTTGGTAATACGGGCCTTGTATTGGTGATTATGTTATAAAATATAAATATGGTGTTTGTCAAGGAGATTCTAGAGCATTAAGGTGAGCTTCACATAATTATTGATCTAGTATGATACCATGAAGAGACATATGGAGAGAGGGAAGCTCATTTTTTAATGGTAGGATTGATTCATAAACTTGGACTAGAGAGAATAGTGTTGCCCTAGTGGCAATATGTATGCTAGTGCAATAGGCCCAAAGAGTATGATAGAGATGAAGTGTCAATCTATGCATGTTTCATGAATTATTTTTTTGATAATTTTATTAAAAAAAATTATTGGTGGCCTCATCTTGACCATTACATTGTGGATGATAGGGTGTGGATAAGTTATGATTTATTTCAAATTTAGCATACATTTATTTGACATCTTTGTTTTTAAAATTACCACCATTGTCTAAAATGATAGTATGAGGGACACTAAAGTAGTAAACGATTTTATTAAGAATAAATTTGGATATGGCGGTACTGGTGACATTAACAAGAAGCATAGCCTCAACTCATTTGGTAAAATGTTATGTAGCTATGATTATAAAGACATGCCCATATTGAGATTGAGGTAATTTGCCTATGAGATCTAATACCTATATGCATAATGGCCAAGGAGATTCTATAATTTAAAGTCCAAATAAAGGTAAATTAATTAAATGATTATGAATCTATGAATGAGTAAAAATTTTAGCAAATTTAATGGCATCCTTTTCAAGAGTGGACCAAAAGTATCCCATCCATAATCATTCATGGGATGTAGCATGTCCACTATAGTGGCTATTTTAATTTACCCCATTTTATTATTCAAGAAGAGGAGGAACCTAATCTTTCATAATACAGTGGAGTAAGGTACCTTTAGCGTTGTGATAATATAGGATGTTTTATAAAAATACATACTTCAAAACTTATTTAAGAATGTGAGTCTTTTCACAGGAGTCTAGGTTTGGAGGATAAGTTTGGTGTTCCATAAATTGAATGATATCTTTATACCATGAGATTTATCAAATGGTGATGGACTCAATGTGGAAGATTAGTGAAAAATGTGGTTGAATAGAATATGGATATTTTCTTATCTGGATAACTGGGATCGATAATAACTTGGTGTAGATGAAAAAGAGATGTTGAAGAAGTGAGGGAATCAATAATAGAATTTTGATCTTGAGGGATAGGCTCGATGGTGAAATAAATGAAATATTTAGAGAGAGTAGTTGAGATTTGATGATAAGAAATGAAATTCTATCTTTCACATTGGTAATCACCATTGACTTGGTAGAAAATGATCTGGTAATTGCCTAAAACATGGAGGTAGTAGATATCTAAATCAACGGATGCTATCATGCCTAAGATTAAAGCTTCATAATTAGCCATGTTATTAGTGACATCAAATGTTAAGAAAAAAGCCAAAGGGGTGATTTTTCTAAGATTACTAATAATAATATAACCTGGCCTAGCTCCTTGAAGGCATTTATCACTATCAAAGTGAAGGGTCCAAGTATCCTCATTTAAATTGACATTATTTTTAGGATTTTCATCGATAACTACTTTGGGTTTAGTAGTATTATGAAGGATAAAAAATTTATTGAGAATAATTGCTTCAAGATTAGAAATGAAGTAATGGAAGTAATATTTAAGAGATATGTCTTGTTTGAGACCTTCATTATATAGAATATTATCATCAAGAAGACTATCTTAAAATTTGTTAGTAGTGGGTATAAGAGCTACAACAAGCTGATTAGTGATGATTTGTCATTTAACAACTTTTTGAGTAATAATTTTGAGATCAAATTCCATGAGAAGGACCATCCACTTGCTAATTATATCTCCAATAAGAAAGGATTTGGAGAAGTTATGAAGGGGATCAGAATGGATGATAATAAAAGTGGTCTGATAAAGCATATAGTGTTAAATGTTTTCAATGATAAAATATATGGCAAGGAAATCACATTTGAATTTTGTGTAATGTTTTTCATAATTAATGAGGCCTCAACTGATATAGTAAATGGCATATTCTCTTCTAATATCATCTTGTTGTGCAAGCATTTCCCCAATTGATATGGGTGTGGAATAAGTATAAAGGTTAAAGGTCGATAATTTGAAGGGAGACAAAGAGTAGGTGGATGAAGCATTAATTATTTCATATTATCAAATGTTTTCGATAGGTATCCATCTATTCTATCATATTACTTTTACTAATAAGAAAATTGATAAAGTGGATAAGGTGAGCCATTTTGGGGAGGAATCATCTGCTTGACCCAATTTTACCAAGATAAATGTGCATGTATAGAATAGATCTAGGGATGGGCATGTTGATGATAACATTAATTTTAGAAGGGTCAACATTGATGCTATGGAGAGAAATTAAGAATCCTATTGATTTTCTAGATGTGATGTTGAAAACATATTTATAAGGATTTAGTCTAACTTTATATTTAAGAAGGTTGTCAAATACGATGGAAAGATTAGAAAGATGAGTTTTATGAAATTTATATTTAGTAATGAGATCATCCACATATGTTTCTATATTTTTTTGAATAAGATCACGAAATATATATGTAATTGCTTGTTAATAAGTAGATCTAGCATTTTTGAGTCTAAAGGGAATTTTAACATAGCACTAGGTACCCCATTCTATGGTGAAAGTTGTCCTATGTTGATATTTGAGGGTAATGTGAATTTGATTATATCTTGAAAAACCATTCATAACAGATAACATTTCATAACTAGCTATGGAATTGACAATGACATCTATTGAAGGTAGAGGGAATTTATCCTTAAGACAAGCAAGATTGAGATTATGTAAATCAATACATATTCAAATGACCATGGTGACCTTTTAATAAATATAAACTATGTTATAAACCCATTCATAATGTTCTACTAGTTTGATAAAATTAGCATAGAGAATTTTTATAATTTCTTTATGACATAAGGTGGAAACCTTGGGTGGAATTTTTTGTTGCTTTTAACACACAGGTTTGGCATCAGGATAAGTGATGATATTGTGCAACAAAATTATAGGGTAAATACCAAGAATTTCCTCATAAGACCAAGAAAATATCTCATGATATTTATTAAAAAATAATCTAAACTTATTATGTTCAGCAGGTGTGAGTTTGTGAGAAATTGTAATAGGTCAAGGGCATGATGGAGTACCATATTCAATGCGAGTAGTTTATTCGATAAGAATAGTATTTCTATATTAGAAGTGGTATGGTATGTTAGGTAAAAAATAAACTGGATTAACTTTAGGATCTATGCTAGCGATGAAGTTATTGAAACAATGAGATTTATTTTTGAATTTATCAAGTTTGTGATGTTGCTAAGGAAGTTAAGGTTCTTAGGCATGAATTAATTCAAGGATAGATTCATCATTAGGTAAAGTGGGAAGAGTACGATAATATTCAACATCTCATTTGAGATCTAAAATTTTATTACCATGGATATCATATTTATAATGTATTTGAGGAACATCTATGGCCTTGGTATCTAATGTAATTTTGGGAGTAGGAGGAATAGATTGGTCAAATGAGATTGGTGTATCATTAGTTTCTTTGATGGGGGAAGAATTGAATGTAATGATGGGATTTTTAGGTAGTAGAGAAGATGGAATAATGTTTGGAGGTTTTTAAGGTTTGATTTTTTCTATCACCCAAGGAGTATCAAGAAGTGGAGAATTAATAGGAGGTACATGACATTTAGGATCTAATTCAAAATTCATGGGAATGGTGTGACCATTCCTATTGAAATCATGTATTTGAGATAAAGTTTCTTGATAATGTTGAACATCCAGGTCTTGATATTAAGCTTGGCCCATGATTTATTTATCATCATAGGTTGGATAAATGGTACATGTTTGAGATTCAAGAGGAGTTTTAGAAGGTGAAATTCCTAGATTACTAAAATTTTATGAAGACATGATTAGAGGATCCTAGAATAATTTGGTCACTCCAAAATAATTTCATGTGAAATCATCTTCTAGGTAAGAAAGTTCCTAAGCATTATATGGAGGTGAAAAATTAGTGATCTCATCAATGAGAGGAATAGTGCAATCATGAGGTAATAAGGAAGGAGGAAACCACTTTAATATATAGAGAGGTAGCTTAGTAGTGTTCAAGTATGTTTCAAATCATTAGATCCACCATCATCAAAATCAACAAGATTAACCTGCAAGTCTGGATTGATGTTGATGAATTTAAGAAAGGGAGCATTATTGATGGTATGAATGGTAGGAATGTGATATTGAGGTTTTGGATTAGGAAGTTGAATAATCCAAGATTTGGGATTAGCCTCATGCTTATATCATTAGCCTTTATGTATGAATTTGATGCATTTTATATCGAAAGAGGCAATGGACTCATTCTATGAGCCCAAGGGTGATCAAGGAGTATGTTATAAGATAGGGGTAAATCATGGACCATAAGTTTAGTTATAATGGTCTTATGTCTTATTTTTAGAGGAATCCAAATACAACCAAGTGGTTTTTATTAGTTTTATCAAAACCATGATAGATAAGGTGGGTTTTTTTGAGATGATCTTTATTATATCCAAGTTGTTGGATGAGCCACAAAGATGTCACATTAATACCAAACCCTTTATCAACTAAAACTTTATGAATGAGGGTAGTATTAATATATATTTTAATAAATAATAGTGGAACATCAACACAAAAAAGGATCTTATCATTAATCATGTCTTCTTAAAGAAATTAAATAGAAGGCATGGAAGAAGGACAAATGGATTCAATGGTATGCACATTGATGGATTGAGGTTTGATAGAGGGTGGTTATTCATCTAGAGAAGATGGATCTTTATTTTCTTGTAATTTTTGCATGATGAACTTGTGATGATAAGGGGAAGTAAAAACTAAATCCATAAGTGGAATATTTCAAGGCATGGAGTGAATTTATTTTAGAAATTTCCATTGGGATTTAGAAGAATAACTAGTGCAAGGTTTAGGAGGTAAGGTAGATTTTGAAGGAACGGAAGTTATTATGGGTTCAAAATGATAAGGTATTTCCTCAAAGGCTTATGAATATAAATTGGTGGTTATAGTATCTTTGAGAAGTTGTTCCTCTAAAGATGGTTTCTTAGGTTTTGTGACAAGATCTTTGTGAGCTAGTTTGTAATGATAAATGACCTTAGTTGTGTTAACATATTGAGAATTTTTGTAATGTTGGTCATAATAAGAATTAATAAAACAAACATCCTTGGTATTTTTTTAGGATTAGATGCAGAAAAAGATTTTTGATTATTAGAAGAAGAATCTTTGGAAGCTTGGTGAGGTCAAAGTTGATTGGTTGATAGGTTGACTATGTTTAAATTTGATGTTCTCACTAACATTAAACACATCCTCATGAATGTCAAATGAAGAGAGTGTGGCTATCAACTTTAAGCTTGTGAGGTTCCTTTAGGTAAATGGAAACATACCATGAGTCATATTTTTAATGCTCTCAGGAATTTTGGGTTAATGTGGGCCATTAGATTGGGCTCGATAATGAAACACAAACCATTGATCATGATTTGTGAGATTATTTCTGATTGGTCTAGCCTTTGGCAAGCCTTTTGACATTGTGCCATTGGATTAGGATATGAGGATGAATATAGGCTATCAGATCCTATAGGACGTATGAATATTAAGTTAATTCATAATATATAAGCTTAGGCAATGGGATTAATTTCTAGGTTAATAGTATTTAAAAAATACTATGACCTAATTTTTGATGTGATAAGCCTAAGTTTTAATGTTTAAAAAGTCCCCTTCTGGAATAAAGATAAAAGTTTGGATGGGGATTATTTTTAAGGCCTCACCAATGTCAAAGACATATTCACAAATGTCAAATGATAAGAGCGAGATCAACAAAATAAATACCATAGAAACTTTTGTAATGAGTGGTGTTTAGCCTATAGTTTGTCTTAGGAAGATCTCGTACCATTGCATTAGGCTTTTGGGTGAACTCAAACAATTGATCTGCATCCAAGTTGAGACATAACATTAGATATTAACACATGGACTCAAGATAAATAATTTTAGGAACTTTGAAGCATTACTCATGATGAAAAAACATGAAGTCTCAAGGACATAAAATTCTAATGAATTTAGGGGAATTTAAAAGGGGAAAACCATAAAGGGATCTTAGACATTATTTTAGACTTAGGGTCTTTTGAAAGTACAAATTCCCATTAAATTTCTCATGAAGATTTAAATTCAAAACCATAGGGTTTATTGTTATGGAACCCTTCCTCTATGAAACTTGTACTATGTCATTCAAGACTTATCATTAGTAGGGTTAGTTAATAAAGCATAATGTAATGAAATTACTTCAAGAATTATGTATAATAGAAAAATTATATCCAAATATGACTAAAATATATCCAAATATATGATAATAGATAATCCAATTTGAGGGGGCAACCTCCACAAGATTTAATAAGAGCAGAATTCACAATATGATGATAAATGATTACCCACTACCTCCTATATATAGTCTAACTAGGCCATGGTTACTCCATAGGCCGACCTACTAATCTAAAGAAAGCATAGATAAATGTAATATAATTTCAAATAAGGATAAGTAAGCCACAAGTTGGCTAATACTATCCTCATACATGTGATAGGTTAGGGGTGTAGCATGCCCTTCCCCTTCAAATCAATGTTGTCCTCAACATTGAACAAATGTGGATGTTGTTACAGAAATTCTTCACCTTCCCAAGTTGCATCTTCACTGCTTTGGTTTTTCCACTTGATCAAATATTCCTTAATCTCTCTGGTTCTCAACCTCTTAGTACGTGTTTGGAGGATCTTCTCTGGTTCCAAAGTGACTCGTCCTTCTTCATCTAGTTCTGGGAGCTCTGTCTGGGCAGAAACTTTCTATCCAATGACCTTCTTCAAACAAAAAACATGAAATACTGGGTGTATGTGAGATGAATGAGGTAACTCAAGCTTGTAAGCCACACTTCTAATTTTTTCTAGAACCTGATAAGGGCCATAATACTTTGGAGCAAGTTTGTTGTCCTTTTTCTATTGCTTCAAGGACATCTGCTTGTAAGGTTGCAAACAAATAAATACCTAGTCACTTACCTCAAAATTTCACTCACTCTGGTGTTGATTTACTTGTTGCTTCATCCTATTTTGTGCTAAGGCCAAATTCTCTCTCAAACTAGCCAAAACCTCTTGTTGATGTTGAATGTGCTCTTCCACATCACGAACCTCAGTGTGCACCTTTAATGAAGAAGTGATGGAAGGTGGATGGTAATCATATAGTGCTAAAAATGGAGACATTTTAGAAGAGGTATGGAAAGATGTGTTATACCACCATTCTGAAAGTGGTAGCCATTTAACCCAATGTGCTTGTTTATCTGACACAAAACAACGGAGATACCCCTCTAAACATTTGTTAACGACTTCAGTTTGTCCATCAGATTGGGGGTGGTAAGATGAGCTATGAGCTAGCTGAGTACCCAAACAAGAAAATAGTTCAGTCCAGAAATTACTAGTGAAAATAGGATCATGATCACTTACAATTATTTTTGGGGTTCCATGTAATTTGAGAACTGCTTCCATAAAAATAGTCACGACTGTACTTGCTAAAAATGGGTGTGAGAGAGCACAAAAATGGGCATATTTTGTAAGCCTATCCATAATGACCAAAATAACATTATTACCTTCAGAACAAGGCAACCCAGTGATGAAATCCATGGAAACCTCCTCCCACCTTTGACTAGGAATTGCTAATGGTTGTAACAAACATGTGGTCTTAACTATTTCACCTTTATTCTATTGGCATATCATGCATTATTCCACAAACTTTTGTACATCTCCCTTGAGTCCTCCCCAAAATAATTCTTTCTTAATTCTATGATAAGTTTTTAAGAACCCTGAGTGTCCCCCAAGTGGAGATGCATGCAACTCTACAAGAATCTTATGCTTAAGCTCTGAAGTTTTGCATAAGTATAACCTACCCTTATACCATAGGACATTACCTTTCCATTCAAATTTTTTAGAGGATAGATTACATTGCTGGAGATTCTGAATCAGAACCTATGTATCCTTGTCTTGCTCCCATTCTAACCTAGCTTCATCCACCCAATCTACTTGCAATATGGATATTACACAAAGTAATGCTTCTGTGGATGCATCCCATCTAGATAGTGTATCAGCTACTACATTATCTTTACCCTTCTTGTAGATGATTTCAAAATCATAATCCAACATTTTGGTTACCCATTTTTGTTGTTCCTCAGATGATAATCTTTGCTTCAAAAAGTATTTGAGACTATCATGATCCGTTTTCACCTTAAAGTGTCTACCCATCAGATAAGGCCTCCATTGTTTAACTGCATGACGAATAGCCATCATTTCTTTCGCATAGACATGTTTTTGTAGATTCTTACCTTTGAATTGATGACTTTCAAATTCAATGGATCTTCCTTCCTGCATGAGTACTACCCCCAATCCAGACCCAGAAGCATCACATTCAACAGTGAATGTTTGTGAGAAGTCTGGAGTAGCCAAAACTGGAGTGGTTCACATAGCTTATTTTAGTTTCTCAATTGCTTTGGTGGCATCATCATTCCAATGGAAAGCATCCTTATTTAGCAATACAGTGAGTGGAGCTGCTATGCTGCCATAACCTTTCACAAATCTTCTATAGTAACCTGTTAGTCCAAGAAAACTGCGAAGGTTTTTGAGAGTTTTTGACATGGGCCATTCCATTATCGCTTTGATCTTCTGAGGATTAACTTTGATCCCTTCATGGGAAACAATGTGACCAAGGTACTCTACCTCCTATACTCAAAAAGCACATTTAGATGGCTTCGCATAAAGTTGGTGCTTCTCCAAAACTATCAACACCTGTTTCACATGTTGTAGATGTGCTTCCCATGTCTGACTATAAATCAATATGTCATCAAAGAAAACTAGCACAAACTTCCTTAAAAAAGGCCTAAAAATAGTGTTCATCAAACTCTGAAAAGTAGATGGTGCATTTGTAAGACCAAAGGGCATTACCAAAAACTCATAATGGCCCTCATGTGTTCTAAAAGCAGTTTTATGAACATCTTCATCCTTGATTCTAATTTGATGGTACCCCGAGCGAAGATCCAATTTTGTGAAATAATTAGTACCATGTAACTAATCAAGTAAATCATCAATTAATGGAATAGGAAACTTATCTTTGATGGTGTACTTGTTGAGTTCCCTATAATCTGGGCACATCCTCCATGTGTCATCCTTCTTCCACACCATGACCACTGGTGATGAATATGCACTTTGGCTATGCTTGATGATCCTTGCCTCCAGCATCTCATGGACCATCTTTTCAATTTCACACTTTTGTGCATATGGATATATATATGGTCTAATATTTGGTGGTTGACTACCTGGAATTAGTTGAATGGCATGATCATGTTCTCTTTTTGGTGGTAGTCCTTTTGGCATGACCCCAAAAATAGATGAGTGGTCTTCAAGAATTATTGTGGATCAGTATGTGTAGATACCTTTGGGGGTTGAACTTCTATGGAGCATAATCATGCAATAATTCCCTCTGCCCCCTTTTTTAGCATCTTGGTCATCTGATGTGAACTAACCAATTGTGGAGATTTTGCATGTAATCCATGTAGTTCAATTTTCTTACCTTCAGAATAAAAGTGCATGAATAGTTCTTGGAAGTTCATCACAATGGTACCTAAGGTTGTGAGCCATTGGACTCCCAAAACAATGTCTATGTTACCCATGGGAATAGCCAACATAGGAGAGTCAAGATTGTACCCACCCATAGTAAGCTTAATACTATGGCATTTGCTAGAACAATTAATTGTGCCACCATCTGCAATCATGACCTAAAATTTTGGTGTTGGGTAGATGAAACAGTTCAACCGAGTGGCCAACTTATGGTTTATAAAGTTATGTGTGCTCCTTGAATCAATCAACACTATCACCTTCTATTTCTTGAGGAAACCCACCACCTTAAGATTTTTTGGAGTGCTAATACCTACAAGTGCATGACAAGAGATTGTAGGTTGGGAATCTTCAGGTACCTCCTCTATATCTTCCTCATCATCATTGGAGGCATCATCTGCTTCTTCATCTTCATTTGGTCCCTCAATGTAGAATAACTTCTTCTCAGCACATCTATGGCCTTTACTCCACTTGCTATCACAACCGAAACATAATCCTTTTGCATGCTTTTCTTCAACTTGCTAAGCGGTCAATCTAGTAGGTGGAGGAAATGTTGATGATGATATGCTACAATCTTTGAAGTGAGTGAATGGGTGCTTCTTGTTGGTTATGAATTTTTCCTCAGCTCTACGTGCTAGGATAATAGATTCAGAAATATTAAGTGGTTTAAACATGCGTACCTCATGTTAAATGTGGTTCTTGAGTCCACCTAAAAATAGGTCATTCAAGTTTGCATCAGAAATTGTCTCCACACGTAAGGATAGGTTCTAAAAATGATGAATATAATCTTTGACGGAGCTAGTTTGTTGCAATTTTTCCAGTTGGCTGAAGTAATTATCTGTCACACTATTGCCATAGTGTAATTGTAGCTGCTCTTGAAAAATTGACCAAGTGACATTGAGACCCATCTTTTTCTTTTGAGCACACAACCATCGATACCAAATGAATTGATTAGGTTCAAGATACAAGGATGCCATGGTAACCTTATATCCACTTGAAATTTGATGTAGGTCAAAAAAAATCTCCATTTGGTTGAGCCAATTGAGTGGATCTTTTCCATCAAATTTGTGCATATCCACTTTTGGTAATAGGTTCTTCTGTGGCCATGGAGTTGGATTTGAAGTAGACTGGTTAGGAGAACCACCCTGGTGGGTTTGTGAAATAGAGTTATCTTGATGATTTGATTAATTAATGTCCAAAGCCATCATGATATATCCCAAACTATCTTGTATGGATTGCATATTAGATTGTATGTCTTGCACCTCACTCTGAATGCCTTGCACACTATAGTCAAGCTGGCTTACTTTGTGATCTATGTCAAAAAATCCTGGTACAAGGGGTCTATTACACCCCCTTTTGACTCCATCTCATCCTTGTTAGGTTTTTTTCCTGGAGTTTCAACACCCTTTCCTCGGCCCCAAGTTTGTGGACCTGCCATAAAAGGGTTTTATGATGTTGACCCTTATTGACACTTTTGACCCAACATTGACCAAGCAATTTTGGAATTATTTCAGCCTCAATTCAAAATATACAAATAAAAAACCATAGCCAAATTTTTCTAAGATTTCCAAAAATGTAAAAAACTCAGAAAAATTCTTTGAATTGTGCATGGTAGAGCAATTTTATGAAAAACCATAAAATAGAGATAACTTTTGAAAAACAGATCTAAATGAGCTGAAATTTTAATGGAAGCTCAATGTGATGATTTCTCACCTCCATTAAAATAATTTTAGATAAATTCACAACCTTTTTTATATATCTCAAAATTTAAAAATTTAGTGTTTCGCCCACAAGATTGCCCAAATCACAGCTCTGATACCACTTGTAATGAATTACTTCAAGAATTAAGTATAACAGTAGAATTATATCCAAATATGACTGAAATATATCCAAATATATGATAATAGATAAGCCACTTCGAGGGGGCAACCTCCACAAGCTTCAATAAGAGCAGAATTCACAATATGATGATAAATGATTACCCATTACCTCCTATATATAGTCTAACTAGGCCATGGTTACTCCATAGGCCGACCTACTAATTTAAAGAAAGCAGAGATAAATGTAATATAATGTCAAATAAGGATAAGTAAGCCATAAGTCGGCTAATACTATCCTCATACATGTGATAGGTTAGGGGCGTAGCACATAATAAACCAGGCAAGGACCCATTCTCTTTCTAGGTGGATGATATCTCAATTCAAGAAATAACAATACCATGTAAACCATGCTAGGATACAAATAATTTAGAGTATTAACAAGGGCCCCATTCATCCAAAGTAGAATAAATAAGACAAAAATAATGGGGGGATGTTGGTACCAATAATGGGTTGATAAATTAGGTTGATAGTGGTTAGTTTGATAGTTGTTGGGTTGATAGTTGTGGGTGGTATGACTAGGGGGATAGACTAAGTCTTGGATTTGAGATAAATAAGGTTGACATAAATGTGGTATGGGTGATTGATATGATGGTTGAGGTAGGTAATAAAAATTTTGATGCAGTTGAGGTAATTGATATGATGGTTGGGATAGGTAACCCAAAGATTGGTGAGGTTAAAATAGTTGATGTGGGTTGTGATAAGGATCAAATAAGGGTTAAAAGGTTATTAGTTGGTTGAGATGATGATCAAGTGGTTTTTGAAAGGTTTTTAATTAGTCATACTTGAGGTTGAATTGATTATAGGAAAGGTTGGGTTGGTTTTAGGTGAGATTAGGTTGGTTATACGTGATATTGGGTTGATGGTAGGTAAGGTTGGGTTGATTATCGGTAAGGTTGGGTTGCTCATAATTGAGGTTGGGTTGATGTTACGTAAGGTTGGGTTTATTTTGGGTGAGGTTGGGTTGCTCATAGTTAAGGTTGGGTTGATGGTAGGTAAGGTTGGGTTGATTATGAGTGAGGTTGGGTTGGTTATATATGAGTTTAGGTCAATTGTAGGTAAGGTAAGGTTAGTTGTAAGTAAGGCTAGGTTGGTTATAGGTAAGGTTGGATTATTTTTAGGTAAGGTTGGGAGAATAAGTGGCTATTGATGTGAGGTAAATCTCTATGGTAAGAGGGTTGTATTCTAAGAGTTTAAAAAAGTTAAGATCTCTAGGAGAAAGTATAGGAAGGATCCCCATTGAACAAGGAAATGGAGATGAGGTGGATGAAGGAAAGATGGTGTTAAAAAAATTTCCTAAGGGGGTTAGATTCCTCACAAATCAAAAAAAGAGAAGATAAGAAAAAAATTCAAACAAGATAAAACAAAATCTAAAGCACATTAAATCCTAAGGTTCTTTTTGTCTTGTTTGTGGCTTATGCCTTAAGTTAGAATTGTATGACTCAACTTGGGTTTTGAAATAGGTACTAGATAAAAAATCTATGGTTGGCTTTAGGTAGTTTAGGCTCTCAAAATTATCTATATTGACATCTATGCATGGTTTGATATTAGGGCCTAACCCCTCACTTTAGACACCATAATGATAGGGGTGTCCAGTGCTTAGCCAAGATATACCAATTATTAGATATTATACTCAACCAGAGAGCTAAGTTTTAGTTTCTCCCCTTGGTAATGACATTCAAGTGTGATAGCCAATGCATGAATGTTGTTACTAGGATATGAAACCCTAGTCAAGCCTTATGTTAACTATTATGATGTTTGATTTGGTGTAAGTGGTTGGGTCTATGTGTGTAAAGAAGTGAGGTTAGGATTGATTTACTTGATTAATTAAGCTATGTGAGCTAATTATGCAAGCAAACAATGTATGAAAGGTTCATTTTAAGCCCAAAATAAATGTTAATTTCATTTAAATGAGCATAAAACAAGAATAAAAATCACCTAGATGTAACTAGGTCCCATCGAGTGTGCCAGAATGTTTCACTAAAGTTTTGCTTCATTTTCTAAGAAAGATGTAAAACTGAAAAGAAGGGTGAGGTTAGTATAACCTAGCTTTGGTTTTCACTCCATGATATAGATGGTTTTAGATACTCCTATTTGTCTCAATAGGATGACCTACATCTAAGAAATCACAAAGAAAATAGTTGATTAGTTAGGTAAGTGGGTGGATTGCCTAGCAAGCTAGATCCAAGAAGTACATGACTTTCATGGAGGATGTTAATCCAAATTTTAGGACAAGTTAATGTTGATAAAGTTACTAATAAGACAGAATAAATAACATAAATAAAAGTACTTGATCAAAAGAAATAAATATTTTTCAATAAATAATGCATTTTTAAAAAAATAACATTAAAAAAATGATAAACTATCAAGGTGTGGCTCAAGTGTGATTAGATTGTTGTTCTTAACTATGTATAGTGATAGGGATGAATAAAGAGGGTTTTTAGCTAATGTTGGAATGTGTTTAAGTCTTAATATTTTGATTAATATGATTTACATAGTGATTATTGATGGTCAAAGTTAATCATCAGTAGTTGACAGGTGACCATTGGTGGTGGTTGACAGGTGACCATCGATAGTTGTCAAAGACTGACTATCACATGCAGTCAAGGGTTGATCATTGGTGGTCAATAGGTGACAGTCGGTGGTGATTAAGGATTGATCACCAGACACAGTCGAGGGTTGATCATCGATAGTAGATAAGTGACTATTAGTGAAGGTTAAGGGTTGACCATTGGTGGAGGTTGAAACTTAACCATCACAAATGGTTAAGGGTTGATCATTGTTGATTGACAAGTGATCATGATGGTCAAAGGTGATCATCGATGGTCACTATGGGTTTGGATAGATTATTGGTTCTAGATATAATAGGTTATGGGTTGGTTATAGAAAGATTATGTAGGTTTTTGGAGGTTGGTTAATGGTCATGAGGGCAAAGGAGATCCTCATAGGTATTAAGGGTAAGGTTTGGTACTCAGGCAATTGGGAATGGTCAAAGGATGTTCTGGTAGAAGAGGTAATGTATGGAGATGTAAAATTATTAAAAATTAAAATAAGAATAATATACATAGCTTATGGTTGATAGTTTGAAGAAGTCCTAAATGTAGGAATATTTTTTATATCCTACACCTACCTCCTTTTTCTTTTTCCCTCTAATGCCCCCTAGAAGTTCTCCTTTTGCACCTTTTCTTCCTCTCTTAATATAGAGTAAAGGGAGTGTTGAAACAAATAGTTTAACAAGCTATCTAAAGTTAGCCTAATCATGCATTAATCATGTGAATGATGGATCAAACAACTATAAATAAAAAAGTAATCTAGATTTTGAGTTAAAGTTAACTCCTGAGGTGGTTGGGGTCAAATCATCAATGGTCGAGGGCTGACCATCAATGCTCTATAGGTGACCATTGATGGTGGTTGAGGGATGACTATTAGTAGTTGATAGGTGATCATTACACGTAGTCAAGGTTTGACTATCATGTAGTCAAGGGCTGACTGTCAAATGCAATTGAGGGGACATAGTCAAAATTGGCTAGATTTATCCATTTACACTAAGTATTGGTGGGTTAAATTGTTAGTAAATGATCCCAAGGGGGTCAAAGGGTGGTCTAAGGGTTAGTGCAACATTTGGAATTGTAGTGTATAGTTTTTTAGTGTCTACAAAATAATTGAGCTAATCTCAATTACCAGGTAGTAACTCACTTTTACTCTAAAGTTGGGGCATGTACCTTCCAATATCTCTCTCTATATATATGTATATGTATGTATAAATATACATATATATATATATATATATATATATATATACACACACACACACACACACACACACACACACACACACACACACACACACACACACACACACACACACACACACACACACACACACACACACACACACACACACACACACACATACAAAGGGATTGATATAAATACAAGAACAATGCTCATTCATTCCTTACCTATAAAAATATTGAGAGATACCAAGGCAACTTATCAAAATCACTCTATCAAGCATTTAATTGAACAAAGCTTCCCTTTTTCCGTACTAGTCATAGGTACAACACATCTATAGGTCTAAAATAATAAAAGTGTATTCCAAGGGCCTAATTTTTCAAGTTATAATCCAGGTCATTATTGTACTTTATTTTCACATATTACATGATTCACACATAATCCAAAATGTATGGGAGAACCACATCATTATGAGGCCCTCTTTGGAGTATTAGCTATGTAGGCAATGCTCACTGAAAAAAAAAATTGGGTTTAGCTTGACACTATGTTCCCACTAACCCATTTTCCCCCAAGGTCACCAATAAGATGAATAACTAGGGCTTTAACATTTCATGAGGAGTGAAAATCCATGACTCATATCTGAATGCACAAGAGTGAAGGTGAATTCAAATCTAGAAGCATCTAGGTGGTCACACCCTTTTCCACCAATTATTTTATACATGACACTTACATCAAACCTAGAAAGTAACATTGATGCAACCATCTTAGGCTAACACTAGTGTCTAAAGCTCCAAAAATATCATATCTAGATTTAATGAATATTTCCTAAACCATCTTCCAAACTACTTTCTACCTATTCCAAATTTACAATTGTGTTAGCATCATTACTAGATAAGTATCTTAATTCTTTGTCATTTCCATAAATAGTTGAGTTTTACTTTCTATATCTAGCCTATTCTCAGCTTAATAAATTTAGTATATGTTTATATCTGAGTTTAGGACCAATTGGCATGTTGTAGATCTGATTATCAAACTTATGCATTATCATTTCTATATTCTTAATCCTATATACCCAAAGTTAGGATTCTTATATCCATTTTAGGGTTAAACAACCATTATTCCTCATCATGTGGAGGAGAGGGTCTTTGATAATGTTGAATGACTATTTTATGTTTGAGGATAATGAGATTAAGCTCCTCTTTTGATGAATTCACAATAAGAGGGGTTTGTGATGGTTGGGATTGTGGATCTGAATGAATAATAACAAAGAACATATCCACTTATTATGGTGTACACATAATTCAAGGTGAAGCCATGTTAGGAATATAAATAATAGGTTTTCCAATAGGATCTGAGGTGTTAGGATCCATGATCAGGAAATAAGTATAATATTAAGGTTTACAACTATCGCTTACTGAGTTATTATTTTTATTAGTGATGGTGGTTCAACCATTAGCATTTCCATTATGGGTTATAGATTTAGGCCCATACTTTTTTAAAGGAGTAGGAGTAACATGTACCAATAAGGGATATTATTAGATCATATGATTTGAGGCTTGGCACATAAAGTAGGTATTCGGTAAATTAATGTATATCACATGCTGAGTAAACTAATTGTTTCCTATTTAAATTTCAATGGACTCTTTGATAACATAGGCTAGATCCACTTCCACACAAACCTATTTTTAGGGATGGGCCATAAATTTTTTTGGTTATTCATGGCATATGAGATGTCTCAAGGGTTTTATGAGTTGGTTAGTAAATCCTTAGAGGGGGGATAAGAAAACTAGGAAACTCAACCTAGACTATAATTTTTAGTTTCATTTGTTCTAACACATGAAAGTCTCAAGTCAAATGAGAGAATATAGCCAATGTTTTATGAATGAACTAGGGACCATGATTAAAAATGGATTTTTAGTGCTCTAATTTGGTGAAATGAAATAATAATAAACCCTTGGTAAATTTTTAGAATCATGTCAGTTTCACACCATGGCCATACCAATGGTTATGAACCCATTGTTTAAAGAGGCTCTTAGGGGGTACTCTTCCCAAAAATAAGTAATCAAATTGAAATTCTCAAAAATGTTGCAAGTTTTATTAAATATAAGTAAATCAAGAACAACATCAGGTAAGAGGGTGTCTGGGTTAGCACCAATTCCTTGATAAAAACATTTGAATGCACTTCCTCACTTGTTTTGGTGCCATGATCACTCCCACTCACATCGATAGACACTGAATCTAAAGATGCAGAGATAGTGGTGGTGGGCATTATAAGAGGGGTATGCCCTATAGCCCAAAGGATGAATCACCAATCAAAAACAATAATAAATACTCAATAAATTTATATCCTACCTATATTTACATCAAATCGATAGTATGGCAAAAAATATGTATAATTTTATGTTTTAAAAAAATAAATAAAAACTAAGGTTTCTAGGTTTACCTTGTTATCAAAATATTCTTCCTCTACATACAACAATGTAGGTGGTGTATTATGTTTTTTAGTCCTTCATGGTTCTTCCTCTTTTAAAAATTTATGTCTCCACTTCTTATACATCAGAGATATATTTAATCAAACATATAAACCATATACCACAAAAAAATGCAAATCTAATCACTTGCTTACAAACCCTAGCGTAAAAAAATCACAATACTCACACTTGCTTTTAAAAATTCTAGTGCAAAAAATACCTGGCTCTTCCACTCAGGATTAGAAAACCCTACGACATAAAAAATAAAAATTAAAAACTCAAATTCATACACCATATCCCAAAAAATATCTTATCCTCACACTCACACACTTAGAAAATCAACCAAAACATCCCATACTAAAAAAAATCCAAGTTCCATTCCTTTCTCAATGATTGAAAGAGACTGAAATGAAAATAAGAGAAAGAAAGGATGTTTTATACAACAAATTATTGTAATTTTCTAATTTTTATTTTAAATTTTAGATTATATTGTGACATTAAAGATGGTGCTAGGAACATTACCATAATATCACCCCAATGCCACTACTATCATTGGGATTATTGTTTCCTTATTATCGAACATACATCAACCATATATTGATTGTAATTTATTTTTTAATAACTAATTTACTTATTAATAACATTAAATTTTTACAATTATTTATATATTTTTTAAATTATAATACTAAACTTAAATATGACTCATCTTCCACAATCCATTTTATCTAAAAGTAAATGTAAATTATAGATGTATTTTTATTTAATAAATATTGTTAACACATGTAAAAGTTGTGTGTGAAGAACAACTCAACTTCAATTATTTTAGTGGCCATAAATTTTATAATAATCAAAATAAAAATGTGCAAATGTCAAACTCAAAATATTTGCCTATATAAACAAATTTCCATAAAAAGGAATAGAAGTTTTTATAGTAAATAAATAAGGTGAAAAAGTATTAAATCACATTTTTAAATAATATTAGTTCCTCTATACTAATTAAGGTTAAGATAATAAATGATTAATTTGGTTTATGTGATTCCACTAGAGATTAAGTAGGTTCATTTTTACATAGATATTTTAAAAAAGGAAAATAATCAATTACAAGATGTTATGTTGGTTCTCAAATTTGTGTTTTGGGGGATTAATATGCCCCACTCAAGTTCCCATTTGACTAATCTAGAAATCAATTTCATGTGGAATTTTATTGTGTAAAAATAAGTTTGAATTGACATTAGGTTGTCATTAATGTGTTTTGGGGGCTTGATAATCTCTAATCAAGTGTCCCCATGTGACCAACTTATTTTCTTACATAGGCACTCTATTGGGAAAATTTGAGTCTAAAATGAAAAAGGTTATATCAAATGTGTTTATGGGGATTGATACGCCCTAATAAACTTCCCCATGTAACCCAATGAATAATTGGTTGTATGGGGCACTCAACTATGGAAAATTAAATCTAGAATGACATTAGGTTATCTCAATTGTGTTTAGGGTTCTTGATATGCCCTAATTGACTACCCCATGTAATAAAACAAGTGAAAAGTTAAATGAGACACTAAATTAGGTAAAATTGAGTTTGAAATGGAATTAGGATGCCACAAATGTGTTTATGGGGCTTGATATTCCCTAATAGAGTGCCCCATAAAACTAATAATTAAATAGGTTGTACAAGGCACTCAATCAAGTAATATAAAGTCTAAAATGACATTAGGTTGTCACAAATTTGTTTATTGGGATTGATATTCCTTAATTTAGTTCCCCATGCAAACAATCAAGAGATTGGTTGTATTTTGCATTGAATGATATAAAATAAAGTCTAAAATGACATTCAATTATCATAATTATGTATAATAAAATACATATGCCTTAATTGATTTCCCCATGCACCCATCAAGTGATTGGTTGCATAGGGAAGATAATTATTGAAAATCAAGTTTTAAATGGCATTAGGTAGTTAAAATTATCACTAGTAGACTTGATATGCCCTATCTGAGTGCCCCATGAAACCAATCAATAAAATGGTTACACAAGACACTTAGTTAGGGAATTTAAATTCTATAATGACATTAGGATATCAAAATTATGTTTAGGGGAATTAATATACCATAATTGAGTTCACCATCTAATAAATCAAGCGATTGGTTCCAAAGGGGCACTGAATTATGGAAAACTAATTCATGACATTATGTTGTCACAATTATGCTATGGGATTCATATCCATTAGTCAATAAATCCTTGTAAAAATCAATAAATGAGTTTTATGAGGCATTAAATTATTACATTTTGAGTCTAAAATGATATTAAGTTTTATGTGTTATGTCTATTAGGGTCTATATACCTTAGTTAATTTTAACATGCAACCAATTAAGAAATTGGTTGAATGAGGCATCAACTAGGGAAAATAAATTTTGAAATGATATTAGGTTGTCTTAAATGTGCTTATTGGGATTAGCATACCCTAATTGGGTGCCCCATCTAACTAGTCAATAATGTTTTTACATTGTAAACTCAATAAGAGAAAAACTATTTTGAAATGATATTAGGTTGTAATAAATGGTTTACAAGGTTTAATATGCCCCAATATAGATTACCAAGAAAGAAATTAAGGGATTGGTTGGATATGGAACTCAATAGATGCATATCATTCCTAGAATGACAATAATTTGTCATAAAAGGGTTTATTGGGCATGAAATGACCTAATCGAGTGCTCCATGCAACCAATCAAGTGATTAGTTGCATGGGGCACTCAATTAGGTAAAATAGAGTCTAAAATGACATTAGGTTCGCAAAATTATTTTTAGGAGGATTAATTACCTAATTTAATACCCCATTTAATGAATCAAGAGATTGGTTACATAGAGTAGTAAATTAGGGAAAACTGAGTCAAACATGTAAATTATATTTAAGTGGTTTGATATTCCCTAATTGAGTTCCCCATATAAAAAAGTCAATAAATTTATCACACGAGGCATTTAATTAAGGAATACTGAGTGTAATATGACATTAGGTTTTCACAATTGCATTTACTTTTCTAAATATGCCCTTATTACATGCACCATGCAACTAATCAAGTGATAGGTTAAACAAGACACATATGACAAATCAATTTTGAAATGACATTAAGTTGTTACAATTATGCTTAGAGCTTTTTTTTTCCATAATATATTTGCAGTAACCTAAATTTGGTCATGAATAGTTGATCATGCCTATTTTATCCCTTTTTACCATTAATTTACATGTGCACTTAATTAACACATATTTTTTCATTTTGACCTATTATAAGTATAAAATAAGACCTAATTTCATCACAAGGATATCTATTGTCACCTATAGAAATGATCTTATTTATAAAAATACTTTTTTGAAGTTGTATGTTTTGACATAGACCTTAAACTAAGAACCTTTCCTAAAGGGACATGAATGCCCAATAGGACAGGAATGCCATTTGTTCTTGTCCATATCTTTTGATCTAGTCTTTCTCTCAAATGAGTCAAATTTCTAAAATTGAAATTATCCTAAGGACAAACCTTTAGATTCCTAAAATCTTCAATAGGTATTTTTACCTCTTTAGCCACTATAAAATATCATTTAATTCATTCATTTTAGGGATATTGGTAAGATTATCAATTCTACTACAAGATCTTATATACACAAGTTCACATTGAGAAATAGGTTTGTACTCTACCCAAATTAGTTTCCAAGCACTTCAAATAGTCATCAGCCAAGTCTGAATTTAGTTTTATGCAACCCTATCCAGACATGAACAAGTATTAAATATAATTATAAATGCATTCATATATTCAAAGTATTATTATTTTAAAAGGCATTGGTTGGATAATTGCATAGAGGTTTGATCCCTGTGTGGATTATTGGTATGTAGGAATCACTTTGCATAGTGGGGTGTTGAGTTCAAGCATAACTCTAATTACTAACCCCTTTTTACTCTATATACTCATTTGTCTCCTTATGTAAAAAAGGTAAATTTTGTAACTTCAAGAAGGCATATATAAATATCCACATAGCTTTTGAAGATCCAATCAATGTAAAAATACCTAACTATCACTTTTACACCTAATTTTTATAAAAGTTAATATTTTCTATAAAAGGATAGAATTGACCAATAGGGACAATAATAATAGTTGGTCATGTTACCTACTAAGTGTCATTATCCATCAAATAACTTAGTCACAACTTCTAGGATATTTATTGGTTTTATGCATTCTATTTGTTCCTACATTCTATTTTTTAGTGTAATAACCTAACATCTCAAAAAGTAAGTTTATCTCTTTTTTTGCGTAGTTTACCCTTGTTCATTTCTTTTTTTTTGTCTATTTAATTCATTTATCTTCAATTTATTGTTTATAACTATATTATTATCACTCTACTTTATTCGATTCCACCTATCTAATTAGGATTTATATTTCTATATTAATCCAAAAAAAGATAAAACACTAGTGCCCCATCTAATGAATTGATAATTAGGTTACATGGGATGTTCAATTAAGGAATATCAAGTCTAAAATGAGATTAGGTTTTTAAAATTATTTTTATGTTGGTTGATATGCCCTAATAGAGTGTTAAATATAACCAATCAAATAATTTGTTGCATGGTTCATTCAATTAGGGGAAATAGACTCTCAAATGGCATTAGGTTGTTGAAAATGTGTTTAGTCGGCTCAATATTCCCTAATCAAGTTACATATGCAAAAAATATATAAATTCATTACATGAGGCATTAAATTACATCATATAAAGTTTAAAATGATAATATGTTGGGGCATTATGTTTAAGGGACTTGCCATTTCCCATTCCAAATCCCCATGGCACCAATTGATAGATTGTTTGTATATTGCCCTTA
Source organism: Torreya grandis (assembly GCA_037957365.1). Taxonomy (NCBI): domain Eukaryota; kingdom Viridiplantae; phylum Streptophyta; class Pinopsida; order Cupressales; family Taxaceae; genus Torreya; species Torreya grandis. Next base: position 1,536,407 of record JARHVA010004388.1, read on the forward strand.
ATTAGGGAATATCAAGTATAAAATTACATAAGGTTGTCAAAATTGTGTTTAAGATGCTTGATATATTTAATCACCCAAAAGTGGTATTTTATTGTTAAGAGTGATACTTGAGACTACATATCCCTATTTTATCCCTAAACTTATCCTAGAGCCTATTGTCACACTTATCTAGCCTTCATACAAGCCACAAGCATCCATAGTTAGCCCCAAAGTAGTCTTAGACCCTCATTTCCCATCTTGCCCCTTTGTGCCCAGCGTTCTACCAGCTAGAAACTAGTGTCATAATAAGGACACTAGTGCTACATGGTGTTAGTCTCCCCAAAATAGTGCTAATGTCCTTTGCCATATCTTTTCCCAAACGAATATCTTTTCAAAACTAAAAACTCCTAGGGTCAGAATAGATATATTTTATCATCTACACAAGCAAAAAAATAGTACATATACATGAATTTTATCCTTATAACCACTAGATATAAATTAGATGGAAAATAAACCTTAAAATACAAAACAAGTTGAGAATAATTAAGGTTATCAATCCCTATTCTACCCTATTTTTACATACTACCATCTACAATAGCCCTAAGCTTAGATTTTATAGATTTCTAATCTCAAACACATTCAAGGCACTCAAGGCCACTATCATATTATTATCACTTGAACTTATGCTAGAACTTAGGTGGGGAGAATTACGTTGTGCTTGATCCCTGCTTAGAGTATTTGTATATAGGAAACTCTCTTCACAATAAGGTGTCGAGGATGTCCAGCCTACCCTACTAATGAAAGAAATTTTTATCTCATCCCTTAATTATGTGGATAATTATGGTTTACATAATAAATTAGTTATTACAGTAAAAATATAAGCTTGTAAAACTCTTGTGCATAAGAACAAACCTTAGAGATCTAGACATAGGTGCATCTAGAACCTTGTGATAGTCCTTCACAAAGGATATTACCACCAATATTAGGACACTACCACCTCTTTTCCAATAATGTCACTCCTATCCAATTATGGAACTACCATATATAAGGGATTATGACCTTGGGATCTGGTTTATGATACTTAGACCAGCTTCCATCTCAGTTTTCAATACTCATATCATTTATATCAAGTTTTTTCTAACTAAATCATTACTTGCACTATTTATTACTATATTTAAAAAATTCAAAGCTAGTAAATTATATAAAAAATTAGTGATGGTATTTATAACATATTATTTCCATATTTTAGTCTATTCATATCTTTAATAAATATAGGATTTATATTCATCAAAGTCCTAAGAGGTTAAAACATTTGGTGAACCTGACTTACTTCAAACATTGGTCAAAGCCTAACCCTAGATGATCCTAGTGTTTATATCCTTATTTTTATTGTTTTCATTAGCTAATTTAAGCTTTTTATATTTCATCTATTCTATTTTAGTATCTGTATTTCTTTTTTTTACTATATGCAATCAAAAAATATTATATCTCTTCCATTAAGAAGAAGTGTTAAGCTAGGTGGTAATCCTATTGAGAATATTTATATTCCAGCTATACAAGCTTATACCATTGATAAGTGACCTATTGTAACTCTCATGGTTGATCCCTTACACCTTGATTATGTGGATTTAAATGATAATGCATCCAAAGATGAACAATATAATCAAGATCAAGATGATATACAAGTTCAAAATTGAGACACTCTCCCTCCACTTAACAATGAAAACCTAATTATCAATAAGGATGAGATCCTATAGAGATTTATAGATAGAATTTAGTAATAACCCCTTGATCAAGTATAAATTTTATAATCCATAATGGAAATTAAGATTAAATCAAACAATGGCCAATCTTCAACTCCCCTAGTTAATAACATTGTTACACCTATAGTGTGGCCAACTTAGCTAGCATAACCAATAATTATAACTCAACAACCTTCAATGCTAGTGACATCTATAATGGCTATTTCATCCACTCCAAATATATAACCCCTTATGCATGGTGTTCATACTCTGAAGGATAAGGTGTTACATATTGAGAAGGGAACCACTAGGCCATCAGATGTATTGGATTCTAATCTTCTCTTACATACACCTTTGGCACATCACATAGCGGAAAGTCCCTTGCCATCCAAATTCATATCACCTAAACTTAAATGGTATGATGGTAAAGCTGAAATAGAGCACCATATCCAAGCTTTTCACATAGCATGTTTGGACTATGTGGCCAATGATTGGGTTCTCAAAAATTTATTTCCATAGAGTTTAAAGGATTATGACTTACAAAGGTTTTATGACTTACCAAATCAATCTATCACAACATCCAATCCTTGGTAGACATTTTTTAGCACACTTGTCCATATATATTAGTGAAAAGATATCATATACTCATGTTGCATAGTTGAAACAAAATTTAAATGAATCTATTGTAGAATAGGTCTTATGATACAAGACTATATTAGCTAAATTGATTAGACCCATGGTAGATAAATAGTTTCAGGATATCTTCAAATAGAGTCTTCTTCCAACTTTACACAAAGCCATATTTTAAAAGAAGTTTCAAATATTCATAGATTTGTGCCACATTATAAAATAAAGAGAAGTCAAGCTTCTATCAATGGAAAAAAAATAATAGTGGATCAGAATCAACTACTAAGAGTTCAAGTAAGCTTGAATACAAGGTAAGGGCCACTAAAAACAAGAGTGATCAAAAGGACATAGTTAATGTAGCTTTAGATCAATCTCCTCATTTGGTTTTATTGTCTCCTCCATGTAGATACTTTACCAACATTTTAGAATTGCCATCATAGGCTTTAAATTAGCTCTTAGAATTTAATGTCATAACTCTCCCTCCCATAAAGAGGTTGATATGACACAACCTCTTCCAAATAAATACAATTCTAATGCATTCTATGAGTATCACATGTCACCAAGCCATACAACAAATAGATGTATCAACCTAAAACATAAGATACAAGATTTAATTAAGGATAACATTATTTATGTGGGCACACCCACTAAAACATTGAAATTATAGTAAACAGAAGATAAGGCATTAAAGATATTCTCAGATCCATTTCCAAAGAACATAAAAAAATAGGTAGGGAACACTTCCAACTTTAAATACACATATCATATAGATCCACCACCAACTTCATATCATACTATTATATAGGAGGCAAACCATTGCACAATATCATTGGTATACAACACATTATAGTTCTATCTAGACTCTCATCACCTTCTCATAGTAGGAGATTGTTTATGGTGATACAAATTTACATGCACTCTTTATATGAGCATATGTAAACAATCATCTTATCTAGAGTGTTATGGTTAATAAGGGGTCAAGTATTAGCATGTGCACTATCACACTTTTATAGTATTTAGGGAATTCAAAGTAGGAAATATTCCCTACAAACACAATTATCAATGGTTAATTGGTCATGTTTAGAACTCCATTGGGGAGCTTGTGATTCCATTATAGGTTGGAATAGCATATGTGGCCACTTGGTTATTAATAGTACCTAGTGCAACCATGTTTTTTATGTTATTATGTAGGCCATGGATATAAAAACTATGATCCATCCAATTCATAATGCACAAATGCCTAAAATATATACATACAAATTAGGTGATCAAAATTGAGGGTCTTTCATATGAGTATCCTCTACTTATTCCACAAGAAGTTATATCACAACTACTAGTTAAAGCATAATTAATAGATATAACATAGTTATCAATTACATCTCAAATCATAATTCCTATTGATACACCATATAATTTAGTAGATAAACCAATACATGCAAGGTCTATTCTTACATTATTGACATGTATGCATACTCTCCAATGGAGACCATTATTAGAGACACCCCTACATTATAGATATGTTAGAAATTATAGAGGGACTCCCTCTCTTCACTTTCTACTGAGATTATTATTATTGAGTTCTTAGGATTCTTAACACACCACACTTATGCCACCTACAAATTATTCTACCATGTGGATCCTTTATACCCTTATAGTTCACAAGACACCATAGTCAGTACCACAAATTCATAACTTACATAGGTAGATATAAATATGGATCACTCAGTATAGTAGATTATTAGACCATAGTTTCCCTTTCATAGAACACACATGATCAAAGTTCCCATGAGACTCATCAATTAGTTGGCTTTCTCTCTTCTTGTATATATTTTCCTCTCTTTTTCTCCTTGCACATAGTTCCATTTCATGTTGATTACACATATCTTATATCCATAAAATACAAAATTAATAAAATATTTCAAAAAACATAAAAACATTCAAATAATTACTAGAAAAACATAGAATTATAGATTATATGCATTGTTATGTTTACATTTATTATATTCACTGGAGACTACATATGGTAGCTATTTTAGTATAGTCAGTTTTATCATATATACATGCTTCACTTTTTCTTGTCAAGTAATTACAAATTTCTTATAGGACTCAGGGCCATTAAACTGATCTAGACTTGTTATTATCTACCCGCTAGGGGCATATACATTACTACATAAGTATTCACTTGACACATTCACACACTTGGGGGCATCCTATATATAGTTTAGTTAACCAAGTTTTATCCTTATATACTCTACATCCTAGTTTCATCATTGTTATATCTTGATAGCGATCATTTCTACTCTTAATCATTTTTTTGCCAAATATTACTTCTTTAGACTTAACATATGTACATCCTAACTCTTGCATAGATTTGTCTTCCATATTCATGCATACTTTCATACCTAGTTTAGACTTGAGTGTATTATTATGGTTATTATATTCAATGAAATTTGAATATGCCATTTCTCTTTGGATCTATACCACTTATATTCATATTATGTATGATTTGGACATGTGCCCATGTCCTTGTGTATGCCTTTCCTAATTTTGTATGCAAACATTTGAACATGTCTTTTTATGTGGCTCTAAGCCAACTTTCTTGTTGCTTGTGTATGTAGAAATTTGAACATGTCCTTATATGTTTTGTTTTCTCAAATTTTGTGACATGTGCCCATGTCCCTTGTATTATGGCCCCTTGGCTTACTTTGCATACCTCATGTGTTTTATATGTATGATTATTTGTATGTGTCATGTCCATGACACTTAAATTTACTTTTTACACACCATAATTTTCAATACCATGAGGGACCTCATGGATCTCTCCTTCCTACTTGGGTGTCATGATGGGCATCATACCCCATCCCCCTAGGCAACTACCTAGTTTTAATCAGACTTGTTATTACATACATGTATATATCTATCTTAACACCCTTATGAATGCTAGACATGACATACATATTAAATCAAATACTTATGATCAGATTATATTACATTCTAATGTTATGCATGTACATTACATTAGATTATTATGAAGATATCATATGTGCTCTGGGTAACACACATTTTATAGAGATTTTTAATTTGAGGATAGTTCTCACATAGGTTAAACAACTCCCATCAAAATAAGTGGAATTTATATGGGTTTGTCATAGAGATAAAACTCCTATACGTCACTCACAATGCATTTTTCAACAGGCATGCTTAACTATAAATAATTAGAAACTAGTAAACATGGTGAACAAATAATGACCTAGAAACTAGTAAAGTTGTACATGATTCAAACCAAAAGTACATTAGTACCCAAATTGGTAAATTATCACCACATAAAACTACTATCTAGTATCCTTAGTTTTAGAACAACCTAGATTAGCCAAAATAGTACAATAAGTACAATACAAGTTTACATAGATTTAGTTACATATTTACTAGTTATACTCAATTTTTTCTCATATTCATGCTAGTTTAGCTCAAATTCATATCAATTTTATTATATTAGGGGCATAATGTAAGACATGACCATTCCCATATTTATTTCAAATACCTAGATTTAGTTTATTAAAATTTAGACTAGAATCCATATACTTAGATATCAGATTTGGGGGCATGTGCACAACACATTATTTTGTATGCTCACATACACACTAATTGATCAGATGGAATGGTTAATTCCATGTCATTATCTAATTTATATACACTCAACATAATTTTATAAGTTACACATAAGTTTTATGCCTTACTCCATCTGTAGTGGTTGGCATTCTCAAGCGTCCTAGAGCCACCTAATGTACTTGAGTAATTGCAAAGCTAATATACATAATTAAATATACCAAGTTAGACATTTATAATACTTTATGAAGTTTAGTTTCACATTAATCTACTACATATGGGTGGGAAATGAAGAATGAATAGCCTAATTGATTTCTTGAGCCACCTACATGAGAGGGTTAAACCTACCATCAGTCCAATCTAGGCTATTCATAGGTCATGATCCACCAAGTAGGGGTGGGAAATGATGGATTCAAAAATGGATTGAGTTATCAACCCACCCACACATTAATATTGAGCAAGCCATTACCTCAATCTAAGTTATTCACTGATTGATCACTATATACATGTACACTCATAGGTTGTCACATGTTCATGCATTGGTTTACATACCCAGTGAGGTCTATTCATTCCTTTTCTCTTTCCCTTATCTTTACTTATTTTTACTTATTTACTCAATTGTCTTTTGATTTTGATATCTCTTAAGTAAGGAATGATTTATACACATTTTATTTTTTAGGACACATATTGGAGTATGCTTCACATACTTAGACTCAACTTTACATAGTCAGATTCAGCTTCATGGGCTTCACATCCTAAGTAAGTCTAGGTATGCTTATTTTTATTTTATCATAGTCATTTCACTTTTATACATTTATATAAAAAAGGAGGGAAATGTAATCATCCAAAAGTGGTATTCGAGTGATAAGAGTGTTATTTGAGAATACCTATCCCTAGATTAGCCCTATACCTATCATAGATCCTATTATCACACTTATCCAACCTTTGTGAGTGTCACATGCATCCCTAGTTATCCCCAAAGTAGTTCTAGACCCTTATTTCTTGATCATGTCCCTTCATGCCTAATGTTCTAGCAGTTGGACACTAAAACCATAATAAGGACACTAGCACCACATGGAACTAGTGTCCCTAAAATGGTACTAATTTCCTTTGTCCTATCTTTTCCCAAATGGATATATTTTCAAAACTAGAACCTCTTAAGGTCGGCCTAGACATCTTTTATCATCTGAATAAACAAGAGAATAATAAATATACATGACTTTTATCCCTCTAACCACTTTATGTAAATTAGATGAAAAATACACATTCAAACACATAACAAGTTAATCAAAATTAAGTTTATCAATCCCTATTCCTCCCTACTTATGCATATGACCATCTACAATAGCTTAAGCTTAGATTTTATAGATTTCCAATCTCAAGCACATTCAAGTCACTCAAGGACACTATCATAATAGCATCACTTTCACTTTCACCATCATTTAGGTGTGGATAAATACATGGGGATTGATCCCTCCTCATAGTATTGGTATGAAATAAACTCTCTTCATAGAGGGGTGTTAAGGATGTCTAGCCTACCCTACTAACAAACACACTTTTTAGCTCATACCCTAGTTGTTTGTATGATTAGGGTTTGGATAATAAATAAATTATTATAGGAAAATATAGGGTTCAAAAACTTATGTGCATAGGAATAGACCTCATAGATCTAGACATAGGTATACCCAAAATCTTGGGACAACCATGTATAAACGACATTATTGCCAATATCTAGACACTACCACCTCTTTTCTAATAATGGTTTTATTTTCAAATTATGGTTAGATTATTTATAGGGATTATTACATTGGTATATATTTTACGACACTCATAATATCTTCCATCTCAGTTTCCAACACTTAGATATCTTTCCAACTAAGTCATTACATACACTATTTATTACTATTTTTAGAAAATTTAAAGCTAGTCAATTCTATAATAAATTAGTGGTTGTATTTATTAAATATTATTTCCCTAATTTAGTATACTCAACTCATTAATAAACATAGGATTTACACTCACTAAGTCCTAAAAGGTTAAAACAATATACCCTAATCGAATCCCCATGCAACTAATCATAGGTGATTGATTACCTTGGGCTATAAACTAGATAAAATAGAGTCCCAAATTACATTAGGTCGTTATAAATGCTTTTATAGGTCTCAATATTCCATAATCAAGTTTTGCATGCATCAAATATAGTAACTAGTTTCATGTGAGACTCAATTAGAGAAATTAGAGTCCAAATTAACATTAAGTTCTTACAATTTCTTAATGTAATGGGAACTCAATTAGGAAATATTGAATCCAAAATGACATTAGGTAATCATAGTTAATTTTATGGGGTATTAAAATTTTACTTAAGGACACTTCAATGTTTCCCCTTAAAGACAAAACATAAATATAGGTTAAAGAAGGAAATAATGTCACATTTAGGGACACCCCAAAATAAAACCCTTAAGATGGACATAATTTCACAAATTAATTCAACTAAATGTCTTTTGTTAAGGGCACTCAAATAATATCCATATAAATAAAAATAAATTTAGGTATATTTTCATACTAAATTCATCAATTGATTCATACTAATGTTGGCTATGTATTATTTAAAAATTCATATCTAAAGACAAAACAATGTTATTTATTAAGTCATTACAACATCATGAGGTAGATATAGTCTAATTTCACTGTTGAAGCCTAGTTAAAATCTTCCAAAAGTCACTCTTAAAGTATACATAATGTGACCATAAAAATTCAAAATATATAAAGATACCCTAACATCATCATATATATACACTTTACACATACAAATTTAAATATGATTCTAGGGATAAAATTTTAATAAAGGTGACTTTAAATTTACTTAAAGTTGATTTTATAAGGTGACTTTAAATGGTTTAAATATCATAGTGTAGCAAGTGTGTAGAAGACATAATGAGAATATGAATATAAAAATCTTCAATGTGGATGATAACAATATATTGAAAGGTAGGCTAGAATATAAACCATAGAAAACAATAAATAACATGGATCCACAGTCCCTTTAAAAAATCATCCTTCTCATCTATGGTGATGATGGTGTTCCTTTAAGTACTGTTTGCAAGAATATATAGAATTAGAAGGCTAACCTATTTTTTTATCAATAAAATATAATGGTAACAAAATCCTATAACTAAGTGTAAACACATCTGTAAAAACTATAAACATCTACAAATTATAATACACAAAAAATACTTTGTTGCTTATTTTTCTTCTCTTTTTCCCATAAGTGGCCAGTTAGTTTTTTTAGTTAAGAACTTTTATTTTATTTATGATGGTGGAATCATGAATACTTTATAGGTTATACCATGTCCCCAATAATATCCAAATAAATCATGATTTAGGGGTGAAAACTAATTTTCATTTCATTGAGGTTTATTCTATAATTTGAGGAAATGGCTATTGACCACCAAGGAAAACCTTATTGGGTCAAGAGTACACATTTTCACTATTTTTTTATCAAATAACTTATAAATATCATACATACTAAGACATATTTTCCTAAGATTACCATAGTGATATTTATATTTGGATTCATAAATAAAAGCCTATTCTATAGGTTGAAATATTTTAATCTTGATGATTATATTATTCCACATGATATTTGTTGTTGATTAACTTGTGTGATGAAAATATTTGTAATAAATCTTGTCTAAAACATTGAGTTGAGTGATCCATTTTTATGGTGCATCCATTTAATCTAGGACAACTTATCATGTAATGATTAGAGTATTGATTTCAAACTCTATAGGGATCACTCATTTCAAACTCTATAAGGAGTACTCATTTCAAACTCTATAGGGAACACACATTTTTTTACTATATACCAACTCATACAGTGTGAACCCTTTGATTGTATACCATGTAGATATATAGGTGAAATCATCCTATAAAAAGAAATTTTCTTAATCCTAAAACTATAAGGATAATATATTAGTGACAATATTATCTAGTTCTCTATTGGTGACTTCTAATTGGTCATTGGATTATGGATGAGTAGCGACTTTTATTTTGACTTATAGTGGTAGAGATCATAATAAAATATGAGACATGAAAACAAATATTATGGTAACATTTCTCATTGATTTGTGATAATATAATGTGGCACCCCATAACATGTGAATATATATTCATATACAAACTTGGAAATAATATTGTCTCTTACATGTTTGAGTGTTTTTACATCCATCCTTTTTGTGAGAAAATCTACCCAAACTAGAATGCAATCCATTTTATTAGAACATGGTTATATGGGAACAAAAAATAACTTCTTGACTTCTCAAATTCCTCAAAAATAATCTAGGGCTGAAGGAGCATCTCATCAAAAAATGTATGTTTCCCCATACTTTGAAATATTTCACATTTTTGTGTATGTTCTTTCAATCTTTTTATAGATTAGGTCAATAGTAACCTATTATGAGGATATTAGTTGTTATCCTCTTTAATAATTAGTTTCTCCCATAAATATAATCATGGGAAGCTCAAAGGATGTGAAAGACTTCATCTTATCTCACACACAATTGCATGAATGAGATAGGCCTAATAAAGAAAAGAATGACCTACAATCCAAGAAAATGATCCACCACAATTTATCAAATTGTGTCTCTCTTTTAATTATAAATTTTGTATAAACTTGACTGAAACTAAATATCTATCAATATCTTCAAATCAAGGATATTTTACTAGAATAACAAGGAAATGTTCATCAGTGATTGAATCATCTAGGTGTGGATATTTTTCATTGGATTTTAGATGTGACATAAAGTATAAAACTATGTTATATTTGCAAGGCTTATATGAGATAGTGATATTGAATTTTTAAATTAATAATAACCATCCAGTAATTATGCCCTTCATTACTAATTTAATCATTAAATATTTGAACATAAAATTGTTTGTATTTATGAAAATAAGATAACATGTAACATAATGGAGAAAATAATTAATATCATAAAATACAATTAGGAAAACTGTCTCATATGCCATGTAGTTGAGTTCTATTCCAAACATGATTATATTGATATATTATATATTGGCATTAAACATTCCATATTGATGACTGAGGATAGATCTTAGTGGTGTGTCATATGAATCTGTATGG